>CAWUFW010001303.1:2603069-2965952 GCA_963921515.1 Calotriton arnoldi | reverse complement strand
TGCATAAAGATCAAAAAAGCCACCTGGCAGACCAATCCTGTCTGCAAAGGGATCCTTATTGGAACCAATCGCAAATTTCATTGACTATTTTTTGATGCCCTATGTGGTTCAACTTAGCTCCTACATACAGGACACAAGTGACCTATTAAGGTTATTACAGAATACACCATGGCAAGGAACATACCAACTGATAACGATGAATGTCATATCCCTTTATACGAATATTGGGAATGACATGGGTCTGGAAGCATGTAACTTCTTCTTACAGGAGAGGAACATGAAATATAGTGACCATAATAAGATGCTCTTGGATATGATCTCAATCTGTCTAAATAAAAATATTTTTGTCTTTGGCGAGGAGGTGTATCGCCAGAACAACGGAACTGCGATGGGATTTTCATTCAGTCCCAGCTATGCATGCCTAGCAATGGGATGGTGGGAGAAAGAAGTGGCATGGAGTGCAAAAAATGATCAAGCAACGAATAAAATCATTAGTTGGACACGATTCATTGATGATTTATTCATCATTTGGGATGGCACTACATTGGAATTCCAAGAATACTTTGAAATTATCAATAACAGCACCACGAATTTGAAATTTACTTATGAAATAAGTAATGAAAGAGTGGTATTCTTGGACACAGAAATTTATATTAAGGATAATCAAATCCATACAACACTGCATAGAAAGAACACAGCAACCAATGCCACCCTGGAAGCAACCAGTTTCCACCAACAGTCACTGATCTCAAGCATCCCATATGGGGAATTCCTCAGAATCCGAAGAATTTGCAGTGAGGAAGAGGAATGGCGGAAGCATGGTGCAATGACATCTGAAAGGTTCAAAAGAAGAAAATATAATATTGGTACGATCAAAAAATGTTGGGACAGAACAAATGAAAAATCACGTGAGGAATGTCTAGCTTTGAAGCAGAAAGAGCAGAAGGAGGCTCCGGAACCGATTAGGTTGATTATGGACTATTCACAGGAAAGTAAACAAATAGTGAAAATTCTCAAGAGAAATTGGAAAATTTTACAATTGGACAGCACTGTGAAAGAAATAGTGGGGAAACATCCCACAGTGACCTACAAAAGAGCAAAAAATCTAAAAGATCACCTAATCCATAGACATTTTAAAGGAAAGAAAAAGGAGGATACATGGCTGAAAACAAAGGGTTTCCTGAAATGCCATACGTGTAAAGTCTGTCAAATTGCCAAGCAAACAAAAGAAGTGAGAATGGCTAACAACAAGATGTGGGAAATTCGACAACTAATTACGTGCAAGACCCAGTACACAGTGTATGTGGTGGAATGCCCATGTCCACTAATGTATGTAGGAAGCACCATCTGTGAATTGAAAAAAAGAATAATGGAGCATGTAAGAGCCACTATACATAAGGACAGAACCAACACTGTGGCCAAGCATATGGAGCAATACCATCAAAGCGATTGGAAACAACTTAAATTCTTTGGAATTGAGACTGTCCCAAGAAAGGAACGTGGTGGGGACAGAGAAAAACTGTTGCGTCAAAAGGAATCGCGCCATATATTAAATTTGCGAACATTAAATCCACACGGCCTAAATCAATCGGAAGAACTTTATATTCATTTATAATGAAAATAGCTTCTCTGGAACATAATGATTTGACACTGGAAAGTGAAAGAAAGGAAAGGAAAAAAGGAACACATTTACACTGATATAATGGGGCAACTGTAGATTAGATTGAGTCTTGGAAGGCACTTATGCCACTCCTTTTTCCCACGGGAGGGATATAATACTCTCACTGGAGGGACATTAACATAAAAGGAGAAAAGAAAAGAAGAAAAGAGAAAGAACAGATATATAAAATCGACTCTTTCATTTAGTTGATAATAATTATCTATGTAGTTCCCCTTAGAAATTTGCACAATAATCTTTTGTATAAAAAAAAATAAAAAAAATTGTATACATTTTTTGAATAATAATATTTTGTATAATATAATGGGTAATATGGTTCACTTGGGAATGTGGCAATAGCATTATTGTCTTTTTAAATTTCACTTTCACAATAGTGGTAGCTTTAAAAAACTACATCCTCCATAATGCAAAGGGGCATTTGTACCACCAGACAGGAAGTGAGGAAACAACTGTTGGAATACTTTGTATGGGGTGGTGACAAGTGGTTGGTTGATCGTGAGCAAGGTATTTGGAGATACCGAAATGCGTAGATCGTTTCTGCCCTTATCCCTGCAAATGAAGGAGAAAATAAATAAAAATTGCAAAAGAACTACGGGTGTCCGACCCATTTGTCCTTCTGGCTGGAAGGATTGTGCGAAAATATATATATATATATATATTCACTGAAAAAACCATAGGTTTTAGGGACAGTTATAGTTAGTTGGACATTGCACTCGTACAAAACCCGTGAAATTCCCCCGTTATAGTTAGTCCAGCTAACTATAACTCGCGCCCGCAATGCACTGCTGATGACGTCACATATTACATCACTCATGACATGGTCAGTGACATCACTGATGACATCACTGATGACATCTCAAATGACATCACTGATGACATCACTGATGACATCATCCAGTGACTGTGTGTTTCTGTAAAGTTTAAATATTTTTAATATATATAGGAAAAGACGTATTGAAGAATGAGTGGGTGTGTAAGTGTCTGTATGGATGATTTAGTAGGTGCGTGACTGACTGTATAAGTGAGTGATTTAACGTATCTTACTGAATGCATGGGTTAGTGACTAAACTGGGTGAATGTCTGTATCCGTCTGTCTGTTGCTGTGTAAGTGGCTGCATGTGTTTGAGAATAGCTACATGAGTGTCTATATGAGTTATTGAATGCTTGTGTGAGTATCTGTATGGGTGCCTGAGTGTTTGTGTGGGAGGGTGTGTGCGACTCTGTGCATAGATGTGTGAGTGGGTGATTCACTGGGTGGATGGTTTCAAGAGTGCATCTGTGATAGACTGTATGGGTGGGTAAGTGTGTGTAAGAGTGTGTTAGTGAGTGAATGTATGTCCCAGTGGTACATGTGTGAGTAACTACATATGTGAAAGGCAGTATATATGTGTGTTGGAGTATATAAATAGCTATAAGCAAGAGTGACTGATTGTGATAGTGGCTGTATGGATGAGTGTGTGCTTGTATCAGTGATTGTATAAGAGCGTAAGAATGTGCTAGTATTTGTATGAGTAAGTGAGCTGGTGTGTGTATAACTGTATAGGTGAGTAAATGGTAGTGTGTTTAATTATTTGCATGACTGACTAGGTGTGTGAGTACCTCTATGGATGAGTGGCGGTGTTTGAGTGTCTATATAGGAGTATGAGTGCATATGATAGTCCTGTACTGAGTGACCGTAAATATGAGTGACTGTTCGGGTGAGTGAGTGGATGTGTGCGTAGACCTAAGAATCAGTGAGTGGGTATGTAGTTATTGGTGTTGGAGTGTCTATGGTTTTGCGAATGGCAGTCTGTACTTTAGAGTGGGTGTATCAAAGGTTATATTAGGGTGTGAGAAGATGCATGAAATTATCACATGGATGATGTCATCAGTGATGTCATCAGTGATGTCATTTGAGATGTCATCAGTGATGTCATCAGTGATGTCACTGACCATGTCATGAGTGATGTAATATGTGACGTCATCAGCAGTGCATTGTGGGGCGCGAGTTATAGTTAGCTGGACTAACTATAACGGGGAATTTCACGGGTTTTGTACGAGTGCAATGTCCAACTAACTATAACTGTCCCTAAAACCTATGGTTTTTTCAGTGAATTTCAAAGGTTTTTTAAATGCTAATTTGTAACTATAACGTCCCTGAAACCTATGGTTTTTTCAGTGAATTTCAAAGGTTTTTTAAATGCTAATTTGTAACTATAACATGTCTGAAACCTACGGTTTTTTCAGTGAATTTCAAAGGTTTTGTAAATGACAATTTTTAAATGTATTAATTGTTATATAAATTTTTAAAATACTGATTTACTACATTTTTAGAAACAATTTTTTTTTACATATTTTATTATTTAAATTACATTGTAATTACATTATACATTACATTACAAAAAATACTTTCTCTTAATGAATTACTTTAGTTTAAATACTTTGCAGATAGGCAATAGACTTTTAAGTACAGTAGTTACAGTTGTTGCAATGGGCAACACATTTTCAAACACAATGCAACATTCAGCTCAATGTGAATTTCTAGTTAAATGCAATTAGTTACTTTATGGATTACTTTTTCTAACCACAGGACTGGATCCTAGATTCAGTCCTGGGACATCTCCTGTAAACAGTTGAGTAAAAGCGTTTTGGTTACAGTCGTGATTTTTAAGGAATATTATTGTATTTTAAAAGTTGACACTTTGAAACTTTTTCTCATAGAATCACCAATGTTATCCTATGGAAGGAAATTCACTTAGCAGGTAAAAACTGTTATCGTTACTTTTTCTTACTCAGTGTTGGATCCTGGATCCAGCACTGGTGCATCTCCTGTAAACAGTTGAAAGAATGCGTTTAAGTCATACTGTCGATTTTTAAGGAATATTTGTAGTTTGTGAAAATCAACACTTTGAAACTTTTTTGCTGAAAACCAGTCAATGTTAGCCTATGAAGGAAATTCAAGTTACCGGTAAGTACGGTTAAAATTACTTTTGAGGATCAGTACTGGGCTGAAACATGCAGCACTGAGGTCTCTCCTGATAACAGGTGAGTAAATCGGAATTCGTATTTCGGCTGATTTTAGAGGAATATTTTAAAGTTCCAAAACTCCACACTTAGAAGAATTTCCAAGTGAAACCAGTCAATGTTAGCCTATGGAAGGAAATTCAAGTTACTGGTAAGTACGGTTAAAATTACTTTTCAGGACCAGTACTGGGCTGAAAGATGCAGCACTGAGGTCTCTCCTGATAACAGGTGAGTAAATCAGAATTCGGATTTCGGCTGATTTTAGAGGAATATTTGTATGTTTCAAAATCAACACTTAGAAGAATTTCCAAGTGAAACCAGTCAATGTTAGCCTATGAAGGAAATTCAAGTTACCGGTAAGTACGGTTAAAATTACTTTTCAGGATCAGTACTGGGCTGAAAGATGCAGCACTGAGGTCTCTCCTGATAACAGGTGAGTAAATCGGAATTCGTATTTCGGCTGATTTTAGAGGAATATTTTAAAGTTCCAAAACTCCACACTTAGAAGAATTTCCAAGTGAAACCAGTCAATGTTAGCCTATGAAGGAAATTCAAGTTACCGGTAAGTATGGTTAAAATTACTTTTCAGGATCAGTACTGGGCTTAAAGATGCAGCACTGAGGTCTCTCCTGATAACAGGTGAGTAAATCGGAATTCGTATTTCGGCTGATTTTAGAGGAATATTTTAAAGTTCCAAAACTCCACACTTAGAAGAATTTCCAAGTGAAACCAGTCAATGTTAGCCTATGAAGGAAATTCAAGTTACCGGTAAGTACGGTTAAAATTACTTTTCAGGACCAGTACTGGGCTGAAAGATGCAGCACTGAGGTCTCTCCTGATAACAGGTGAGTAAATCGGAATTCGTATTTCGGCTGATTTTAGAGGAATATTTTAAAGTTCCAAAACTCCACACTTAGAAGAATTTCCAAGTGAAACCAGTCAATGTTAGCCTATGGAAGGAAATTCAAGTTACTGGTAAGTACGGTTAAAATTACTTTTCAGGACCAGTACTGGGCTGAAAGATACAGCACTGAGGTCTCTCCTGATAACAGGTGAGTAAATCGGAATTCCTATTTCGGCTGATTTTAGAGGAATATTTGCACAATGGTGAAGGGAGGGGGCGGGGCCTGAGGTGACATCTTTGCAAACGCGCCCCGTGGCGCGTTTTAAGTTGGGGGATTAAGTCCCCTTGAATCCTGAGGGTCCCTAGGGGCCAACTAGACCACCAGGAACCTCCAATATGCGCCAGGGGCTGCGTTGCAGAGACGTGTAGAGAGGCCACACCCTTTACACCTCTCTGCAACGCAGCTCTGTGGCGCATTCTGGATGTACCTGTTGGGCTAGTTGGCCCCCAGGGACCCTCAGGATTGAAGGGGATTTAATTCCCCATCTTAAAACGCGCCACGGGGCCTGTTTGCACACATGTCACCTGAAGCCCCGCCCCTCCCTTCACCACTGTGCAAACGCGCCCCGTGGCGCGTTTTAAGTTGGGGGATTAAGTCCCCTTGAATCCTGAGGGTCCCCGGAGTCCAACTAGCCCACCATATACCTCCAAAAAGCGCCACAGAGCTGCGTTGCAGAGAGGTGTAAAAGGGGCGTGGCCTCTGTACACCTCTCTGCAAGGCAGCCCCTGGCGCATACTGGAGGTACCTGGTGGGCTAGTTGGCCCCCAGGGACCCCCAGTATTCAAGGGGAATTCGCCCTTCTGCAAACGCGCCAGGGGGCGCTTGCAGAGTGGTGAAGGAAGGGGCGGGCCTGCGGGCCCGATCGTTTTTTTTTTTTTTTTTTTTCTCCTGAAGGGGGCTGTGTGGCCCCCCTTCCTTTTTTTCTTTTTGGGCCCTGGGGACCCCATCCCCCAGGGCCTTACCCCTTTTTTTAAATTACCTTAAAAAAAAAAAACGGGAAGGGGGCCGCGTGGCCCCCCTTCCCTGGGCCTGTATTGGCCCCGGGGACCCCATCCCCCGGGGCATGGCCTCTATATTTATTTTTTTGAGGGGGGCAGCGTGGCCCCCTCCTCTGGCCATTTTAAGGCCCCGGGGACCCCATCTCCCGGGGCCGGCCTTTCCATTTTTTTTTATTTTTAATTTTCTCTTCTTTGGGGAGGGGGGCCGCGTGGCTCCCCTCCCGGGCCACTACTTGCCCCGGGGACCCCATCCCCCGGGGCTGGCCCTTCCGTTGGGGACTGTGGGGGTCCCCAATCCCCCACAGTCCCGCCGGCTCCCACGTCCCTTGGGAGCCGGTCATTGCTGCCCCACATGGGGAGCAGCTGACATGCTGCTCCCCATGTGGAAAGCAATCGCTTTGGATATTGGAAGAGAGAGCAGGTTTCCTGCTCTCTCTTCCAATATCCAAAGCAGCTTGTTATGGCAGGACGGGAGCCGCGAGGCTCCCGTCCTGCCATAGCAAACTACAGTGTCCCGGGGTAGGCACCCCGGGACACTGCAGGAGCCGGCCCTGGGGGTGGTGGTCCCCAGGGCCATCAAGGGCTCCAGGAGGAGGCCGCGCGGCCCCTCCCATTCAGTACACAGCCCCGGGAGGTGGTGGTCCCCGGGGCTCTGGGGTCCGTAACGGACCCCCATATTAAAATGTTTAGTGCCCCGGGAGGTGGTGGTCTCGGGCGTGTGGGGGCTGGAGCCCCCCACACAGGTTTAATAATTATTAATAAAAAGCCCCGGGAGGTGGTGGTCCCCGGGGCTGCGGGAGGGCTCAGAGCCCTCCCGCACCATTTTTAAAAAGCCCCGGGGGTGGCGGTCCTCGGGCTTGGGGGCCCTTTGAGGCCCCCACACATTAAATTATCCTCCACCATGCCCCCGGGACTTGGGCCACCCGGGGCCACTTAACATCGAAGCGCGGAGACCGCGCTCGATTTTTTTTTTCGGCAGGATTCGCGCACCCTGAGCGCATCCTGCCGATTTTTAAAAAATATTTATTTTTTGCCCAGGGGTCCTTGTGGGACCCCTGAGCAAACCTAGGGGGTCCAGGTGTTTCTACCCTGCTCCCTTTGTGCGCTTTGCGCACTTGTTTCTGTCCCTCGGTTCTACCGAGGGACAAAATGGCTGCCAACATTTCCTGAATCGGAATGTTGACAGCCAGCTGACAGCCAATTAACATGCAGCTCGTGATCGGGAGGGTACGCGGACCCTACTCGTCCCTAGATATCACTAACTTTTACTTTTCATTTTCTCAGCAACTACTGAACGGATTTACACCATTTAACAAAAAGGGTTCTTTCTGAACCAAGAACTACCTCTTTGCCAAATTTGGTGTAATTCCGTTCAGCAGTTCGGGCTGTAGCCGTGTCTAAAGTTTCCTATGGGAAAATGCATGGGGAAAACGCGTTTGGGACCCCCTTTTTCTCGGCCCCCGCTTGACGTATCCCCCGAGACTTTCAGGGTAGGAGCGGACCGGAGCGCCCCACGAAGTTTGAAAATTTCGCGAAGATACGTCAACCGGCAAGAGAGTTATTTCAAATAGAATGTCGCGGATTTCCTATGGATAATAGGTTGTAACTATAACTATCTACTGGCGACCGCCAGTAGATAATATATATATATAAAACATATATGCATATTCATGATTGTGTATTGTAGGAGGATCCACCCATTTTATCTGTGGCCCCTTGTTTGCCCCCTCCCCAAAAAACAAAATTAATTCACTTCTAGAGACGCCATTGAATGTCAATCCTTAATTTTATCCAAAGCCTTCCGTTAGAAATATAATAAAAAGTAAGTGATCCTCCTTCAGATCGAAGTAAGACAAGTCCTAGTTACCAAAGATCATTATTTGCTGGGCACAGATCCATGGCCTAAATGGAAATCTTCTGTCCTGGCCAAATGCACATGAAGTCTGCCCTTGAAGGAAGCCAAATAGCGCACTTTAGTCTGACAGTTCCCAGCACCCATACACAACAGACAGAGAATGAGGGGTGACATCTAAATGTCTTACATGTTCTCAATCAAAGCGATTTTCTGGGCATTTCAAAAACTCACCTCTCCCTTGGAAAGTTGAATGACTTCGCTGCCCTGTACAAGGTTTGCCATGTTGTAAAGGCATGCGTGGTAAATGACCTCACGTCGGGGAGGAGGGTGCAGATGAACGTAAAGTAGGGCGGAAGGGACGTTGTCTTACATCGTAAATGCTCAGTCTTAAATTGCTGTCGTTTAAACTTTAAAAGGACAACAAAATATGCGTTTTACACATACATTATGTTGTAACAGCCATTATTACGAGTTTTTTAGTCCGCAATACCATTACAACGCATGCATTACCACACATGCGTTGTACATCGCGAGTCATCACTACGCATTTTTTAGAAGCTATGGTCATTTTACCACGCATGCCTTTACAACTGATTTCGTTGTAAAGGTATGTATAGTAAATGACCATGCTTCTAAAAATGTAGACCATCCACGTCGTTGTATGGAAACAGAGGCTGTTCTGTTTCCTGAGAACGACGTGCACCACCCCTCAGAGACGACGTGAAGCAGGAACAACGAGAGAGGAACCTCGAGGAGAGAGAGGTAAGAGGGTTTGGGCATGGGGTGGGGGTTACTTTTTAAGGGTTTAGGGGGGTCGGGGGGTCGTGCTGGGGGTAGTGTTTTAGGGTTTAGCGAAGTGTAGTGGTGTTTGTGTAGTGTAGGGGGTCGTGCTGGGGGTAGTGTTTTAGGGTAGTGTAGTGGCGTTTGTGCAGTGTAGGGGGTCATGCTGAGGGTAGTGTTTTAGGGTTTAGGGTAGTGTAGTGGCGTATGTGTAGTGTAGGGGGTCGTGCTGGGGTAGTGTTTTAGGGTAGTGTAGTGGCGTATGGGTAGTGTAGGGGTCGTGCTGGGGGCAGTGTTTTAGGGTTTAGGGTAGTGTAGTGGTGTTTGGTGTAGTGTAGGGGGTCGTGCTGGGGGTAGTGTTTTAGGGTTTAGGGGTAGTGTAGTGGCGTTTGTGTAGTGGGTCGTGCTGGGGGTAGTGTTTTAGGGTTTAGTGTAGTGGCGTATGTGTAGTGTAGGGGGTCGTGTTGGGGGTAGTGTTTTAGGGTTTAGGGTAGTGTAGTGTAGTGGTGTTTGTGTAGTGTAGGGGGTCGTGCTGGGGGTAGTGGTTTAGGGTAGTGTAGTGGCGTTTGTGTAGTGTAGGGGGTCATGCTGGGGGTAGTGTTTTAGGGTTTAGGGTATAGGGTAGTGTAGTGGCATTTGTGTAGTGTAGGGGTCGTGCTGGGGGTAGTGTTTTAGGGTTTAGTGTAGTGGTGTATGTGTAGTGTAGGGGGTCATGCTGGGGGTAGTGTTTTAGGGTAGTGTAGTGGCTTATGTGTAGTGTAGGGGGTCGTGCTGGGTATAGTGTTTTAGGGTTTAGGGTAGTGTAGTGGTGTTTGTGTAGTGTAGGGGTCGTGCTGGGGGTAGTGTTTTAGGGTTTAGGGTAGTGTAGTGGTGTATGTGTAGTGTAGGGGGTCGTGCTGGGGGTAGTGTTTTAGGGTTTAGGGTAGTGTAGTGGTGTATGTGTAGTGTAGGGGGTCGTGCTGGGGGTAGTGTTTTATGGTTTAGTGTACTGGCGTATGTGTAGTGTAGGGGGTCGTGCTGGGAGTAGTGTTTTGGGGTAGTGTAGTGGCGTATGTGTAGTGTAGGGGGTCGTGCTGGGGGTAGTGTTTTAGGGTTTAGGGTAGTGTAGTGGTGCTTGTGTAGTGTAGGGGGTCGTGCTGGGGGTAGTGTTTTAGGGTTTAGGGTAGTGTAGTGGTGTATGTGTAGTGTAGGGGGGTCGTGCTGGGGGTAGTGTTTTAGGGTTTAGGGTAGTGTAGTGGCGTTTGTGTAGTGTAGGGGGTCGTGCTGGGGGGTAGTGTTTTAGGGTTTAGGGTAGTGTAGTGCTGTATGTGTAGTGTAGGGGGTCATGCTGGGGGTAGTGTTTTAGGGTTTAGGGTAGTGTAGTGGTGTATGTGTAGGGGGTCGTGCTGGGTAGTGTAAATGTAGTGAGAGGACTGTCACTTACCTTAGAAACTTTTACCACGACTATACTTTTACCACATGTTTTTGCGTTGTAATGGCATGCGTGGTAAAGGCATAGTCGGTGTAAGAGTTTGCGTTGTAATGGTATCTCATTGTAATTGACAACGCGTACTAATATCCGCGTTGTATTGGTACGCGTTGTAACGAGTGCTATTCGTCTTAAACACCTTATCGACGAGTAAACCCAAGTTCATTAAAGCAACACTAGTGAGAACCTTTGAGCCAATGTAAGAGAAATGAAAACTGATTTTTTGGTTTTAAATCACACCAATAATGACATGTTTTTCACAGAAAAAACATTGTTTGTTTGTAATTTCACAGTAAGTTACGGACATGTAGAATTAGAACATTGAGTTAGATGCAAAAGCGGTCTCCGTTAGAAGAAAAATAGATTAAACAATGCTTGAATTTAATTTTACCGTGTATACTTTAAAAAGCACGACCAAGATTCAAATAAACCGGACAGGGTTAACTTTTTGGGGGGGGACTAAAAAAGGATGATGGGTAATGCCATTGAGAGACTCGTCGTAACTTCTCGTGTAATACTGAGATTTCAGATGGCACCTATAGAAGAGAATGCAAGTTGATCTGGAAGCCAGAAGAAAGCTCGCGACCATAAATGAGCTTTCCTGTTATTTCACACCAGACGTGCTCACTTGTGTTTCACGTAACACCAAGTGAAGTTCCCATATAGGCAGGTTGTTCCCCTTGGCTTAATTAAGTGCTGTATTTGCTGTCTTCGGTCGATGTGCCGCATAAAGAGAGGTTTCAATTGGCTAATTTCCGATGATAACGATAAAGGTTTGTAGACTATTTTTTTTATTTTTTTATTTAGATGATGCGCTTTTTGATTTTATTTTGTGGTTTTTTTTGTGCAGGGGCGGCTTCTTACCATCAGTGTGTTGACCATCAACCCATAGGCAGATTTGATAATTTACTTGTATTTCATTGAAGTGGGCCTAAATCGCAATCTGTGTAAAGCCATATGTTAACGTGTTGCCCTTTTCCTGGCCACTTGATAGGTTATAAACGTAGTGTTTTGTAGAGATCAGACAGGTGGATTAATGTAAAAGGAATGACCGCCTCGCTTTTGGGAATGCGTGATTCTTTGAAGCAGGAGGAGGCATCATTCTGCGTTTCGCCACTGCTGTGCACAGGCCTACTACCCTTAAACATAGACCATGTGACCTATGCACAAGAAAAGTACAGTCAGGGAGTGTCCTACACTCTGCACCACCCTCCAGTGCACCAGGGCAGCACTGCTTGGGTGAGGTGCACTTCGGCTCACCACAGATTGGATGGCCTGTGCACAAGGACAGAATAGTCGATGCGTTGCTCCTATCACCAGCAAACCCCCCCCCCCAATCCTCCACGGACTGCATGGTCTGTTCATAGGGACAGCACGGCCAGTAAATATGCCCGGCACAGAACAATCACTTCGTGTGTAGCCGTACGAGTGACTTTTGAACCTTTTCTAAGATTGTCTGTCACCTCCTAGCAAAGTTTCAGGCATAAGCCGCAGTTGTTGCCGGGAGGCAGGTGAGTGGAGGGGAAGGGGGGCATCGCCGGGGGAGCTTATCAAGCAAAACCACTTAAAGAGTATCCAGGGTTATCAGCAAAGCCGTTCCTTCAAGGACAAGCAACCGCCAAAGGAGGATGAAGAGAGCGTGCAGTGCTGCGAAGCGGAGAGGAGGAGTAGGCACTACACGGGGTCACAACAGAGGTGGGCAGATTCATGTGGCAGCGAGTTATATACTCAGCCGACCTCGAGACAGAGGGGCACCTCCTCTATTGAACCCCCGCAGAGATAGACTAAGGGGGTCACAATGAGCCTGCACCAACTAAGAGGGGGGCATAAGTGGGCACAGAGCAACCCTGCCTACCAAGAGAGGGATCGGGACGGGATGAGAACTCGTGGGGAATTCACCGACCCCGAAGCAAAGCAGAATAGGCAGAGTAAAAATATCTAAATAAAAAAAAAAAACTAAAAAAAGCACAGAACACACATAAGGAATTCGCCGACTCCAGCCGTGATAGACACACTGAAGCGGCAGAGAAACCACCCCCTCCGATCACTTGAGAGCACTAGCACTGGGGGGGGAAGGTAGAATGGTAGGGGGGGGACCACCAACCCCGATGCATTTCTTTCAGATCGGGTGTACATCGCGCACAAAACAAGCCAAGCAATTCCTCTGCTCTTCTAACACCCGGAAACTAGCCGCCTGGCACCAGCACCCCAATGACATCACTTCATGGATTCAGTTTCTTCTAGCGCTTTGTGCGTTTGTTTTCGCTGCATTGTGATTTCAGATTGAGGCGCGGATGAAAGGCACAGGATTGACAGGCAAGGAAACTGAAGCCTTCCGTTTCATCCGAAGAACAGGCTGTGTTTTGTGTAATTTGGCTTGTCACTTCTTACTCACTGCATCTTGTATTTAGTTACAGCGCTGCAGAAAAATGTTATCAGATGTAGCCATTAAGCAGGGATGGTGTAAATTGAGATGGACTCCAGTAGAAAACAAGCACGGAATCGCAACCTGTGGTGCGCACGCACCACAGAGGAGCCGAACGCGGGAATCGAAACCAGTGCTGCGCGCGCACCACAGAGGAGCGGGGGGGGGGCGAGGGAGCCTGTCGTCTGTGACGTGCGCTGATGCGCGTCCTAGACACGGACGGGAATGGGCGGAGCAAAGGCGGGACATGCGCCCGCCTTTGCCCAATTACGTGCCGTTTTTTTGTTTTTAAAACGCGCGCTACAGCCAATGCCAGGCTTCAGAAAGCTAACCACACGGACGAGCGTGTGGTTAGCTTTCTAAAGCCCATACAAGAGGTCTCATGCACTGCAACGCTAGGCGCGAGACCTAAAAACGACAACCAGTGCCCGTGCACATCCAAAGCAGGAGAGTAGATGATCTAAGGCAGAATCTTTGATTGAAAGAGACGACAGACTATTCACATCTGCTATATTGGCGGCCAGCAGGGAGCGTTGCCAGTTCCTGTCAAACCGTATGATTCTTAGCGCACAGCCTTTAGATATAACCCAATAGTTTGAGACATAAAAACTAAACTATCATACTTGAAATATATTATAAAACATTATATAAGGAAAAATATCCGGTCTTCAAGCAACGTTCATAAAACATTATTTAAAACTCTGAACTTTTCCCATGTTTGCTATAGAACTAATGCGCTTCTGCTTGTTACTGGCCACGTGTTTAATAGACTAAAGCAGTTATAGGTAAACCAATGGTGCTTGTTGATTGACGTCATATTCTAAGATGCCGTCAGCGTTTCCTGAAAACATAACGTGGGGCGGGGTTTTGCTATGTGTCACTTGAGACTCTAGAATCAAGAGCTGGCCAATCAACGACATCATACCTTTAAATATTGGGAGATGTCTATTGATTACAGGCCAGAGAAGTTGTGCTGTTTCAGAATCGGGAGCTAGCACAATGCTTCAAGCCAAAACGTAGTTTTGCCCTAAGTAACAGCTATACTCAAAATAAATATTAGCCTTCTGGTGAAAAGCTTTTTGTCTGACAGTTGACTTTTTGAATAAAACCTTTAGCTAGATGGGTTCAGTGCTGGGAAACAGGGACACAAGCCTAACATAAATTAAAGAACAGCGTCCTGTGAGTGGTGCGTGCACACGGGCTGGAAAAACAAGCATTTGCAATGCAATAGGTCTCGCATTTGCGAGAGTTTGCGTTATTGGCATTGTAAATGACAATGCATTTTATTTAAGTGTTTTGAAAACCTGCAAGTGGTGCACAAACACGCACTTTAAACTTATAGCCCTTGCTTACGAGAAGCAAGACTGACAGTAAAAGAGGCACAGTTACTGCCAGCTTTGCTTCTCCTAAGTGCAAAGTGCGTGTTTACGCACCGCTTGTAGGTTTTCAAAACACATAAATAAAAGGCATTGTCATTTACAATGCCAATAGCTCAAACTCTTGCAAATGCGAGACCTCTGCATTGCAAATGCTTGTTATATACGTCACAAGCAAGACACTTTTCTATAGCATTAGAAAACATCTATGTAGCTTCTTAGTGGGCATGGTGTAAAAAGCATAATCCACATTTTTTGAAAACTGACAGCTTGGGTATTTCTTTTCTACCGCAATTCACCCCATGCAAGTTTAGAAGCAACCTTTGGGCAAGATTAGATTAGATTAGATTAGATTAAAATACTTATAAAGCGCATGGCTGCCTCGGCAAAGAGGCGTCCCAGCAACCGGGATAAGGGTTTCTCTCCTCATTAAAAAAAAGGTACACTGCCTTTCAGTAATGTAGCAACAGGTACAGCAGATTGTTGTGTGTGCTGTCTACGTGATTTTATAAATTGCAACAACAAAACAATCTTGAGGTGAGTCATTGGTATGCTTATGTTATGAGCATGACCGGGCATTGTTGGTATTTTCAGAGCCCCTGGCTTTGTTTCGGTGCTCCTCTGCCTTAGCAACAGGGCCATGTGTGAAGCCCGAGTTGAATCGTAGCACCCATTTAAGGCAGCACCATAAAGCACCTGCCTACTATTGCTTTAATGTGCCACATCGATAACCAGGAACAGGGGAAGGATTTTCAGCACTGCAGGCAGCATAGAAATTTCCCTCCTAGAGCACTTTCCAAACACTTAGAAATGGCAATTTGTTGGTCTTTTGTATCACATTACTATCGCCAATAGGTGGTGCCTTGAGGTTGTTTCTTAACCTTTTGTTATGGATGCACCAGCCACGTAATCACCTTGCTCTGCCACATTACAGTCCGATGCTGTGGCTCTTAAAGTCATTTTAAGGAAGTGCTGGTATAAACAATAAACTTTGCTAATGATAAAAAAAGTCACTCGTTTTACTTTCCCTAGTGCAGAAAAGACTAGTTTGCCTCCTTTAAGAACCCGGAGTACAGACAACCACTGAGAACGCACAGCGACACCCAAGGGAAGCAGAACATTCGACAGGATGAAACCAAATCGCGGGTGGAACTACAGGGTTTAGCATGCCATTTCCGGGGAAAAATAAAGCGCACTTCTTCACGTTTGCAAACGTACTAGCGCTACTGAATGATTTTTTTTTTTTTAAATGAGCTTTGTAGCAATTCTAGTGTACGTTTAAGCATTTACACTTACTTACATAACAACCTTTGCCAACTTAGATGATGGTTCAACTAAGCAAGGCGCTCCTGAAATGGCAGCCGCGATTAAAGTATGTTCACGGACACCTCGCTAGCAGTTAAAGTTTCTCCCAAGTATTTACCAAGACTTAAAGGTATTGTTTATTTCTTAAACATAAAAATGGGCGGCGTGCTTAAACATAAAGTGCAGCGCCTGTGTTGTAAATACAGAAGAGGGTGCCGTGCTAAAGAAAGCGTGGCGCCCGTGCACAGTAATTAAGCAAGTAACAAAGTGCTCTTTCGTGATGTTATGCAACACTTCTGAGGAATTCACTTTGTATTGTTGTGGAGCAAGCAGAGTTGTACAATAAAATGTGAAGCCCTTCTCTTTGTGCTCATCTTTAAAGTACTGGTAGATCCCCTTCAGCCTGGATCTGTAAATTTAGGTGTGCCTGTCGGATTAGGCAGCCTAACTTTAGCATGCTTTTGTATGGCAGCAGCCCATGTCGTCTCAAGCTGGAGACTGCAGTGCAGTAAGCCAGCAGGCAAGTGTTAGGCAGCGATGAGCCCCCTAACGTCTTGCTGTGTTTTCACCCTAGCAGAGCCCTCCTTCATCCGCCTGGCTCCGCTGCTCTTCTGCGACGTTGGCTCAGGCTGTAGCCTGCTGGCTAAATGAAAGAGAGGGGGAGCCAGAGCTGAGACATGGGATGGAGGAGAAGAGTCTAGAAACATGTATACTGTAGCGTTTCTGAAAAGCGCAAACTGTTTTATTTAAAAAAACAAAAAAAGACGGTCCCTAGCATCGCGTACAAAGACACGAAAAAAAAGACGGATAGAAGGGAAGAGTCTAGAAATGTATACTGTAGCGTTTCTGAAAAGCGCAAATTATGTTTTATTTAAAAAACAAAAAAAGACGTTCCCTAGCATCACGTACAAAGACACGAAAAAAATAAACCGTAAACGAAGCCGCCAGAAAGCGAACCCATTAACTGTAACTCAGCATGCTGGGCTGCCAAAAACGTAAAACCAAGGGGCATATTAGCAAGAAGAGGCGATAATCATCGCTAACCCTGCTTAGCGTGTTTTTTTTATCGCCGGCTATCGCTGGAATATATCGCCACGCTAACGCTGTATTAGCAACGATTAGCGCTATGGCGATGAATATTCCAGCGATAGCGGGAAATGGGCCAACATCGCTGAAAAACCAGCAATGTTGCTTGGAGAAGGGAGAACACCTTGCTGATACGACCTCTGTGGTCGTATCACCATAATCCACCCCCCATGTTAGGTATGGCTAACACCTGCTAATTGCAGGTGTTAAATAAATGGCGATGACCCCGCTTAGCGGCGTCTTTCACGTCGCTAACTGGGGCCATGGCCACCTTGCTAATAGGCGATAGGCCTGTTAGCGAGTGTTTCCCAGGTTTGTTGCGTGGAACGCCCACTTTGCATGTCATTAGCGTATAAATATCGCTGACATGCAAAGCGGTAAAAAAAGCGGGCGCTAATGCCCGCAAACTGTCGCTAACTGCTGTTAGAGACAGTTTGCTGATAGGGCGATATAAATATCGCCGCTTTAGCGGCAAAAAGTGCCGCTAAAGCGGCGATAGTGCCCTTGCTAATATGCCCCCAAGTTCCCCTGAAGCACACATCAAACAGAAAAGCGAATGAAAACAGTACTTAGGCGTTGCTGCTTCCGGACTAAACGGAAGTCAGTATCGGATCAACAGCTAGTTAAAACCCAGATAACAAAAGGTATGCCAACGTTAAACAAATGGCAAGCAGCAGGACATATTAGCCGCCAATAGGCGGAGATTCACTCAACATATACATTACTTTAGGTCTCGGAGAGACAGCGCATGCGCTGCCTAGGCGAGACCTAAAAAACATCGATGTCGGAGGGATGGTGGGGGCGGGCAAACACGGCACAGGGAGACAAGCCTAACATTAATTAAACAAAAGAGAACACTCAGCGTCCTGGGGGGTGAGCGGGTCTCCGTGAATGGAATGCAGCTGGAATCAATGTCCTGGGAGATCTTTTTGCAGGGGCGAACCCCCGGGAGTCTTATGATATCCCAGTGGGTTATTTCATTCTACATGGATGGAGCCTTGACTCGCAAGATACAAGAATGGTGGGGTACTGGAGTCGTGGAGCCCCCAGAGCATGACTGCCTGTGCCTCCTCTTTCTTATCACGGGTTGAACCAAAGTGGTTACGCTACTGTATAGGGCCCTGCTGGAGGGGGCATGACTGGATCTCTCGACACTCAGGTCACGGTGGGAGGCGAACCTTGGGATGACTCTGATTCCTCCTGGAAGAAAATATTAGACTCTAGCCCTAAGGTGTCTCGTAATTCCGGTTTCAAACTCATTTAATTCTTTTATTTACACTGGGCCAACCTGGCTCTCTGACGCATACATACTATGTTCCCAGCTGTGAACTCGGAGTGCCCCCGGAGTGCAACCTAGGATGCAGATTTTTTTCATGTGGTCTGGTCTTGTCTGATTCTGTTACCCTACTGGACGTTGGTCCTCTAGGTAGTTTGGTGGGGGTCACAGATAGGGAATTCCCCTTGAGCCCATCGTTATGTCTGCTGGGCCTCCATGACCGATTGGCGGCTAGGAAGGTCACTGATAGATTTCTGGATCTGGCATTGTTCCTCGCCCGCAGGCTTCTGACTATGAGTTGGAAGTCGGCCAGGGGACCCAATATATATCGCTGGGGGTCAGAACTGAGGAGGTGGGCGGACTGAGAGCGGGTGGCGATCCACCGGGAGGAGGATCAGGGAGTCTGAAAGATTCTGATACTGCCTGCATGGGATTCCATTTTGTTGGCCTGTCCGGGTATGGACCGGGGGAGGGCAGAGTGCTAGTTGCTGATCCTCCATCTGATGGCCCTTATATCCTGATCGAACACTGGAGCACTGAGCCCGGCTTCCTGTGGGACACCTGTTAGTCCTTGGATCTCTCTTTTTTTCTCATTGCCTTGCCTATTATTACTATCGTCGGGGGGCTCTGGGGCCCTGCATGGGGTAAGATTGCTGGGGGGAGATGGCTCTACTTGTCTAACTTGGTCTAGTTCTCATCCTACCCTTAGGGTGTCTGTGACTTCTCATGAGGGACTGTGCTGCCTTGTACGAGATTGCTGAGTTTGTTCTTGCCTCTAACTGTACAGTTACTGTATTAACCGATCATGAATGTCCTGCCTCTATACTACACCTGCCAACACTGTTTATGTTTTCTTAAAGTATTACTTTGTTGTGATTCGCTATAAAACCAAGAAAAATATTTTAAAAAAGACAAGACCGGGGAGTTGCGCTGCTGGAAAGAGCCTGGTTGAGACTTGCTTTCCCCTTCTTGTCAGCAGCATTTATGTAGAAACTGAGGATACTGCAACTCGTTCCAAGGCATGAACGTCAATTCACCAAAAGGTGGGGGTGGTGGAAGTGACATCACATGCCATTTGATCTTCACATTCACTCACACACACACACACACGCTAAAATATACACACACACAATATCACAAAACACACTTTCACCCCCCCAAGCACACACAACATACATTTAAAAGCATTTTTTAACTTACCTTACTTGCAAGGGGGGTCATATTCCAGCTAATTGTACTCTTGTATTAAAACATTTTTACAATTTGTAGGCTTCCCAGTCACTCATTTTCTTGCTTCTCACTGGTCAGCAGCATCAGAGTCATGTCATCAGCTTTCACTTCCTCTTTCCTTGGCTGTTCCCTGGAACTTGGACCAAGTACTGTTTCTGACTGGCAGCTAGTGGCCAGTGTCCGTCGACTGGCTGCATGCCTCCGGGTAACTTTTTTTTTCACTTTTCTCTCCGCATTCCATGGAAGTTTGTATCGTGCGAATTCAACCCAAAGGTATCGGAGCGCTTTACATGAGCACCAGTTGCATTACAGAAGACACATACATTTTTAGGCACGGAGAGATTAAGTGATTTTCCCAGAATCAAAGGATATTGAGCATCCAGCAGAAGCTTGGACCCGGCTCCCCAGCTTCAAAGTCAGCATCTCTAGCTGTGACGCCATGGGTACTCGCAAACATTTTCCCAATGGCCACAAAGTTTGGTCTGTGATGTGACCGAGGGCCCAATTGATGCCAGCAGGGTGGCGATCTGGGTGGGGTCAAGGGGGACGGTAGAATGGGAAGCATATTCATCTAGTGGCTCAATTGCACAACTGTGAAACCAGAAAACCTGGTATTAATACCAGCTTCCCCATTTTACCCAATTATGTGATCCTAGGCAATTGCTTTATTTCACTTTCCCTCCCTTCGCTTTTTATTATCACATATAAGAGGACCTTGAAATAAATGACTTCAAGATGTGCGTTGTACAAAACCTTCTTCTGTGTTTGATTTAATAAACTATAATGTTGTTCATGTGTAATAGGAATCTAGGCCACCCTAAGAGTGCACATAACAGCTGACTTGCCTTCTAGTTCACTATTGCATTGTTGTCAGGGCGGGGGGAAGAATGAATGTTTCTAAAGTCATATTTGTAAAGTATTACTTTAAAAACATTCTTCTCAATGCGCTGATATAGTCTGATATGCTAAAGTGAAATGGTTCTTCTTGTTAATGAAATACACTTTTTGATTTTTGAAGAGGCCTTATATTTTTACACTTTTGCTGCAAGATAACTTTGAAAATGAAGGTGTTCCTAAAGTTAAGTGATGCAGGACAACTTAGTTACTTCTTTTCATTAACTTCAATAAACCTTTAAATAAATGTTGCCTGTATATTTAACATCTTTTTAATGTTAGTACTGAGTTGAGTGAACGCTGTTGATCAGGAGGCCGCATGTAAAGGTCAGGAGGGCCGCATACAGCCCCCGGGCTGTACTTTGAGTATCACTGCGTTATGCCATATCTTCTCTCATCCACTTCATTTCCCCGTTCTGCTCCCTCCCTCCTCCGCTGCACATTCCTCGGTGTCCACTCTAAACCACCATTTCCTTTCAACACAGAAAAAAGAATCAAGAAAACAACTTCAGAGATACACCAAGGCACTGACACCATAACTATCTCTCACGCGACAGCTTCCTCCCCCACCAGAGATCAAGCTGACCCCACTCAATGCACTAGCGGGACGTCCTCCGGGGTAAATCTAAGCCCACATTCAGCCCCTAATTTATGCCCACGTCACAACTCACTGTACCGCCCTGAACCCTCTAAACATGTGACTGGGAAACACCACTCTATAGTTTGCAATAACAGCAATCTAGTGAACCATAGGGATGCTTCTCCCCCTCCCTCTAATATAAATTTGCCCTCAGGCAAACCCCCCTCTCCTTCCTATATAAAATCGCCCACAGACAAAGCCCTCACTGACAATTCTCCCTACATCCCACATGTCTCCTCAGTGGCACAACCCAAGTCATCCAGGGAAGGTAGCAATTCAACACCTCCATCTACCAATCTCTACTCTTCAATCCCAAATTCTAGGTCCAGGTTAAATCTATCACAGGTCAACACCCCCACTTCATCCTCACTCTCCTATGAGGATCTCTCGATTACCTCTTCCTCTTTTCCTTCCAATGGATCTTTTTCTCAACCTAACACCATACCTACCTCAAACTCGATAAACCCTCCACTCAGTGAGGATAGGCTGTTTGGCATCAAGAATGATCTCAAACTAGTTAAAGAAAGCATACAGATCTTATTGCACATTTTCCTAAAAATACAGAATATGGGGGATCTCAATTTGACCTCAGGGACCAACCATCAGAACCTCTCCTCTACGCGGAATTACTTCCAAAGGAAAATCTTATCAAGGGACAACCTAGGGAATTCTCTCGGGAAATCTCGGCCCTACGCTAATAATCATTCCAGACCCTATAGGGTCACCGATCACCTGACTGATACAGACATTCAGTCTCTTCTACAATCCTTCAATTCAGCCCATTCTATTTCTGTTCCCTCTACCTTCAATATACAAACTATTACTTCCAATCCTTCTAGAGAACCCAGTGTCAACCTCAGATCTAAGAACATGGATAACCTACTTCCAGTCAAAACCTCACACCTCGAAAGCAGTGTCACCAAATCGCACATCAAATCGATGCTATCTAATTGCAGATCTGCAGCAAGACATGCAGCTCATATTGCAGACATGATCCTCTCACATGATCTAGACCTCCTGATCCGAATGGAAACTTGGCTCAAGGAAACTTCTACACCAATCCTGGACATTCTAGTCCCTCCAGGCTACAACATTATTAGATTGGACAGACCAGTTAAAACTGGAGGTGGAGTTGCTTGCATTCATCGATCTAGTCTCTACGTGAGACAGATTCACCCGGCTCTGATGTCCTCATTCGAACACCTAGATCTAGAAATCTGGAACAATGACAAAATAATTTGTAGACTCCACTCTATCTACCACCCCCCTGGAGATATCCACGTGTTCACCGAACAAATGATGGAGTCCATTTCTATGAACGCCGACCAATCTCACAACCATATCTTCCTTGGGGACTTCAACTTGCATTGGAACAATGAAAATGATCCATTAGTAAACACCTTTAAGACCAACTTGAATCTTACCCAATTATGCAACAAGTCCACACATATCAAAGGTTCCACCCTAGACCTTATCATAGCCAAAGATAACATCATTCAACTTGACGATATAGCACCTTGCGACTGGTCAGATCACCTCCTGATCTCATTTCGCATCATGGAAAAAATATTGATCAGACAAGGTCAACCTCGAAAAAACAAACAATGGTCTAGAGATCTAAATAACATCAATGCAAATGATCTTACCACTATGAGCAATATTCTTCTTCAACCGCCACACAACGTGACAAACCTGGATGATCTCACTGACCACTACACTCATTCCATGACGGATATCTTTAATGCACTCGCGCCTCTACATCTCAAAAGAATCCCTAACAAGCATTCTCAACCTTGGTTCAACAGCTCCCTTAACAAAGAACGACATAATCTTAGGCTCGCTGAAAGATCTTGGAGAACATCTCCTTCTCTTGCTAACCTCAAACGACTAAGGAAGTCTTGAAATGCATATAACAAACATATCCGCCGCTCCAAACCTGATCACTTTAGATCGCAACTTGACATGGCCAAAAATAGACCCAAAAAACTTTTCGAAATTATCAAACAACAATCGAACCAACCCTCTATTCAACTCTTGGCACTTAAAGACTCAATCCCAAGCAGTGAGGAATTCTCAACCCATTTCACTGAAAAAACAAGAAAGATCGAATTAGATCTGCAACTCTCCTTACCAAACTTACCGAATCAAGCTCTCCACTCCTCGTTCTCTGGTTCACCATGGTTGAGCTCTCCTATGATCGCTCCAGCGGCCTTTACTTCAAAAAATGATGCTCTGTGGAATACCTTCAGACGTCCGGATGATCTTGGGCTGTTTAACATATTAACTACTTTAAAACCATCAAATCACAACGAACCTCTGCCCCCCGGAACTCCTTAAAGAGCTTACCTCATCCATTTTCCCTCTCTGGTCGAAGATCATACATGAATCCCTCACACAAGGCCTCATTCCAGACTGCCTCAAGATAGGTCAAGTCATCCCCATACTTAAGAAATCTAAGGCTGATTTATCTGAGCCTAACAACTGCAGACCTATTTCTACTATCATGGCTATCCAAACGTCTCAAGAAATATGTTCATACTCAACTCTGTAATCACATTATTCATTTTCAACTCCTCGATCCAATTCCAGTCTGGCTTCAGATCAGGTCACAGTGCAGAAACTGCCTTGACTCACATTATAGACGATGCACTTAGACTTCTAGACCAGAATGAACCATGCCTTCTTATACTATTGGATCTCTCCTCAGCCTTTGATATGGTCAAACGCGACAAACTAATTGACCTACTTGAAACAAGGATGGGGTTATCAGGTACAGTGTTAAATTGGTTTATCTTGTTCCTTCAATGAAGAACCCAAAGATTCAAAGTAAACAATGACCTTTCCAACAGTACTCCCGTCTCAATTGGAGTCCCACAAGGTTCTGCTCTATCTCCCATTCTCTTCAACCTATATTTGGAGCCCCTCACCGAAATTCTGAAAAGATCTAACATTCATTACCATATGTATGTGGATGATACCCAACTGTATATGAAAATTTCTTCTCAGTCAGAATGTGCACTGTTATCTGATTGCCACTGTACTGAGCCAAAGTTAGAGCTATAACAAATGCTCAATTAACCAGAGGGCAGGATGAGTAACCTAATCACAGTTCTACTCGATAATTTTCCTTCATGGGCAAGACGCACGAATAATAAAAGGGTCACTGACTAACGCTGCAACAAACGATGGTCGGGAATGGCAGGGACAGAGTCCCTAATAAATGACCAATGGGCAGAGAAATCCCATGTGGATTAAAAATGCAGCTGTACCTGAAGTAACAAAATATATGTTCATTGGAGCACACAAACGCCTGTGTGTTATGGATACTGTCTTCATATTCTTAATGTAACATACTTGGACAACACAGAGCCAACATTAACAAGTTATGGACAGATAATGCATTTAACTAGAAACGATATACAGGTATACACTCCGACACAATGCCAAAGGATGTCCAGGCTACTGTGAGGTCTTCATCAAGAGTTATCCTTTACAGTAAACAGCATTAACTATTACCAATGAACACATGTCAGGTATATTTTTGGATCCAAGTTCACGAGCAGTTCAAAGTGCTTCAAAGGTTCTCATTGATTTACTTGGTTGGGTCATAGCTCAGCAGGGTGCATTCATTTGATGAAAGCAAATAGCTTGTAAGGTTAGTATTGACATTTCATTTTTCTAAGTGCCTGGTAAGCAGCAAGGAAGCACAGGAATTATTAAACTTGGGCAAACATTTGTGCTGTGACGAGGCTGAATGGCAGGCAAGCGGTTATTTAACATTATCCGTGTCATTTCAGGATTTATTACTGTGCATAATGCTGGCTGGGAAATGTAGGTGTGAGTAATTAGAAGGGTAATTTCACATTTTGAGGCCTGGACTACAGCATCACCTTTTAATCTACAGTCCTAAATTCCAATGAGGTGGGACACACTCTTAAAAGAGCTCAGTAGCATAGATTGTTCCTACACAGCACATGTATCAAAATTAATTTTATTGGGTGCTTTGTAAATGGTCTTTGGAACACAAAGTTTGGCTTTCACTAGGTTGGCATGAAAAAAGTGCCAGAAAATTAGTGGCAAGCCACAGTTTTCCAGGCTGTAGTTACTGAAGTAATGGAATTTTTTGTAGTTGTGCCTTTCCACTGTATCAATTGTGACACCCTCGGGCATGGCTTACCTCGCGCTGAGGATGGCCGCATTTTCCTGAAGCTCCGGAGAGCGGCGTGGATGGCAGCGGTGCGGTGGTGGCCTCCTTGCTTTCTGATAGGCAATGCATAGCGGTTGCTCTTTACCCCTTTTAATGACGTGGGGAGGTAGAATGGATTCAACCCAGATCTGTGACTGGGGGTGAGTGTCTGAAAAGTTTCAGCGCTCTGTCCATCATCTCCTTGTGTTTGCTTTGTTCGCCCTAAGTTGGCAGGGTATGCCCAGACGTGGGTCCCTTGCTCACTGTGCCACAGGATTCAAGCTAGCCTGGCTGATGAGGGGTGTTACCCCAAAACTGGTCCCAGGATGCTTGTTTCCGGTCCAAAGAAGACCTGGCTTGGCAGTTCGGGCTGGACTTGTCCCATGAGACACAGGGTCAAGACTGATTTGCATGTAGCTGGGTCTGAACTGAGGTGGCAAAGTGAGCTAAAGAACGATGATGGATTCAACCCAGATCTGTGACTGGGGGTGAGTGTCTGAAAAGTTTCAGCGCTCCGTCCATCATCTCCTTGTGTTTGCGAGGTTCATAAGAAGCCATAAAGGTGGGCTGCTTCTCTTCCTCAGAGGCGGCTGCCATTTTAGCTGAGAGAGGTGACAGCTTACTCCTCATGGGAAATGGCTGGCAAACTCCTCCCTTAAAGGCGTTCCATATTCTTAAAGGCTTTTTCTTCACCTGAGCTGCCTCTCCACTTAAAGGCATTTTTTTTCTTATCTCTTGAAGGCTTTTTCTTCCTGTAAGAGATGTTTCCTCATTTTAATGGCATTCTAATCAATTTTTGAAGATTTTCCTCACTTGCAGATACTACTGGAGCATTGCACCAACACAGAAAAGGTTTCTAGCAGCTTTTTGTGGAAGTTTTGAGGGGAATTTCAGCCTTTACTCTACGTCTCCTTTTTACTGACATGCTTGTTTGGAGATTTCTAGTTGCTGTATCAGTTAGGAGTATCTGTGGTGGAGTAATAATTACCTTGCACTGGCTGCGTTGTTATTCCCATTTTGCGTGTTTCTAATACATGGGCAGGTCAAGAGCTTTTCACTCTACACTTCAGTCTCCAGTGGGTAAATCATGAAGGCGTTTGCCGGCACCGATTGTTCCAGTTGCAATGCAGCGTTTGCGATCGCTATTTGGCAGCGAGCAATGTAGGTAAGTTGAAACCTACTAGCAAAATAAGGAATCGCAAAATTGCGATTCCTTATTTGCTTTGCATTTAAGGAATCGCAAATTGCGATTCCTTAAATGCAATGTTAGTAGCACAAAAGAAAGTGCACTTTAGCCTTAGTGAATCGCTAATTACCACCAACTTCAAGTTGGTGGTAATTAGCGATTTCCTTTAAAAAGCACTTTTTGCTTTTTTAAGTGCCATGTGGCACACATTCATGCCCTTAGGGCATGTATGTGCGCCACATGTGCACACATGCACATTTCAGGGTGCAACAGGGTGTCCTTTTGGAACCCTGGCACCCTTGAAAGTGCACCCGCAACTTGCAAGTGCCTCTTGGTGACTCGCAAATTGCGGGAGCAACTCCTATTCATTCCTATGGGCCTCTTGGCCCATAGGAATGAATGGGAAGGTATTCCTTAATTGCGAATCGCAATTTGCGATTCACAATTAAGAAATATTAAGGAATCGCTAAAAATATTGCGATTCCTACCTACATGGCATTTTGCGATTCTTTAATAGCGATTCCCTAAAAATCGCTATTAAGGAATCGCAAACATGCATTTACCTACATCTGGCCCTAGGTCTCCAAATCTCTTCCTCTCTCACCTCTTTGATTTCTATTAATATGGACACTTGCATTCAGACAATGGCATCCTCTTCACCTGTCTTGGTGGGCCTCGTCTTGACACCATTAAGATGATGCTGGTTCCTATTACTCTTTTTACTCTTTCTAATATTCCCTTACATGTCCCTCTTAAGCATTACAAGAAACTAAATTCAATACTATCTGCATTCCTTTGGAATAATAAAAAGCCTCGTATGTCTTTTGCTTAGCTAAAGCGGCCTAAAGTCGAAGGTGGTGCACACTTTCCTGATTTCCCCAAATATCATAAGTCTTTCCTTTTACGACAGTCTTCTCATTGGATTGCACCCTCTCGCTTATACACTCCGTTATGGGTTGATTTGGAACAAGCTTTTTATTTCCTTATTCATTTTCAGAATTCCCGACCTTCAGGCGAAACCCTCAAAAAATTTCTACTCCTATTATCAATACTACCTGCAAATTATTATCTTCTGTAATTTCCTATTCTCCCACGGATCTGCGCTCGTTTCTTAATTCTACTTTATGGAATAACCAATTTATTCAGGTGAAGACACAACCTATTTATTGGCATCCCTGGAGAAATAAAGGGCTGATTTAAGTTCATCAATTATTTGATTGGGATTCATTCCTTACTTTTCCTGAAGTTCAGGACCTCTTTAGCCTTCCGTCTAGTTTCCATGCCAAATTTCTTCTTTTACAGGAGGCTATAGTTCAAGCATATAATTATTTCAATTCTATTCCGTCCTCTGGTACTTCATCACCTGCACAATTGGCTGCTATTTTACCTACGTATCCTAAGGCTTCCCTTATTTATTCCCATTTACATGAGGCTCCCACTTTTAGATCCAAGTCTACGACTGAAATTGCATGGGAGGAAGATCTCTCTATAACTTTACCTATACCCACCTGGAAACGATTTTGGATTAAAATTAGAAAGTCCTCCTGTGCAGCCAGTACTACATAAACACTTTTTTTCATTTACATGGACTTTTTATGACACCAAACACCCTTCATAGGATTAATCAAGATATTCCAGACACTTGTTGGACTTGTTCTGCACCACAAGCTGACTTGAAACACTTATTTTTCATTTGTCCCCTCATCTCTACATTCTGGTTACAAGTTTGGTGTCAAATTAATTTTATTTTCCAGAGTACTATTCCTTTCTCTATTTTCAATGTATTTTTAGGAAGTATATCCGAAGTTTGGGTTAATGCTTCATTTATATAGCAATGCTGATACTAGACCTGTTATTAGCACTTGCTTTTCAGCAAATAACTCGTAAATGGAAAGATTTTACACAATTATCTTTTAAAGCATGGTGGAATGCAGTTTGTCACAATCACCAATTGGATACTGCATATATGTACCCCTTATCTCTTGTTTTAAAACGAAAGGCCCTTTGGACACCTGTTACTCAGTTTCTTGATTATTCTGCCATCACAACTTTTGCCCCCTCACCTTATATCCAGGAAGTTCTACAGCCTCCCTGACTTCCCTTTCATGATTATATGACTCATTTCTATCAAGTATTCCATTATATTTCTTCTAATATGTATACTTGATAAATAATCAGACTGTAATTTTTTACGCATTGTATGCCTCTTCCTTTGTCTTTTTCTTTTTCTATATTTCTTGTTTGATTGCTTTGTATTTGTAGAAGGCTGGCTTGGTATATGGTGTACACTTATTCAAGTGTAGCACCCTGCACCAATCCAGACAATCCTTATGGTGTTTTTAGTGGTTTAGACAACCTTAGAAAGCTCTCTAAGTGGTAACTGTGGAGAGCAGCCTTCAGGCTTAGTCTAGGAGGAGTGTAAAGCAGCTTGTTTCACGAGTATCTAATATTATAGTGCAGTTTAAGTGAAAAAGACCACACAGTGTAGTTATAAAAATAGTTATGTATTACAGACACTCACTAACTCAATGCAATATCTCCTACCCGGAGATATAATTACAATACACACAATGCTTTGATAATACGACAAGTAAATAGCACGAAAATACAGTTGGCTCCAGGGGATGACCAAACCATATACAAAAATAGTGGAATGCGACTAACGACCGAAGTTGAGAGTGGACCCAGAAGACTTAGAAGTGCTGGGGGACCAAAGAACCACCCGAGGTAAGGACCCAGGAATCCCACGGAGGCCGTGTGCTAAGTGGTTACACGACCGCATGCTCAAGGTAAGTCAATGGGGGAGTCGCGGTTGCAATTCTTAGGAAAAAGGACCCTTCCCAGAGGACTTGGAAGACACCCCGTGGAAGGTGGACGGTACGAGAGTTACCCCACCCGTGGATACCCAGGAGACCAGGTTACTTGCCCCAGGGAAGCCAGGTGCATAGGTACGAAGTGACGTCGGGAACCGCCGTAGACCCCAATGGAGGACTTCAAGCAAGATGCTGCTGGTGAAGAAGCTGGAAGAGTCCGGTGGAACCCAAAGGTGGATTCAAGAAGTGTAGTACCTGCAAGCAGAGGGGACAGAGTCTATGTCACTCAGGAGTGACCAGAAGGCACGGAAGTCGAGTGGCCAGCAATGTCGGCTGTTACAGGAGAGTTGACGGTGCCCTTGTCTTTGCAGCTACGTGGACCAGGAGATGCTGAGGACAACCAGGAATGGTGTACGAGCTGTCCCACATCGGATGTCTATATCCAGGGGGTCGGTGTCCGGCGGGAGCACCAACAGGCCTTGGCAATGGCACCACATGGAAGAGGACAAAAAGGTGCGGTGTCGGGACCAGCAAGGTCCAAGAGACTCGCTACGTGCAAGTGAATCAGAGTAGGCCCCAAGCAAGCAGGGGAGCCCACTGGAGTTGTAGAAAACCCTCGACAGGGCCAGAATATCTCTGGAGACAAGAGTCACCCAGTCTTAGCAATAGCCAGCCAACGCGATGCACAGGAGCTCGGTTCCAGTCGTGTCGACGAGGGATACTGGCTGCAGACTCGGTCTGAAGACAGTTCAGGCCTCGAGGAAGCTGTAGGACCATCACCTGTGTTACCGACCCAGTTGGAGACCAGGATCAGCAATCGGTCAGCTGTGTTGCAGTGCCTGCGGATGCAGGGGAGTGACTCCTTCATTCCAAGGGAGATTCCTTCGGGTGTCTTTGGATGTCCACAGGACCTGGAAGGGAACTGTATGGAGCATGGGCACTGACGGTGCAGCAGGCTTGCAGAACGCAGAGATCAGGAGTAGATGGAGTCTTCCCGGTTGCACTCTCAGTTCCAAGGCGAAGTCCGATGCGGTCAGTCTGACGTGGTCTGCACGACTCGGTCAGAATGTCCAGATGGTTGAAGAGGACGCAGAGTTTGATCTGAATCGAATCCCACGACGAATCTAGGGACCCATGCTCAGGTAAGCCCTTAAGTACCCTAAGGAAAGGGTTGGGATGATTCAGGGGTCCGTCCCAGAGGAGGGGATGGACAGTGGGGAGGATACTCCCATGTCCTTTGTCCAGTTTCATGCCAGGGTGGGGAGCCAACGGCTCCCTGGACTGGTTTGAGCTGGAGTATGCAAGGAGGGCACCAAATGTGCCCCTCAAACAGTCTGAGTGGCACTGGGAAACGCCCCCACCCTGTCCCAATACACTAAACCCTGTCTGGGAGGTGGTCACACCTCCCTGTGACAGGATACCTATTGTTCTGCCTTCCCCTGCTCGAGCTTGGTGCAGCAGCAGGAGGGCAGAATCATGTCTCAGGTCAACAGCAGCCCTAGCTTGGTGTCTGGTTCTGGAAGACTGGTACCTGGAGCACTGAGGGCCTCCCGAAGGAGATTTACAGGGCATGGAATAATACCTCCCACACCGTTTACGGTATGGGGGTATGATTCTAACATGTTTGATACCAAATATGACAGGGTTTGTTACAGCCAGTTTAGAGATGGTCATCGCGTATTGATGCATGGCCACTCTATATATCGTAATGGCTGGTTCACTGGCAACCCAGGAGAATGGACTTCGAAGGTTACAGAGATGTCCTGCTCATACAGGTGCACCCTCACACTTAGAACTGAGCACCCTGCCTTTAGGGCTGAAAGGCCTACTAGAGGGGTGACTTAAAGGTTTTAAGTGCAGTGATGTTAGATATAAGGAAACTTATATCTTTCTTGAGAGGTGCAAGCACCAACTCACACAGGCTGCAATGGCAGGTCTGTAGTCAGAGTTTGGAGGGTCCCTTATGGGTGGCATAATATATGCTGCAGCCCATGGGGGACCCCTGGTGTACCTAAGCCCTAGGTACCTTAGTACCATATAATAGGGACCTGCTAGGGTACGCCAGCAGCCAATTAGGAATGCACCAATGTACTCACCATAGCCAATTTAAGGAGGAAGCACAGGGACTGGGGTCCTGATTAGCAGGATCCAAGTCAGACTAGTCAGAAAAACAGTATGACACCAGCAAAAAGTGGGGGTAACCATGAAAGCAGATCCTACTTTCCTACAGTATTATTCTATTGTATGTCATTTCAAGCTGAATAAATATATTTTTTAAAACTTCCCCAAAAAATCTTGACGCCCTCTTTTGCTGCATGGTTCCATTGATCGCGTTTCGCTCCTGAAACACAGTTTGAGACCATATTCCCTACTAATTTAAATCAGAATCCCCCAGGGCTCCTGGCTTTTCGCATGAACATTTCAGCTTAAACCCTACATTATTATGCATAAGCTCTGGAAAAGCCAAAAGGCATTGAAGAAGCAAATGCCAACCTATTTGGCTTTGGCAATGCTTGATTTCATTTGTGCTCCTCCATAGCACTGTGCTGCTCCCCCATCCCCTTTCAAAAAAAATTAAAAATGGGGAGAGCGATGGGGAGCAAAGGACGAATAATGGAAAGAAGCACACAGAGCAGAGGGGTAGGGACCATGGGGCAATACAATGTAAATGTTGAACTACACTAACAAGAAACACAGGAGTGGAGAGGATGTAGCGCAGCACCCTGAGCTGCTGACTCAAGAGCTGGGGATCTCGGTTCCAGTCTGGGTGTGGCAACATCCTGTGATTCTAAATCTGCTGCAAGACCAAAAAGCAGAAAGAGGAAAAACTTTATGAAAAAAAAAGTTCCACTAAAACGGATGTTAACAGTATTCCGGCTATGGGAAACTGATAAGAGAAGGAGACGAGAAACAAGCACTGGTAAATGCAGGAAAATATGCCACAGCCAACAGAAAGGAGGAAAAGTAAGTGGCATGCACAGAAGCCAATGAAAAGCCAGGAAAGAGCCCTTTTAAGTTTAAACAATAGATTTTAGGCGAAACTTGAAAAGGTAAAATATGAAATATGATGCACCTAATCATATTTTTTATCATCGAACCTGGAGCAAAAGAATGAAAGGTAGAAAAGGGAGAAGGAAGTTGGAACAAAAAGATTTGAAAACTGGGTGAAGGGGAGAAGAAAGATATGAAAAAAGGTAATGGGAGAAAGAAGTATTCAGACAGGAAACCACTGACATGAGAAAGCAAGGATGAATATCAAATATCTTTTATTTGTACTAAATTTGAGGTGGTTATTCCTCATTAGTGAATGAACAGATTTTTAAGGTAATAGGCCCTTTTCTAATAGTTTGTCTTTTATTTTACACTTGAATGGATTGCATTTTATTTAATATGACCTATAGGTAGCGATGCGTATCACAAAACACGTGGTGGCCGGAGATGTCATTTTCAATATTTGAGTTATTTATTGTATTTTTTCCCTAGTATGTTTATGGAGTTAGGTTTAACATAGCATGCCTGGTAGGGTAGACTGCTATGGAAAGAGAGTCTACATTTTTAAACTGACAGGTTTGATTAGTTGGTCGGATGAAAAAGAACTTGGAAGAAAGAGATTAAAAGATAGGCGGTCTGTCCTCTGTATTTTCCAGTCTTTTCTTCTTTTCACACCTTAGATGCCACTGCACACGTCGGTTGTCAAAACATGCAAATCAATACATAATGGTAGGGGCCAACATAGCGTTACCAAAATACAGGCGACACCGGAGAACCTTGAGTGTTGGGCACACAGAACCACCGCACCACACTACACCAGATGGCTATTAACAAAACACTCACCCTGGCCGCAGACCTCAATATAATATCCCTCAATGTCAAGGGCCTAAACCACCCCATTAAACACAGGAAGATAGTGGACTACCTAGAAAAGACCAAAGGCGATAAAATACTACTACAGGAAACCAAATTAGCAGAGGAAGATGCCAAACTATTCAGAGCCAACTGGATAGCGCAGCTTGCGTGCTCACCAGCAGACAAAAAGAAGCGGGGGGTCCTGACCCTAGTATCCAAGAGATCGAAGATCTCGATAGACTCCCATTCCCACGACAAGGAGGGCAGACTCCTAATAACAAACCTGACAAGAGGGGAGGAGCGGTTCCACGTTGCGAACATATATGGCCCTAATACAGACGACCCTACATTCTGGGCTGGAGTGTCAGACACACTAGACAAACTCCCTCAGGACGAACTCACGATTGTAGCAGGGGATTTCAACATCCCACTAGATCACATAATGGACAGACAGTCCTCTTGCCAATACCATCCCACCAACTCTCACGCCGCACTTCAAAACATCTGTACCAAATTCAACCTCAAAGATGCATGGAGACTACAACATCCTGATACTAGAGACTACACCTTTTACTCCAACCCACATAACTCGTACACCAGGATAGACTACATTTTAATATCGGGGACACACACACACTTGATAGAACATTCCGAGATTGCACCAAGACTAGTCTCAGACCACTCAGCCATTAGTCTAAAACTAAGCGGCTGCCACAACGAAGCGATCCCAAGAAGATGGCGCTTTAACAGTGAAATTAGTTCAGACCCAGGAAACAAAAAGAAATCGAGGAAGCCATAACAGACTACCTAACCCACAATGATTCCCCAGAGACTAGCGTCGGCACACTGTGGGAGGCTTTAAAAGCAACGATCAGGGGTAAATTAATTGGAATTAAGGCAAGAATAAACAAAAAGACGAACCTGAGAATAAACCAACTCGAGGAAGAGATAAAAAAGTTAGAACTTGACCACGTAAAAGCCACAAATGACAATGCACTCCTAACTACACTAACACAGCACAAGTATGAGTACAATAAAATCTTGAGCGAAAGGGCAGGGCTGTGGTTCAACAAGTGCAAAACACTTAACCTCTGCGAAGCCAACAGAGCAGGCAAACTACTGGCATCATACTTAAAACACAAACGCAACCAAGTGGCGATCTCATCAATCACAGACTCAAACAATAAAACACACACAAGACACAAGGAAATCCTCAATACATTCCAGGAGTTCTACTCAGAACTATACAGGACAGAGCAGGCACTTAACCAAGAAGAATGCACAAGATACCTAGACAGATTAGGGCTCCCAAAGTTAGACTCCGCAGACACAGCAAGGCTAGGTCAGGAAATCAACTGCATGGAAATCGAAATGGCAGTCAAGTCACTAAAAAAATAAGGCCCCGGGCCAGACGGATACACTGTGGATTTCTATAAGACCTTTCTAACCCAATTAATCCCAACCATGAAAAGGGTCTTTAACCAGGCTGCAACTACAGGGGTAGTACCACAATCCATGACAGAAGCGACCATAATAGTCATCCCAAAGGAGGGCAAAGACCATCAATTGCCAAAAAACTATAGACCCATATCCCTCATCAATGTGGACTGTAAAATCTATGCCAAAATCCTGGCGGTCAGACTAAACACGGTCCTACCCAAATTAATAAGTAACGCCCAAGTCGGGTTCATGCGCAACCGTATGTCTAGCGACAATACACGGCTCTTCTGCCATATACTAGAACAAATCTCCACGAAACCAGAGCCGGCAGTAGCTATTGCATTAGACGCAGAGAAGGCCTTCGATAAGGTCTCCTGGGCTTTCCTAGAGCAATGTATGCATGCCTTCAACCAAAGGGAGGCTTACATTTGGATGATCATGGCCCTTTACTAGACCCCTTCAGCCCGCATTGCAGTTAACGGCTCACTCTCGGACCCCTTCAAACTGCAACAAGGAACCAGACAAGGATGCCCACTCTCGCCGGCACTCTTTCTTCTGGCCCTCGAACCCCTCATTCAAGACATAAAACTAAACGACACCATAAAAGGGGTTGACATCAAGGGTACCGTAGTAAAACTTGCCGCCTACGCGGACGATATTATGATAATAACAGAGCAACCAAAGCCCTCGATAAAGGCTCTGATGACCACAATAGCAGAATACTCCAAACTATCAGGGTATAAACTAAATAACAAAAAATCAGAATGTAAACCATTAAACATCTACTGCACGAGAGACACTCTAGGGGACTCGGGGTTAACCTGGCAGACAGGATACATCAAATACTTAGTAATATACTTTGTTACCGACCTGATAAACACTCTACGTCACAATGAAAAATCCCTACTAGAAAAAGTTAAGAACCTATTAGAGACCTGGTCCCCGAAATTCATAACATGGTGGGGACGAATTGAAACGTTAAAAATGATGATCATGCCACTGATAAACTACCTGATAAACATGCTCCCACTCCTTCTCACAGACGATTTCCACCGGAAAATCGATAGCATGCTCACCAAATTCCTCTGGCGCGGCAAGAAGGCAAGGATTAGTATTAAGAAACTGAGACTAACGAAATCCCAGGGAGGGGTGAACCTAGCAGACTTCAAGGTTTTCCAACTAGCCTTCCTAGCTAAACAGGGAACGCAATGGGTGGCCCCGACACCCGACTACACACCGGTATGGTTACAGGTAGAGAAAGCCATTCTGAACAACCTGAGCCCACTAGCCCTACTAACGGCAAACACATACTCATACACATCTAAACCGATCTTTAAAAACACTAAAATAGCGCTCCTAAAAGTCGACAAGAAAATGGAGGTTAGCATCAAAGGGTCCAAGTCAGAATCGCTGTGGGCAAATAGCAGGATCAAATATAAAGGGAAAAGTCTTAACTACGAGTAATGGATAGAAAACGGTATATGCTACCCACACCAACTTGAGAAGGGGGTATCCCCCATTACATTCTCTGACCTGAAAGCAATCCACCAATTGGAAGACATAGATCTATACAGATTCCTAAAGATAAAAGCAGCCTTGTCAAAGACAAGCCTAGCCAGCACCCAACCCTCGATCTTCCGCTATGTAGCAAACATCAACAAACTAGGTCATCAAGTCTCGCAAATATACAAGCTACTACGCCAGAAAACCACCAAACTTAATGCCAAAACAACTGAATACTGGGATAAACAGATCCATCCCCCGCTAAACGACCATGAGTGGAAACCTCTGTGGGCCTCGGCCACCCGAAATAAGATCACCCCAGTCTTAGCACAAACAAAATTCTGGCTACTCCAAAAAACTTTCTGGACCCCAGACCGTCTACACACACTAGGCCTCAGGGAAGACTCCCTCTGCTGGAACTGCAACATAGAGAAGGGAGACCTAGCGCACCTTATCTTCCACTGCCCAGCACTCAAGTTGTTCTGGGGAAGGGTATTTGATTTCATAGACAATGTGTTTAAATGCAAACTAATGAGGGATTTTGCCTCCCTCACCACGGCGTTTATGCGAACTGATCTCTCCTCTGAGAGAGAGAAGGAACTAATGGACCTACTACTGACAGCTGCGGTTAAACTTGTACTAACCAACTGGAAAGACACTAGCAAAACTAGCTACTAAGGTTGGATCAACTGGGTCACCCACCTCAGAGGAGCGGACCGCATGGCTCTGCAGCACTCCCCCTGGAAAGCGTCATCAAGGGGGCTGTGGGATGCTCTGGACAGGTCCCTAGACCCCTACGAGCCTCCATAGACAACAGACCCTAACTCCTACTGTAATGACACACGGCCCAAGACACAGCACAAGTGTGAACCGGGTGAACTCGAAGACGAGCTCAATAACCTCGAGTTGAGATATACGAAGTGCAGTTGATATAACCGGCGCTAATGTTAAGCCAAGAATGTATACCTCTCTACTTGCCTGTCCTATCCTCTTTCTCTCATTTATAACTTTTCTGTCCTTTCCTCCTTACATATACTTCTCTATCAAAATCTAACCAGCAAGAGGGTAACCGCATAAACAGCACTGTACTAATGTTCTAAGCCAGTTGTGGCTAACCCTGCAGAAGTATTTGTGATTGTATACAGTATATAAAAATAATAAAAAATTAAAAAATAAAGATAGGCGGTGGAGGAAGAAAGAGGCATGAGCTGTGATCACCACTGGGCACATTTGGTGGCATATTTATGAGCCCGTTGCACCACTGCAGAGTCACTTTATGTGATGCTCCAGCGGTGCAGATTGCAAAATCATACCTACGAGGACATGCAGAGCCATTATGTGTGGCTTTGAATGGCCTCACAGATATGGAGTAAGGCAAGGCAGTGCTTATCGCCTCTTAGGATTGTTTCTGTGCAGGAAGGTGTCCCTTCCTGCACAAAAACAATCCTGCTGACAACACAAGCACTCTTGCACCATGGTGCACGGGTGCCTGTGTTGGTGCTAGGCTGGCAAAATGGTGCCAGCGCAGGGTGAAAGGACAAGAATGCACTGCATTGCATAAATATGTTGCATTCCTGCCCTTTCACTTTAGTGTGGGGCAGCGCAGCAAGCTGACTTGCTGCTCTGCCCTACACCAAATTCCCATAAATGAGGGCCTTTGTATTTATGAGCTAAAGAGAAAGACAGGCAGTGTAGGGTGGGGTGGGGGAGAAAGATGCATGAGCTGGGATCACGACCTGGCAGATTTGGTATTCATGAGATAAAGAGAGAGACAGATAGTGTGGTGTGGAGGAAGAAAGATGTATGACCTGGGAACATGATTGGGCAGATTTGGTATTCATGAGATAAAGCGAGAAACATGCTGCGTAGGGTGGGGGAGGAAAGAGGCATGAGCTGGGATCACAGCTGGGCAAATTTGGTGTTCATGAGATAAAGCAAGAGACAGGCAGTGTAGGGCGGAGTAATAAAGAGGCATGAGCTGGGATCATGGCTTGGTAGATTTGGTGTTCATGAGATAAAGATAGAGAACACGACTGCCCAGATTTGGTATTTGTAGACCTGGCATCCTTGGCGTGGTTTTCCCCTAACTTTTTGCCTTCACACCTCTTGTTTTTGCTGACCTAAGGACTTCTGCACACTTTACCACTGCTACCCAGTGCTAAAGTGCTTGTGCTCCCTGCTCTGTTCTCATTAAAAAGGGGTAGACTCTTTCGATTGAAAAGTTGGAGATTTCCTTTTGTAACTTCTTTTCTTTTGTACTTTCAGTGTTTATTTTAAATTCTGATAGTTCTTTGTCAATCTTGTTTAATAGTGCTTTAGCTTCTTCAATAGCACTATGATAATGAAATGGTGCAGAGAACTCCCATGCCTAGTAATTCTAGGAAATACAGGCAGTGGGTCACCATCAATGGGCAGAGGGTGGAGGCTCTGAGAGACAATGGAGCCAGTATGACAACTGTCAGTTGTCATCTGGTGACCTCAGAGCAGGTAGTCCCTAATGTATTCCACCATGTTGTTGCCGCTGACAACCATTAGAGTCACTACCCCAGGACTCTGGTTCACTTTGAGTGGGGGGGAGTCTCAGGTTACTTGAGTGTAGCTGTGAGACTGTCTATGCCTGTGGATTGTCTTCTTGGCAATGACCTGGAGCACACCATGTGGAAGGAGGTGGAGCTCAGGTCCCACTTGGAGATGTTATGATTGCCTGAGTAGGTGTGCCTGACCACACGGTCCATGGCTGCCCGAGAGGGTAGTCAGGAGGACCTGGAACCTGGAAGAATGGCCCAGAAGCCTGCCAAAAAGAGGAAGGGCAAGGGGAAGTGGAAACTTGCTCCTGAAACTCCCATTGTCCGGGAGCTGGCTGGAGCTGGGATGGATGCCCCAGAGCCGAAATGGGGAGATGTTGCCACCTTGGGGAACCTACCTGAGCTGGAGAACTGGCAGCATGAAGGGAGTCTCACCAGGGAGGAGTTCTGTAAGGGGCAGATGGAGTGCCCCAACTATTGTGGGCCTACTGCAGCAGGCCAAGGCCCAGGCAGCAGGTGGCACCTCTGATGAACACCTTATTTACTTGGAGAATGGTCTCCTATTTAGCAAGCCTAAGGTTCCTGAGTCTTGGGCAACACATGTGTTGGTGGTCCCCCAGTGTTGTAGGGCCTTCCTACTGGAGCTGGCTCATGATGTATCTTTGGCAGTTAATTTGGGGCAGGACAAGACCTTTGACAGGCTTTTCACTCACATTTATTGGCCTCAAATGAGGAGGGACTCAAATGTGTTCTGCAGGTCCTGTTCTACCTGCCAGTCCAGTGGCAAGTCAGGAGGGAAGCGTAAGACTCCCCTGCAGCCTTTTACTGTCATTTGCACCCCCTTTAAAAGTGTGGGCATCAACATTGTTGGGCCTTTGGACCCCAAGACATCCATGGGCAACAGGTTCATCTTGGTCTTGGTAGACCATGCCACCCAGTACCCTGCGGCTATTCCTCTAAGGATAATGACTGCACCTGCAGTGGCCAGGGCACCAATAGGGATTTTTACCCATGTGGGGTTCCCCAAGGAGGTGGTGTCAGACCATGGTACCAACTTCATATCAGCGTACATACATGAAAGCCATGTGGAAGGAGTATGGGGTAACCTAAAAGTTCTCCACTCCTTACCATCCTCTCACCAGTGGGCTCATTGAGAGGTTCAACAAGACCCTTAAAGGCATGATAATGGGCCTGTCAGAGCCCTTGAAGTGGAAAAGGGACGTCCTCTTGTCATGCCTTTTGTTTGCATTGAGAGGTGCCTCAGAAGGGGATTGGCTTCAGCCCCTTTGAACTCCTGTATGAACACCCGGTGCGAGGACCTCACAGTCTGGTCAAAGAGGAGTGGGAGAAAGCTCCCAGGAATATCCCCAAGGATGTGGTCAGCTATGTGCTGGCACTTTCGACCCAGATGAAGCGCATCTGGAAGCAAGCTAAGGCGAATCTTGAAGCCAGCCAGTAAGTCATGAAACAGTGTTATGACCAGAAAGCCACTCTGATTGAATTTCAGCCTGGCCAAAAAGTTTGGGTGATGGGGCCTGAGAATCCCAGGGCCCTATAAGATCGTTGTCTTGGCCCTATGAGGTGAAAGAGCGCAAGAGTGAGGTCATCTACCTGATGGACCTCAAGACTCCCAGGAACCCTTTAAGAGTTTTGCATGTCAATCGCCTCAAACCTCAGTTTGAGAGGTCTGGGTTAACCATGCTCCTGGCCCTGAATGCTGAGTGGAGGAGAAGAGTGTACCACTCCCCGACCTCCTTTCTTCCAAGGAGCAGGTTGGGTCAGTGGAGGGTGCCCACCTCTCCCCTACATTGACCCTAGACCAACAGACAGACTGTTGCCAGTTGTTGGGCAGTTTGCCTCTTTATTCTTCCTTAACCCAGGACTCATTACATGGTCTACCCATGATATTCATTCTGGGGACAGCACACCAGTGAAGAGTAAAATCTACCAGTTTTCTGATAAGGTGAGGACCAGCATTAAGGAGGAGGGCTCCAAAATGGTGTAGATAGGGATTATTGAGCCCTCAAAAAGCTCCTGGTCCAGCCATATGGTGTTGGTCCCCAAGGCTGCCCCCCCCCCCAATCGCCACCCCTGAGCTTAGGTTACTTGTGGATTACCAGGGGCTCAATGTGGTCACCAAGACTGACGCACACCCTATACCCAGAACTGATGAGCTCATAGATCGTTTGGGAGCTGCCAAGTTCCTCAGCACATTTGACTTAACAACTGACTATTGGCAGATTGCCTTGACCAATGGGCTAAAGAGAGGTCTGCATTCTCCACCCCAGAAGGGCACTTACAGTTCCAGGTAATGCCCTTTGGGTTGAAAAACACCCCTGCAACCTTCCAGAGGTTGGTCAACCAGGTTCTGACTGGGTTGGAGAACTTCAGTGCCGCCAATCTAGACAACACTGCAGTCTTCAGTCCGAGCTAGGAGGACGATTTGTGCCACCTCAGAGAAGTGCTGTCAAGTCTAGTAAATGCCAGATAGGGAAGGGTTCAGTAGTTTACTTTGGTCATCAAGTGGGAGGAGGCAAGATGCAGCCCCTCTGGGCCAAGATTGAAACTCTTCTGGCTTGGGAACCCCTCATGGCCCAGATAGAAGTGAGAGCCTTCTTAGGCTTCAGGAGATTCGTCAAGGGGTATGGCACCATTGTTGTACCCTTGACAAAGCTGACTTCTAAGAAGCAGCCACATCAGATGATCTGGACAGAGGCGTGCCAGAACGCTTTCGACACCCTGAAGGAGGCCATGTGCACAGCAATCGTGCTGAAGGCCCCTGACTTCTCACAAGAATTCATTTTACAGACAGATGCCTCAGACCATGACATAGGAGCCGTGCTCGGGCCATGCTCTCACAGCTAAATGAGGAAGGCCTGGATCAACCTGTAGCCTTCATCAGGAGGAGGTTAATTCTCTGGGAACAGAGGTGGAGTGCAATAGAGAGGGAAGACTTTGTAACATACCTGTTTGGTGCTCACTTCCAGGTTCAGACAGACCACAGGCCCCTCAGATGGTTAATGCAGACGAGGGGTAAGACTCCCAAACTGTTGAGGTGGTTCATCTCCCTTCGTACATTTTATAAGTCTAATTTCCATATAGGAATAGGTGGCCAGTTCATGTTTGGTGTCTCTGAAGCCACAATTTAAAATATTAACTTATACTGAAGTCTGGTTTTAAATTGCAGGTCTGAAAATTTCACTTTTAGATAGTTAGCATCATCTTGCATTAGCCATTTGGTTCCTGCAGCCTCTCCCTGGGTCACATGACTGGGTGTAGCTGACAGTTGGGCTCTGTATATTCCTCCTTGACAGCCACACACAATGGGGAGTTTAGGTGTGACTGGATGGACCATCAGTGGCAGGATGGGAGGGAAGAGCTAGGCCCAGCCGCACTTACACTTGAATAGGCTGTGTCCTGTCTTGACACAAAGGGCTGCACACACCCTGTAGTTAGTCTGGAGCCAGGGCCTGCAAGGCAGGGCATCTGTGCACTTTAAATCCATGCCTCTAGAACCTTCTCCCCTCTTTAAATGTACAACTGTATATAAATACTGGAGCTCAGACACCAACTCTTCAGTACACTGAAGATGGCGTGGTCGGTCCAGGTGAGTTCTGTGACATGGGTGAATTTGATTGTGTCTTTGGAGGTAAATATAGCATTGAGTAAGTGACTGGCTTCATGCATGGGTTTGGTGACCAGTTGGCTGAGGCCTATGTTGTTGAGGTTCTCCAGGAGGGAGGTAGAGTTGGAAAATTGAGATCACCGAGAAGGACGTAGTGGTGGGAGCCAATGGCCAGGGGGCGATGGGGTTGGAGATAGTGTCGCAGAAGGCTGGCCGGGGTCCCGGGGGTCTGTGGGCGAGGGTGACTCTTATCGTGGTCTTGGCATCAGTCTATAGTTGGAAATTCAGAAATTCCGTCAGCAGTGTGGGGTCATTGTCAGTGGCGGTGCATTGGGTGGTTTCCTTGAGGACGATTGCTATGCCCCCTCCGTGTTTATCGGTGTGGTCTCGGTGAATCATCTTGTAGCTGTTGGGTGTTGCGGTTGCGATGTCAGGGTTGGAGGAGGGGTTGAGCCACATTTCAGTGATGAAGGGCACGTCAGGGAGAGAGGGAGGTGATGGTGTCCCAGATTGCCGTGGCATGCTTGCAGAGGGAACGGGCGTTGAGCAGGATGCCTTTGAGTGGTTTGGGGTTGTTCATGGTCCTCTGGGCGGAAGCTGCACAGGATCCATCGCAGTCTGTGTTGCACGTATAGTGGCACTTGCGGCAAGTAAAAAGGTCCTTTGGTAGATAGCAGGGAGGAGGTGAAGCATCTGTTGTTTCAGTGTCCGTGGCTGAGGTCCAGGAGCTCCTTGGCGGTGTATCGATGGGTGTCTGGTGGGCCTGGGGTCCTGGCGCTGGGCACGGTCCAGGCACAGACGGGCGCAGACGAGCCTGCCTTTGGCGCACCGGCAGCGCTGCCATGCAGCGGCCTCCATAAATAGTCCGGGGAGGCAGCCGCCGCCCATGCAGGTAAGAGCGGTGGGGCCGGGTGGGAGGTTCTGACAGGCGATGACGACAAAATTAATTATTTATTTAATTTCCCCTCGTCATCGTCTGTCGGAACCCCCCCATCCGTCCCGGCCGCTCTTACCTGCATGGGCCACATCTGCTGGGAGGTGGGAGGGGCTGTCAGTGAGTCGGGAGTTCAGGAGCAGGGACAGCATCAGGTGGGAATTAAAACGGCAGGAAAACAGGTGGGAGCAATGAAAGCTGCTTACCCAGTGAATCTTTCAACAGAGGAGCCTGTAATCAAAACCCTAATAAAGTAATGGGCAGAATACCCCAAAACATTACCAGGCAGAATTAACCGTGGGCGGTAAACTCTGCTCCGCCGGCGGAGTTCACAGAGCTTTTGTCACTCCGCACTCTGCTTGGAGGGCGGAGTTTAACAAAAATTCCGTCTACGCCGTGTGGCGGAGTTTACCACCACTAAGCCCCAGTACTGCCCTCTCGGACCTGCCAGTACTAGAACCACGATATTTTTCTCCAGGGCTTGCTGCTCCCAGAGAAACAAAACTGAATTCCGCGGGTTGGTAGCGGTAGGAGGAGCCGGGGAGGGGCTTGGACTTTGCTTTCCTGAGTTTCCTCCGCCTTCCAACCAGGAGGAAAGGAAACTCGTGGCTTAATGTGTGCTCCGCATTCCCTTACTCAAGTGACTGCCACAGCCGGGCCACTCAGCGCCAGGGTGTCCAGTGCCCGGCCATGCACCGAGGCGCGGAGGATGAGATGCAGATAGGGAGACTAAAGTCATGTAGTAGTAAGGCAGCCATCATATTGCGCAGGGCACAGAAACAAATGGAGGACTGCTGGGGGCTGAGCGCCTCACCCTTCTGCCAGCCTCGCTTGTTGCTCCCGCTGCTTCATGTGGGGCCCCAGCAGAAATTCGCGAGCTCGCCAAATCCCTCCCAAAGAGCTGAGACTGTTCTGCTGCCTTCTACTTTCCCCCTCCCCTTCCAACTGTTGGCTCTGGGGTTTGGAAAACATTCAAAAAACAACCTCCAAACAAGCATCGCGCACGCCTTCTTCCGTCCGGTCGAAAACCAAGAAAAATACAGTGCAGACCACTGAGCACCCAAATCAAGCAGCTGCTGCCCAGCCTGAATGCCCAGTGGTCTGCACCATACCCCTCCCACCTTTAAACCAGACAGAAGCAAGCGTGCACGCTGCCCGCCTGGAAATTATCCCCCAAATGCCTCCCAAACACACCAACGCGCTACGGTCTGCAGTGACAGCTATTCTCTATTCTCTATTTAAAGCAGGGATGGGTGAGTGGAGCAACTCCTCCCGCTCACGGAACTCCATGGAATTCCACAGAGTTTTTATGCAACTCCGCGGAATTCCGCATAGTGCAATTCCGCAAGATACGCCCACCCTTAGGCAGAGTAGGAACAAACGGAGAGAAGCCTAGGCCAGTGGACCTGTGGGCAACGGTCCCGAGCTGGCGGGAGCAGAGACTGGGTGGGAGTCCCCGTCTCTTTACCAACCAAACATCTAGGCCAAACCACCTCTTTTTTATTCCACTTTCACCAATTATACACTGAAGCTCATCATCAGTATTAAATAATATTGAGACATAAGGCATGCAGGATGAAATATTAATAATGATTCATCACGTCCTGCTGACTGCTACAAAATATCAATGAGAAAGGAAGTACCTGAATTGTAAAAATGTAGGTCAAATGTTTTTCTCAGGGGCCCACTGCTGGTGCGGCCAAATACCAAATCTGCCCATTCATTGACAGCTCATGCCTCTATCTTCCTTCACCCTACAAAGCATGTCTTTCCCTTTATATCATGAATACCAAATCTGGCCAGTCGTCATCCCAGCACATGCCTCTTTCTTCCTCCACCCTTCCTTGTCTGACTGTCTCTCTTTATCCCATAAATGCCAAATCTGCCCAGTCGCGATGCCAGCTCATGCCTCTTTCTTCCTCCACCCACCATTGCCTGCCTCTTTATCTGATGAAACCCAAATCTGCCAAGTCGTGATCCCAGCTCATGCCTCTTTCTTTCCCCACTCTACACTGCCTGTCTCTTTCAATCAATCAACCAGCATTTGTATAGCGCAGCACTGTCACCCCTAGGGGTATCTCTGCGCTGAGGGTTCTGTGTCTCTGTCGAAAAGCCAGGGAGGGTGCTGTTCGGAGGTGGAGGGGCAAGTTTTTCCAGGTCTTCGCAGCGATGTAGGAGAAGGATCGGCCTCCGTTGCGGCTGCGGTGGATGCGGGGGGCGTGAGAGGGTGAGTGAGGCACAGCGCAGGTGTCTTGAGGGCAGGTGGAAGCTTAGTCGATGGTTGATGTAGGATGGTCGTTGATCGTGTAAAGCTGTGTATGCGAGCTTGAGGATCTTGAACTGGCATCTCTTCTGGATAGGGAGCCAGTGGAGGTTGCTGAGGTGAGGGGTGATGTGGGTTCATTTGGGGAGGTCCAGGATGAGAGTGGCTGTGGTGTTTTGTATGGTCTGGAGTCTTTTGAGGAGCTAGGTGGAGATTCTGGTGTAGAGAGTGTTGCCATAGTCGAGGCGGCTGGTGACAAGGGCCTGCGTAACGGTCTTTCTGGTGTTGATTTGGATCCATTTGAAGATTCTGCAGAGCATGCGGAGTGTGTGGCAGCAAGACTGCGTTGATTTGTTTTATCATGGTCAGTTGGCTGTTGAGGATGATGCTGAGGTTGCGTGCATGGTCTGTCGGTGTGGGTGTTGGTCTGAGTTCTGCCGGCCACCAGCTGTGGTCCCATGCGGAGGTGTTCTTCCCGAAGATCAGTACTTCTGTTTTGTTGGAGTTGAGTTTGAAGCAGCTGTCTCTCATCCATTTGGCTATGTTGGTCATGGTGTTGCAGAAGTTGGTTTTAGCGTTGGAGGGGTCCTCGTTGAGCGGGAGGATTAGTTGAGTGTCATCAGCATAGGAGATTATATTGAGTCCATGGGGTCTTGAGATGTCTGTGAGTAGGTTATGTAGATGTTGAACAGGGTAGGGCTGAGGGATGATTCTTAGGGTATGCCTCATATGTTGTTTTTGGGTACGGAGGTGAAGGAAGGCAGTTGGATCTCTGTGTGCATCCTGAAAGGAAAAGCAGCAATCCACTTGAGGGTGTTTTGCTGTATACCCACATTGTAGAGTCTGTCTATGAAGGTGTGGTGGGAGACGGTGTCGAATGCAGCAGAGAGGTCGAGGAGGATCAGGGCCACAGTTTCTCTAGTGGTTGAGGAGAGTACTGATGTCATCTGCAGCAGAGATCAGCACGGTCTCGGTGCTGTGGTTGGCACGGAATCCTGATTGTGAGGTGTCTAGTACATGGTTTTGTTCCAGGTATTCGGTGAGCTGTTGGTTGATGGCTTTCTCGAAACTTTGGCTGGGTAGGGGAGCAGGGAGATTGGTCGGTAGTTTTTGAGGCCTGTGGGGTTGTCTGAGGGCTCTGACCTCTGCGTGTTTCCATCCATCTGGGAAGGTTGCTGTGGAGATGGAGGTGTTGAGGATGCTGGTGAGTTCTGTACTGATTGGGTTGGTTCCGAGGCTGAAGAGACTGTGGGAGTAGGGGTCAGTGGGTGCCCCAAAGTGGATGGAGAACATGATGGCTATAGTGTTCTGAGTGGTGAGCGGAGACCAGGTGGTTATCGTTCAGTTGGTGTTCACTGGTTGACTGAGGTTGTCGAGGCTGAAAGTAGTGGGTTGGGGGTCGAAGTTGTTTTAGATGGTGGCCATCTTGCAGTGAAAGTAGCCTGAGAAGGTGTCGCAGAGTTCCTCGGAGGGGTGGATGGTGTTCTCTGTGGCTTTCGGGTTGGAGAATTCCTTGACAATTTTGAAGAGTTCCTTCATGTGGTTGTCCGCTGTGTTGATGCGGTCAGTGATGGCTGCTCTCTTGGCTTCCTTGATGCGCAGGTGGTAGTTGCTGAGGGCTGCTTTGTGAGCGGCTCTGTCGGCGAGGTCCTTGGTAGCAGTTGCGCTTGGTTGTTCTGAGCTCTGGGGTGTACCAGCTGGCTTATTTTGAGGTTTTGCTGGTTTTTGTTGGCTTCAGCGGGGCGACTCTGTTGATCCAGGCGGAGAAGTTCTGGACGGCCTGGTCAAGGTCTGCTGAAGTTTCTGGTTGTGTGGTGCTGAGGGCCTGTGTCCATTGAGTATCGGTTAAATTGCCCCAGCTGTGGTAGGTGGCACTGTGGTGCTTGACAATGGTATGCTGGGTGTCGGAGTTGGCAATGCTGTGTATTAAGAACATTGCCCAATATTTTCAAGAGAAAATTGATGAGAATTGTTTATCGTCTGTAAGTGGCTGTACCCTGTGTCCCTGGGGTGGCAATGTTCCGTGGCTGCACCTAAGTGTGTACTGTGGGGGCTGAATTCGCCTCGGTTTTGCTGTACCCTGTGTCCTTAAGTACCAAGGATACAGCGCTGCACCTAGGTGTGTGCTGTAGGGGCTGAACCTAACTGGCATGGCTGTACCCTGTGTCCTCGGATAGCAGGTGTACAGGGCTGTACCTTGGTGTGTTCTGTTGGGGTTGAACTCACCTCGGTTTGGCGGTATCCTGTGTCGTGGGGTGGCAGGTTTTTAAGGCTAGTTGTGTGCTGTAGAGACTGACCCCATCTCGCTTTGAATGTGTATACCCTGGGTTCTGGGAGTGGTAATGTTCTGGGGATGCACCTAGGTGTTTGCTTTTGGGGCTCAACCCACCTTGGCTGTACCCTGTGTCCTGATGGTGGCAATGTTCTGAGGCTGCACCCGTGTAAACTTTAAAGGCTGAACCCACCTTGGCTTGGCTGTACCTTGTCTCCCAGATCTGCACATAGGTGTGGCAGGATAATACGTGGGCACACCTCAGTTCGGGGTTTAGCAGTCTGCCTGATCAGGGGCACACATTCCTGTCAGGTAATGGAGTGCGAGGCCTCTCCCAGTGCATTCTGTTATAGCCATATCCTGCAGCCCGGGGACAGGACTGTCAGTAGAGGTGTGTAGGAAACTTGGTTACTGGTTGAGGGGGTGAACCCGTACTTAAGAAGAAACCACAATTCTCTTCAGGGTGAAACACAAGCAAACCCTAAATTAGCCTGTGCTCAAACCGCTGGTAGCTTGACATAAAGCAGTCAAGCTTAACTTAGAGGCAATGTGTAAAGTATTTATGAAGCATTTCAAACAGTAATAAAGTGAAAACACAACACAAAAAAAATCCCACACCAATTTGGGAAAATAAAGTAAAATGTAATATATTATATGACACTAAAACAGCAAAAAGCCAATTAGTAGAACTGGAGAAATGCAATTTTAAAGGTTTTGTGAAAATCAAGTACTAAGAAGGAAAAAGCATCACCCGCGGTTATCTGATCGTGGTAGACCGGGTCCATGTCTCAAGTTCAGGCTGACTTCAATGGAGAGTGGGCTGGATACAGGACTGAGGTCGGTCCACTGAGAAAGTACCTTGTGGAACTGGATTTCGAGATGCAAGTCCTTGCATTGAGATCCGCTGGCTGGTATCAAGGAGCTGAGATGGGAGGTACAGTGTTGAGATGCGTGGACATGCGTTGACGTCAAAGAAGGCTGCTATGTCCCTGGGGCTTTGAACAGGGGACCAGCCGACTGACCCTTGGAGATTTCTTGGAGTTCTGGGTCCACAGAGACAGGCTGGATTCAGCAGGGCAGTCCACAGCAGCAGAAGCGTCCTTGTGCAGCAACAGCAGGACTTGGCAGCAAAGCAGTCCTCGGTCAACAGGGCAGACTTCACAGCTGGGCAGTCCTTCTTCCTGGCAGAGCTCACAGCTCCAGAAGTGATCAGAAGAGTTTCGTCTAATTCCAATATTTGTACTGGGTGCCAGGTTTGAAGTAGGAGAAGTTTTGAGGAGGTTCCACACCAAGAGGTGTTTGGAATTACCTTCCTCCCTGTCCTGGCCCAGTTTCTCTGGGGGCATAAAAGACTGGTGTGAAACCCTTTGTGAGTGTGCTGAGGCAGAGTCTTTGGGATGTGCAAGTGTGCTAGGTGACAGCTCTGCCCCTCATCAAGTCAGAGATGGCCCTTCCTGTCCTACACCTAGTCATGTGACCCTAGATACAGGCTCTAAGCGCCAAATGGTTGGGACAAGAAAATTACAACTTTCTAAAAGTGGCATTTTCAGAATAGTGACTTAAAATCCAACTTTACCATTAAAGAGGGTTTTAAATTACAATTCTTTAGAGACTAAACACAACATTCTTACCTGCTCCCAGTTGAAGGTTATCCCTTATTAAATGTAATAAGGTAACCCAATGTTACCCTATTGGGGGGTGGGGCGGGTAGGCCCTGCAGTAGTGAAAAACGAATTCAAGAATTTTTCACTACCAGGACATGTAGAAGTCAAAAGTACATGTCCAACTTTTTAAATACATGGGACCCTGCCCTGTGGACTATTTCTGGCCTACCTTAGGGGTGACTTATATATATTAAAAAGGAAGGTTTGGGGCTGGCAAAGGTTTATTTTGTCAGGTCAAAATGGCAGTTAAAAGTGCACACAGGCTGCAATGGCAGGCCTGAGACATGTTTAGAGGGCTAGTTAAGTGGATGTCACAATGAGTGCTGCAGGCCCACTAGTAGCAGTTAATTTTCAGGCCCTGGGTACATGCAGTACCACTTTACTAGGGACTTACAAGTAAATTAAATGTTTCAATTGAGTGTCAGCCAATTTTGCAATGTTTAAACGGGAAAGCACAAGCACTGGTTAGCAGTGGTAAAGAGCACAGGGCCAGATGTATGACCATTCCGTTTTGCAGGTCGCAAATTGTGATTTTTTGTGACTTGCAATCTGCGACTCTCAAAACGGAATGAACTAATGTGTCTTAGACACATTTAGTGATTCCACATGGGGTCGCAAATTACCTGCCTCATCAATATCCATGAGGCAGGTCACAATTTGCGACCTTTGGGAATGGGCAAGAACACAGGGATGGTGGTCTGCTGGGAACAGCAGACCACTATGTCTGTGTTTGCTTTTTAAATGAAACAACTTTTTTTTCAAATGCAACCTGTTTTCCTTAAAGGAAAACAGGATTTGTTTAAAAGAAAACAATGAAACATTTTTTCAATTTTTAAGAGCAGGCAGTGGTCCGTGAGACGACTGCCAGCTTTTAAAAAATATTTTTGCGGACCCCTTCCCGCTTGTGACTGGCTTACCACCTACTTGAAGTAGGTGGTAACTGCGATTGTTTTACGACTGCATTTGTGGTCGCAAAACAATCGTACATACCAGTGCGATTCGCTATTAGGAAGGAACGCCCTTGGTACGTCCCTTCCTAATGGCGACTCGCAAACCCTATTTTGTGAGTCGGTAACAGGTTACCGACTCGCAAAATAGGGTTTGTACATACTACAACCCTTTTTTAGAAGTCTCAAACGGCCCTATTTTCCATTTGCAACCACTAAAAACGGTTGTACATCTGGCCCACAGAGTCCTAAAGCCAACAAAAATTAATACAGCAAAACAGGAGGAGTAAGGGAAAAAGGTTTTGGGTAAGGCCACCCTAAGACTGACACATCCAACATGGTGTATGGAAATGTTGGCCTTTTCTCTCTCTCTCTCCTCCCTCCTTTCTTCTCCTTTCATCTCTATGTGAACTGAACTCTTTGGCTGGAGCGGAGGTGGCTGTCAGCATTTTACCCTTTTGAAGCCTACTGTCTGGTTTGCAAAGACTTCTTGGGAACATTCTGAAGGCTTCCAGATGAATGCATTCCACCCATTGCTTACAAGTGGTTTTTTGTTTTGTAACTCACAGTTGCTTGCTTTCTATTTGCTGGCTTTAATCTTTTAGGCTGTCGAGCTTGAGTTAGTCCTTCCCGTGGACCATAACCTGTTTACCATTGCTCCCTGTATTCTTACACTAGTGCTCACTTTCTGCAAACAGTCCATTACATTTTGCTCTTATCTTGTCACATTTGCTGTACACTCAAGGACAGAGGACAAATGTGAGACTCTGTCTTCTGAGGGAGCTCGGTGTTTATTTTTCTTTCTCTGACTTCAAAGTGAGAGAATTTATGTGGGAATATTGCTGGGGTTGTGAAAGGAAAGGCATGTTTTTCTAGCACACAAAATATTTTAGATTTTTGCAAATTAACTGTGCAGATATTTCAGAATATATCAGATTTAGGAAAGCACAAATGAAGCAATTTTTTTGTAATTCTGAAGTGTGGTGGAAACAAATATGTTAATGCTATCAAAACAAATCAAAATACTAGGTGATGCCATGTCCACAAACTATTGTTTGTGCCTGTATAGTTTTATCAGTAAAACTGTATGTCTGCAAATGTAATTGTCATTTCAATAGTAACGGCAGTGCACTACCACACCATGCATACTTCACACTATGCTACTCCACTCTGCAACGCTCTACTCCACTCTATGCCTCTCTTCTCACCTCCACTCCTCTCACCCTACTCCACTCAATGCCATTCTATGACATGCCACTCCACTTTACGCCACTCCACTCTGACCTTCAACACTACAACATGCCACCCCACTCTATGCCACTCCACTCTATGGCTCTTCACTCTATGCCACTCTAGACACACCACCCCACTCAATGCCACTCCACTCTATGCCTCTCCACTCGACAACACTCTACAACATGCCCCTCCACTCTACCACACTATATGACATGCCACTCTATGACAAAACACTCCACTCTATTCTATGACACGCCACTCCACTCTTCTCAACTCCACTTTACTCTATGACGTGCCACTCCACGACACTCCACTCTATGCCACTCTACTTTACGACACTTTATAACACCCCACTCTACGCCACTCCACTTTACACCACTCCACTTTACACCACTCCACTCTATGCCCCACACTCTACGACACAACACTCTACGACACAACACTCTGCTACACTCAACGCCACTCCACTTTATAACAATTTACTCCACTCTATGCTACGTCACTGTTCTCTACACTACTCCAGTTCACTCTACTCCACTCTATGCCACTCTACCACTCTACAACACTCCACTCTACATCCTTCCACTCTATGCCACTCCACTCTACGACATTCTACTCCAATCTATGCCACTCGATTCTGCGACAATTGATGCCACTCTACTCCACTGTACACAACTCTGTCTATGCCACTCTATGACAATGTACTCCACTGTACGCCACTCCACTCAACGATACTCTACTCCACTCTGATACGCAATGCCATTCCACTCTATGATAATGTACTCCACTCTATGACGCTCCTCCTCTCTACACCCTTCCACTCCATGACACTCCACTCAACTCCACTCTACACCACTCCACTGTATGACACTCCACTGAGCTCCACACCACTCTCATCTATGCCGCTAACCTTTAGCCATATTGAACAGCAGCCACACTGGTTTACAAAATGGCCAAAGCCAATAGCTTTTGCATAGGCGAGACCTATTGACTTTGCAAATGCATGTGTTTTCATTGAGGCTCTGGCAACGTGGCGGACACGTGGCCCAAAGCTTAGGGCGAGGCGCCGCCTGGGGGGCAGACAGCCAGGCAGGAGGCTCAGCAATTTCAGGCTTATGCTGGCAGCAGCCACTTACCCACCTATGGAGCCAGTGAGGGCCTTGCGTGCCGAGACCCCTTACCTCATTGAATGAGCAGGAAATGCTAAAGATAGCACCAGAACCACGGGACATGCTGAGGAGAGAGACAGTCTGACACAGGGGTCAAACTATATAGACTCATAGATAGTACATGTCCACACATTCACAATAGTGGCTAGTGGGAGCCCTGGAGTGCACAAGAGAAGGGCCGATGATTAGTTGAAGGCCTTGCCATAGTGCAGCAAAGGTCTCAAGCCTCTACCTTCAGCGCAATGTGAGGGCCGAGCTAGCAGACTCCATCTTCTCTCAGTGAGGGTCTTGCATGGTTCAAAAGTGATTATTTTGTCCCTTGCCCAGGGCCCCCCTTGTTTCTTCTGCTCTCACTGAGCCTGACTGGAACTGTCACTCAGGCCACCCTCCCTTGTTCCCTTTGCCCCACTGGAGTCTGTCTGGAGCGCTTGCTCGGGATACCCTCTGCTCCCACTGATTTCAGCATGAACCTTCTCTAAGCCCCACTTGTTTCCTCTTCTCTCACTGAACCTGGCTGGAACCTTTGCCCGGGGTTCTTGTTCCCTTCTCCTCTGAGTCTGGTTGGCGTCCATGCCCATGCACCCTTTGCACCCTCTGCTCCAACAGAGTCCAGCTCCAACCCTTGTCCAGTGGAGGACTGGGTGCAGCTCCTGCACAGTCTGCAGATCATGTAAAGTTTAGTGAGTCTATAATATCGAAACATTTCTTCTACATGACGACAGAAAGTGCTCATAAGTGGCGATGTTGATTTTTCTTTCCCTGCTCCTGAAATGAGCGAGGTGCCATTGATTCCCTTTATGTCTTCAGGTTCTTCCTTTTTGGCAGTAGTTATCTTGTAGTGCAACTGAAATGCATGACCCCTAAAGAAGCCTGATGACCCTGAATCTACTAAAGCATGGGAAGTTATTAGTCCTCCTTGAGAGATAAACTAGATTTGAAGGGAAAAAATGTGACTGCTAGAACAGACTGCTCAATGTGGGACAAGTTCACCCCAAGTCTATCCGTTAGACAGAAGCAGACCTGTTTCCCAACAGATTTGGCCACTGTCATACATAGTAGCCAGGATTTCCACAATTAATGCATATATTATCTTTCCGTCATCATTCCTTTTCTTCCGTACTTGGCCTTTTCCCAAAACTGGTGTCATGTTGGTTCCTCAGTTTATATTTTCTCCTCTGTGTCATTTCCACGGCCTGACAGACACAATGCTAGGCCTATGTTGCAGGCGCTGCAGTCAATAACACATACTGTCCAGGTATGTATCGGCTGTGGCCACAAGCGACCACTAGCCCATTTATTTACAACTTTTGGGCCAAGCCCGGCACTCAGGGTGCAGGTTGCAATAAAGTATGGTAGAGGCCGGGTGGCACTCTACATCCCATCCAGATTTTACTGGGATGGCCTTAGCTTCTCGGCCATCCAACTTGGCAGACGTAGTCTCTCAGCTGCTGGCTGGTGTTGGATTGGGGCGAAGATCATACCTCTGACTTCCCGCCCATCTTTCGCTCCCGCTCATCAGAACAGGGGTGTCCTAGTCCACTTGAGATGGGACTGAGGCTGGGCGCCAGCCGTTGGAGTGACGCACCCCGGCTGCCGGGGGAGATGGAGGTGTCCTGGGACATGGTGAACAGTTAATGACTGAATGTTCTCTGCTGGCCTCCTCACCTTCCTCCGCTCCTTAGTCAAAATCCACTGATGGGTTTAAATCATGATACATTAATGACAGTGGTGTGATGTCCCCGCTGGACTGTGACCATGGTCCAGCACAGCTTCACAACTTGCCATGTTTCGGTCTCAAAGGGGGTCCGAAACTTCCAAACTGGGTGGCGGTCTTTCATGATGAAATGATCTCCCACTCAGAGTTATGGAATGCTGACCCCTCTGTCCAGGCTCGCCCGGATGTTCATTGCTCTTCTCTTTTTATGCGTCGCTTGGACGTCCAAGACGGCTGGCTGCCATTCGTGGCCAGTCGGAAGACTGTGTCTTAGTGGCCTCTGGAATAGCAGGTCCGCTGGAACGCATCTGGTGGTACTGTGTGGGGTCTGCCTGTCGGCCCTCAGGAATTGATAGAGGCAACACTTGGCGTCTTCTTGTTGGTTGACCCGAATCCTGAGGGGCCAGTTCAGGGTCCTCATGAACAGCTCGATTTTCCCGTTTGCTTGGGGCCATTGCGGCGTCACTTTCCAGTGCCTAATCGTCAGGGAGGTCAGATATTCCTGGAACTCTTGCCTGTGAAACGGTGGTCTATTGTCTTTCTTCAGTTTCTCGGGCAGATCGACCAGAGCTAACACTTTCTGTAGCATTGGTTTGACCCTGGAAACCGCAGTTGACTGCAAGTCAAGTCAAGTCAAGTTTATTTCGGTAAATTAAAACTATACAATTACACATCACAATACAATAAGTTAAAAAGGTTCACAGAAAATTAAAACAATAACCTCTTTCAGTGGAGCAGCATCATCCCGTATTATCTTATTCCCATTGCGTCCCATTCCGTCTTGCAAGACCTCTTCCATAAAACTGGATATATAGTGCAATATGACAGGCAAGGTGTACTGTACTGTGAGTGCAAGGACAGCATAAAAGAGAGACAAGGGAAGGGTCAACTATTTCTAGCCAGCAGTAATGCCCAATCTCCTCTTGTTCCACATTGTTGACTATTGTTCTACACTGCCCCTTCATAATACCAGATATAAAGTGCAGCTGTGACAAGATAAAATTAGCTAAAAATGGAGCAAGACATGAGTTAAAGACATTTACTCAACCCCCTCATACTGTAACATCTGCAATTAACATTTTATCTGACAATGACCTGTCCATAAAACCAGATATGTACTACAAATGTGACAGCGCAAGATGTGCTAAAAGTGCAAGGGTTGCATAAAAGAGAAAGAAGGAAAGGGGAGAACTCATTCTGGGCAGCAGTATCGCCCCATATTCTCTTGTTCCACTTTATTGCCTATTATCTGTCACTGCCTCTTCAATACCAAATGTAATTGCAGGTGTAACAAAATAAAATTTGCTAATACTGGAAGAAAAAGACATCAAGCTAAAAAAAGAAAAACAATTGTTCAGCCCCAAATACTGAACTATAAGCAATTAACATTTTATCTGCCAGTGACCTCTCCACTTTTCCAGTTGGTGCAAAATTCGCACCAAAGTGCGAAAGATAATAAGTTGCGTCACATCGGGGTATGTCCTCAATTGTGACCCCTCATGTCCCATTGGACCTTGTTGTTCCGCATCATGCCCTGAAATGGCCCTTCCATTATATCTAGTCTAGTAACTGTGCAAAGTCGCTCTAAGATTGCAATGCTGAAGATTGGAATCATTGGACGGTGTTAGTGTGGAGTTATTGATCGTGCTTCCTTCACTCCTGCGGCATCTAACCCTTCATCCAATAACAGCCTATCTGCTTTTATCATAACGTTTGTGAAAGCTGCAGCCACTCGGGGACATTCACCTTTTAAACAAAGAGTTAGGCGTGACTGCAAGTTCTGATGTTGTTCTGATTAAAAAGGTTGCGCAACAAAGCCTTACTGTCAGGTAACAGCTTGGGACACGTTGTTGCGATATGAGTCAGACTTTACATGTGCAAATGACAAAGCCTGCATTCTGAATACAAAGGTTTCTTTGAACATTTTGGCAGGCAATCGGCAGTTTGGCACAGGCCGGAACACACATGCAGCAACTGGCTTTTATAAAAGAATCTCAATAGAGCAGTTAAGTATGGTTATGTGAGCTGTTGTTTATAAGAGTCAATGGCTTCTTTTACTAAAGTCTCTCTTGTCCCTGATCCAGGAGATGCTTGTTTAGAGATATTTTAAAGAGGGCATGCAGGCAGGGTGGGATTGGGATTAAAAATGGGCCCGGGCACGCTAAAAACAAGCATTTACAATGCAATAGGTCTCGCAATGACATTGTTTTGCGCTATTGACATTGAAAATGTTATTGGTTTTTTTTTCCCCTTCGTGAAGCATTAATCAAATGGTGTAATTGAAAATGGCAATAGCTCACTTTGTTGTAATTGCGAAATCTATTGCATTGCATTTGTACTATAGTACATTCTCTCTCGAAACTCCATATTCTTTTACAACACATCAGCAAATATACCAATATACCTATAGCCGGGGTATCAGTTACACCTGGAGGCAGAATTGTCAGGTCTTATTAGGTGTAGCCTTAAAAAACTAGGGGGCAGATTTACGAGCCCCCTGCGCCACCAGTACGTCACTTTTTGTGACGTACTGGTGGCGCAGAGGGGCTGCTCCATATTTACAAGGAGAGGAAAAGCCACCCTGCGTGACTTTTCCTCTCCTTGTAAATACGGCCCATTCACACGCAGCACTTTGCGGTGAAGGGGCGTTCCATGGGTGTTGCTGTGGGTGTTCCCACGCAGCACTCATGGAACGAGACACATCTCCAGAATTACGAGAATCGTAACTCTGGAGATGCGTCTGAGCTACGCCACCCTAGAGGTGGCGTAGCGAGGCGCACCGAGGAGAAATGTTTTCATTTCTCCTCGTTTTTTCCTCTTTCAATGCGTGCTGCATTCTGCAGCACGTATTGAAAGAGGAAAATGGTTGTAGTGATTGTTTTTGTGCAGGAAGGTTCCCCTTCCTGCACAAAAACAATCTCCCCACGACGCAGGCATCCTTGCACCATGGTGCAAGGGTGCCGGCGCTTGGCAGCTGTTTGTGCGCCAGCGCAGGGGGAAGCACAAGAATGCGACATATTCTTGTAAATATGTCGCATCCCTGTGCTTTCCAAACTAACGCAGCGCGGCGCAGCAAAATGACTTGCTGCACAGCGCTGCGTTAGTTTATTGTAAATCTGCCCCTAGGAATTACTGATGGAATCAGTGGGGCACATGAGAGGGACTTAAGGGGCAGTGGAAGGAAGAGGAATGTGGATTGCTATGTGTACTATAAATTAACCAACATTTTTTAGGTTTTTCAAAACAGAGATGAGAGAGCATGTGTGTGTGTGTGTGTTTCTCAGTGTGTGCATGCAAAAATCCCAGGTGAAATCCGACAGACACCTCACCTTAACCTACTAAAAGAACCTGTTCCCAACTATTCATCAGAAAATACATTTATTAGGGGGGTGTAACACCCCCAAAGCTACGCCCCTGGTTGGAAGGGAGTACAATTTATCACAAAATGACTTAAAACATTGCCGACCAATCTGCTCCTGTTCTGTCCCTCATGCCTGTTATAACATTACTTCTGCAGAGGTGGTGGTGATTTCAGATTAGAAAAGGGAAGCATTACATAAGGGACATGGGGATGAGGACACCCTCCCCAGTGTCATCTTGAGGCCCTGGAGAAGACATGTTTTGGGGGCCTCTGTTCGCAATAACTTTGAATTTTAGTACTCATTTTCTGCTAATTGAAGGCCTAATGATGCCAAACAAACTTTCACAAATGGGGTCACAAAAAAAAACCTGTTAAAATATGCCTTTCCGGGGACCCCAAAATCCTTACGGTGGCACTGGAAAAAGAGAGACAGAGGTAGAAGAGGTAGGCAGTGGAGAGAGAGGGGCTGAAATATACAAATGTGCACCAGAGAGAGAGAGCGTTCACCTTCCCAGAGGGTCCCTTGAAAGATGGGGCCATGAGCAATTGGCCACTTTGCCCATGCCTTAAAATGTACCTGACCCTCTTCCCCTGCAGCTCCCTTATAGTCTATTTGAAGGGACCCACTTCCACAATAGCTCATAAGAGGCCTCCAGTGTAGAGCAACTGCTTCAATCAATCCCCCTCTAAAACCAAATTCTTGATAACAAACACCCCTTCTTGCCAAGCACTAACCGGGCCATCACCCAACCTATCGCCCGCTCCTGCTACTACTGTCCACATCACCACTGCATCTCCACAAAACCCAACCACAAAACACCAGACCAACCGTCTCTCCTAGTGACGTCACTTCCCTACCACCACCACCACGGCTCACTTACCAACCCCACAACAAAACCTCTGTCAACAGTCTCTCTTGTTCAAATCACACTCCTCCCCCCAGCAACCCAGCCACAAACACTAGGCCAACAGCCTCTGCCTCTCATGTGGACGCCACTCCCGTCATCAATACTCCCCATCATCGCAAAACGCATACCAATAGCCACTCTGCTGACGTCACTTCCTTTCCATCACCAATGCCCAAGCCACCCCATGCCAACAATCTATTCTGCTGACGTCACTCCCAGCCATGGCCACTGCCACTCTGCATGCTACCACACCTTCTAGCCACAGCACCCCCAGTGCCATCCGTACTGTGCATGTGTGTATCATTGAACCCCAGTGAAGCCAGCATACAGACCCCAGCCCTCCCCCCTTACACCTCGGTTCATGTTTATAAAGAGCTGCTGTTGCAGGTAGAGGTAGGGATAGGGATACCCGAGGCCGCCTACTGATAAACAGCACAGCAGCACCGGCTGGACAAGGCACAGCCTTGTCGCTTATAGCCAGGGTGTACATTGAGGATCATTGGTTTCTTGAGGCTCTGGAGCGGCCAGCGGCAGAAGATGGGTGGGCTGGGGGGAGCACTTACCCTCCCACCCCCATTCGGGGAAATTTCAAAGGGCGATCTAGCACCATGCTGACGTCAGGATGTGCGAAGCGTCGAAATCTGGAGGAAGTCCCCTTTCTACCGCGTCGTTCTACTTCTCGTTCACACCCCCTTACAATATATCATATATTTCATATCAGATGACGTCACATCCGGTCCTTGAAGCTGCGGAGAGGGGTGAGAATAAAATACAGGCGGTAGTGAGGTAGACAAGTTCCCAAAGCTAAACGGATACGCAGAACAGAGCACACAGGTAAACAAGTGTCCGCATACAAGCATATCTGGGAAAAAGACTAATACCTCTGCGCGCTCGTTTTAAGAGCCAATAAAAGGAGGAGCTCTCATGAATACCGCTTCGTACAGCCGAACAAACCACCTTTAGCGAAACAGGCTAAACTCATATTCTTCCAGGAGGACGCAATGAGACACTCATGGATGCTGTGTTGCTCATTTTAATTTGAGGCAACATTACTTGCAGCATCAAAAGCTGACTTTAACTAGATGCGGTTCTGCGTGATTCCTCTATGACATTTCCCGTATGGAAGGCTAAAGGGGGATTAGAAATATGTAGACATCGGTGGTAGAATTTTTTTTAACTAAAGCTGGAATCTTGATGATACTTGAACAGCACACCAAATCTCTGTTTTAAATGCAATGATTTTAATTAATGATGCAAAAAATATTTAGTTTGCAATCGAAGCGCCTAGACGCCGTTGGAGTGTGGAATGAGCGACACCCAAAGACACATACCAACCAGTTCAATGTGCTGCGGGCTCGAACGAACTTTAAGAAGCACAGTGACGGCCAAAGGCTTTGGGATGTCCTAATTTCACTTGTTTATACCTCCATTAACAAACGCTTGCCATTGCGGGAAGGCAGCCACTGTTTATTTTTGCATCGCGCTTTCACTTTAAGTGAAAGCGCGATGCAAAAATAAACACGCGGTGCCCTGTCTCCTTTTGGGACGGCCCCTCCGGACTGGATCTCACGGCTTGTTTACATAACTCGCCTCCTTGAGATAAGAAATTGCTTCACGACAGCCGTGAAGCAGGCGATCCAGTCCGGAGGGGCCGTCCCAAAAGGCGAAAGGGCAGCGGCTAATGGCAGGCCACCGTTTAACATAAACAGTGACGGCGGCCAATGAAAATGAGGGGCGGGGCTTCAAGCCCCCTTCTTAAATCCCCTCTCTCACTATAGATCTCGCCAGAGCGAGCAACGCATGCGCGCTGCAACGCTAGGCGAGACCTAAAAAGTGGCCCACATTTGCATATTGTCTTTCCGCAAAACAGTGCTTCGGGGAAATTTTATTAAAAAAAGGAGGGGGGGGTAACAAAAAAAATGCACGGATTAGTTTACAGTGGTGAAACACACCTGAAAACAAGTGAGGCCACTTCTGCTCAGGCCCCCTGCCCCCGCTCAATATGCATATATTAATGGGCCGGCCCAGCGAGAGAAAGGGAGTGACACCTCTGCCCGTTGATAAAAGGGAGGTAATGGAGGCCACTCAGGCACCCACTGGGCTGCTGGCGATATCCGAACAATGCAGAAACCGTCCAAATCGGCCCCCAGGCTGCTCAAAAAAGCAGCCCACAGCTGGAACTGGACACCGGCCCCTCGGGCATTGCCCGAGTAACCGCATTACCAATCCGACCCTGCATGCAGGGTGTTGATTCCCATAGTTCTTTTGCCTCAAGAACATTCATGACCAGCCTGTGACCAGCTATTTGTTTTTGGTGTTGCAGTTTGAATGCCCTCCCATATCTCAGCATGCAGTGTCAAATGATCACACAGCCTCAATAGTGACATGTACTTAAGTAAAGAGCCGTGCTGTACTAACACTTGGTTAAGCAGACCATATTCCAGCCGCAATTGGGCCGGGGTGGCGCTTTGTGGTAGGTGAAAAATAATAATAAATCCCTTGCTTTGTGCAGAATTTAAAAAGGCCCCGAACTTTCCTGGAAAAGCCACTGTGCCAAAGCTGCTTGTCGGAATAAGTTTGGCTTTTAGCACTGCAAGAAGAGGCGCCAAGGTAGGTCAGTCTCTGCAATTTACTGTGTAAAGATTGAAAAGCTGCAATTAAAGAGGCAGTCTTTGGCTTTAATGAGTTTAGATGCAAACGAAAAGAAAGACGCTCCTGTAGCCAGACACCGAGGTATTTGTAACAAGTGTCTTTAGGGACCGGCAGTCCACCCAGGAACTTTCTTCCTTCCTGACCCTCATTCCGAACACCACGATCTGGCTTTTTGTGAGGTTCACCACCATTTCATGTTTGGCACAATAAGCGTGGAGATTGTTTAAGAGCCTCTGAAGCCCAATGCCTGACAAGTTCATCAAAACGGAACCATCAGCGTACTGTAATGAGGTCACCTGATGATGCCCAAGCCTTGCTGGATGGAATTTAGCTGCATCAAGGAATGCACTTAGGTCCGATATAAACAAATTGAAAAGCATTGGGGCTGGGAAGCACTCTTGTTTCAGACCACTTTTTACTTCTATTTTGGACGACAAGCCATTGTTAAAGCCTAGTTTGACCATTGCCTAGTTATTTGAGTACAAAAGTTGGATGGCACATAATAGTTTTGCAGGGATGTTCCAGCCGGCCAACTTTCTCCATAGGAGGTTACGATTGACTTGATGAAACGCTTTGGAGAAATCCACAAAGCAGGAATATAAAAGCTGTTTTCTATTGATGGTATATTTCTCAGCAATCATCGAGAGCGCTACTAAGTTATCTGTGGTACTAGATTTAGCTCTGAAACCAATTTGATCAAAAGCAATCCATTTTTCTCTTTCCACCAAAGCTTCCAGCTCTGCCAGTAGTAAGCTAGCAAAGATTTTTGAGTATATGCAGTTGACTGCACCAGCTCTACCACCGTGAATTTTGTATGGTAGTCAATGAGCAAGGTCGTCCATGTTCACCTTCCCCCATGGTCTCTGACTCGGTTCTTCTGTGATTACGGGGGCCGGTGGTGGGTCCCCACTGGTTATAGCGTACACCTCAGTGCCCTTACATAAGTATGTGAGGCCCGAGGGGTATGTACTGGAGTGGCTACCCCTCTGTGCCCTTACATACTTATGTAAGGGCACTGAGAGGAATGCACTGCACATTGCGGTGCCCAGTCTGCCCCTTCAAGGAATTCCATGGAATTTTAATGCAATTCCGTGCAATTCTGCGGAATGAAGCTCTGCCAATTCTGCTGATACCCCTGAAAAAAGAGAGTGGGCATTTCCTAAGGCTAAACCGTCAAAAAGCACATTCAATAGCGAGAAATGCATGGATGGATTAATGGAGGACTTAGATAACAACAAGGTTCACATTTTATTGGAAAAGTTGTATTCCAAGTTTGAGTTGCTTATTAATGGGTTATTTGAGTCTTATGGCAACTGTCTTGGCAACATTGAGCAATCACTCTCTGAGTTAAAGGCAGAGGTAAAATTGCTCACCTAAAACTGGTCTGTCAATGGAGGTTGAGGGGTTGCTACCATCATTGCGGAGGCTAAACAGATTGAATTAATCACCAAGAAAACCAATCAGGTGCCTGTAAGGGATCATGGCAATGTTTGCTAATTAGGCGTGGGGACTTTGTCAAAACTGGTACCTAAACACAGTGGTAGACTGTAACGGGTTCCATCTCGAGCCACTTTAGAGAACCCAACCAATCTTGAGTCTTACCCCCAGATGTGTCGATTGATGCCTTTGAGGGAGCCCACCGCTTCTGGCCCAAATAATCCATCTACTCCAAGGTCTGGAGTTACAATCAATCTCCCTCCTGAGGCCACTCCTTATGTGGTTGTATTAGTAAATGTCCCTCTGTTGAAGCCAAATACGACTGAAAGTTAAATGCAAATAAAAAACAAGGCTATCCATTGGATAGGGAAGTATTCCACTATAGGGTCCAATATTTATGTTTGGATTAACATTGTTAGAAGTGTAGGCTGGATTGGGAAAGACACTTACAAATTTGCTGGCGATTGTGTTATGATAAACTTTAACAAGCCCGGAGTGGCAGCTCATGTGCTGACTTCTATGGGTTTGTCTAAAGCCAGCAAACATTCATCTATACCTCCCCTCCCATTGTTTTTTTACCAACCTGAGGTGGTGTGCTCTGTAAATTTGCAGTCAACTAGTTACCTTGGATATCATCGTAGGGTAGGTTCCCTTGAGGCTCTCTTATTAGAGACATCTAACAGATATGAGCCTGTGAGCACCTTGGATCTTTCTGACTTATTTAAATCACAAGAATCAACATTCGAAGCCATGCAGTACCCCGCCACTTTTAGCCCTAGTAGTTGCTCCATAATTAGGTTAAATGGACCTGAACTCATAAGCTGGAATTTGCCTAACCCAACAGTGAAACAACAGACGTCCCACCCTCCCAAGACCTCTGCAACAGACTCAGCACCTTTTTTCACCTCAAGATTAAGATGATCTTCGACAACCAAGACCTCCGCACCGCTCCAGCCCCCCCCCCTTAGCGACGCCATCCAACAGACCCTGCTCACTCGGACCCCACTCACGACAGAAGACACCATAAAGACCATGAAGAGCATCCACTCTGGAGCACCCTCAGAACCCTGCCCACCCCACATCTTCCACAGAGCCACCACGGCCATCGCACCCGAACTACGCTGAACTATCAATTGCTCCTTGAAACCACCACATTCCCTGACGACTGGAAACACGCCAAAGTCAACCCCCTCCTGAAGAAACCCTCCGCAGACCCGACGGACCTCAAGAACTTCAGGCCCATCTCCCTGCTCCCATTCACAGCCAAGGTCATCGAAAAGGCCGTCAACATGTAGCTAGCAAATTTCATCGAAGCCAACAACGTCCTGCACATCTCCCAATCCGGTTTCTGCAGCAACCACAGCACCGAGACCACCCTACTCGCCGCCACCGACGACATCCGCTCCCTCCTTGACCAGGTCCAAATGGCAGCCCTCATCCTCCTGGACCTCTGAGCTGCCTTTGACACTGTCTCCCACCGCACACTAGCCACCAGACTCCACGACGCCGTCATCCGCGGAAAAGCCCTAGACTGGATATGCTCATTTCTCACAGGCAGAACGCAGCGAGTCAGACTGCCGCACTACCTCTCTGAACCAACAGCGACCAGATGTGCCCCAGGTATCCTCCCTCAGCCCCACCCTCTTCAACATCTACATGGCCCCCCTCACAACCATCGTCAGAAACCACGGGCTCAACATCGTCTCCTATGCCGAGACACCCAGCTCATCCTCTCCCTCACCAAAGAACCCAACATCACCAGACACAACTTCCAAGAAGGGATGAAGGCCGTCGCCACATGGATGAAGAAGAGCTGCCTGAAACTCAACTCCTCACCCTTTGCTCCACCCCCTCTGCATGGGACAACACCTGGTGGCCCCCTGCCCTCAGAAACCCCTCCCACCCCACACGAAACCTCTGCATCATACTAGACTCATCACTCATGATGAACCGCCAGATCAACGCCATATCCTAGGCCTGTTTCAACACCCTCCGCATACTCTGAAAAACATTTAAATGGATCCCAACCGAGCCCAGAAAAACGGTCACGCACGCCCTCATCAGTAGAAAACTGGACTACAGCAACGCTCTCTACGCCGGAAACAACAAGAAACTACTTTGCAAAATCCAGACCGTCCAGAACGCCGCAGCCAGACTGATCCTAGACATCCCCCGTCACAACCACATCACCCAACCACCTCTGCGATCTCCACTGGCTCCCCATCGAAAGAAGAATAACTTTCAAGCTCCTCACTCACGTATACAAGGCCCTCCACAACATCGAACCAGCATACCTGAACAACCGCCTCTCCTTCCACGCACCCAAGAGACACCTCTGATCAGCTGACCTGTCTCTGGCCACCATTCCACGCATCTACAAGACCAGAACGGGAGGAAAGTCCTCCTACCTCACAGCCAAGGCCTGGAACGACCTCCTCCTCCACCTCCGGCATGTCCCTACACTGCCCCAGTTCTGGAAGGACCTCAAAACCTGGCTCTTTGGGTGACCCCAGCACTCAAAGGAGCTGTGCCCCCTCCCCCCTAGCGCCTTCAGAACCTCACGGGTGAGTAGCTGTGCTTTTCCAACCCTGATTGATTGAAGATGGAACTTTGCAGGCCTCGCCGGCAAGATAAAGGACATGAACTGACTTAACTTTATTATGAGTTTTAGTGTGATATGTTTACAGGAGACGGGCTACATCAAATAGTTTTTTCCTGGATAGGTATAAGTCCTTCTTTTTCCTGTAACCTAGTCGAGCTCGGGCAGGGCCAAAGGAGGTTTGGCCATTTTCGTCTCTCTGGCCTTTAATGGAATGATTGAGGAGCTCTCTACCAGTGTACCTACCCTTCAGGTCCTAAAGATTTCCTTCCCTAGTGCTCCTAAATTAATTCTGATTAACTTTTAGAATGTTAGGGGGCGCTAGGTGGCGCGCGACCAAGATGGCCGCACACCAGTGAGGCTCTTGCCAGTCGGGCGCCTTTACAAACAACAACCCCATCCTGAGTTATTTTCGTTTTGAAAGAGTAGCGGTATCGAGATCCCTGTGACCTGGGGATTCCTCGCAGCTGCTTCTTACCTGCCGGAGTTGCTCCTGTCCAGGAAAACGACCTCCCTGATCGGAGCGGGAGCCCCGCTCCGCAGTACCTGGAGCAACTGCTCGGCGCCATCTTCTACGGGAACCCGCGGCTCGCTACTGCTGCATGGGCCTGTGCAACTTATAGCGGCCTCACCCCGGCCTGAACGTTGGATCCATGCTCCAGCTGCACGGTGAGCGGTCTGCCTACACACACCTCTGGGAGCTTGCTGCGGAGGGAGGGCCTGCTACGCGGTGACGATCGCCAACACACGCGAGCCGCAGCTCCGCTTTCAACAGGAACATACGGCAGGGGTCCGTTGCGGAATGCGCGCTTTGCAAACCGTCCCCTGACAAACTTCCTCCTGCCCTGTACGTACTGCCCTCCCCTCCCAAAAAAACCTGCTGTTGTGGTGTGTGGCGCTGTGCTCCTCGGCGATCTTCTGGGCACCATTGCTGGATACGCCTCGTGACTCTTCTGTGACTCTGCAGCGCACTGAAGCGCGCCTATTGTATAACGGTTGGGCGCCAAGTGCACAACATCAGCCCTAATTGTGTTACACTACAATATTGGTGACGTCGCTGCCAGGGGCCCCTCCACTCATCGCTGCCCTGTATTATTGCAACGCCGCACTGCTGCCCTTCTGCCGGCCTTATAGAGGTGAATATTCCCACCTGAACTTGCTAACGTATGCCGCGATGAGCCTACTGTCTTTGGGAGCGCGGTTGGAGCCTGTTTGGCTCTGCACTAGCTGGCTAACTCCCGCTTCCCTGAACACTACTGCTTTGCCTGAGAGGGGGCTTGCACTGGCCCATATATGTACCCACACGCAGATCGAGTGAACTGTTTGGGCGACGATTCTTCCTAGCCTTGTGGCGATGGCTCTCCGTAGGGAAGCAACACCAGTCCTCTCCTTTCCTGAGCGCGTGCCACCGTCTGTCCCAGCTACTCACCAGACAGCGCTCTCCTGGGTCCCGCGGCCCACCCTGCATGTACACTCACAGGGCGGACCGATCGCCTTGCATCTTCAACGCAACTCCAGGCCTCCTACACAGATCTAACCATGGGCAAGACGGATGTGAAGCAAACAAAGATACCCTTCGAAGCCCGTAAAACATCTCGGTCTCAGTCCTGTGACCAACCAGCATCTGAACACGGTGAGGGGCAGGAGGAAGACCTGAAAGCACTTCTACTGACGATGCAAAGCAGCCTAACATCGATAGCTACCAAAATAGATGCGATGAATTCCCGCATGGACTCTGTGGTGCACAAGCTGGAACAGCATGGACACCGGCTGGATGAAACCGAAAACAGGATCTCCGAGCTAGAGGATGGAGCCACAAATAGTAGACAACATCTCTCACAAATGGACAGACTCCTCAAAATTATCGCGGAGAAAAACGAAGACCTGGAAGCTCGCTCGAGGAGAAACAATGTCCGCATCCTAGGTCTGGCGGAGTCGACAATTACAGGCCGTATGGAGGACTTCATAGAAAATCTCATCATCAAACTGTTCGGAGCTGAGGCATTCTCCGCTCATCTTACTGTGGAAAGAGCTCACAGATCCCTGTCCGCGCGGCCAGCGCCTGGGCTACCTCCACGCCCTGTCATAGTTAGATTTTTGAATTACTGAGACCGGGACACAGTGCTCCGTCTGGTGCGCGAGCGGAAGAAAGTGGAATATGAAAACACGACCTTATCTTTCTACCCTGATTTTACACAAACAGTACAAGATGCCAGGAGAAAATTCACTCAGGTCAAGAAAAAACTACAGGCCCAAAGCATCCAATACGCTATGTTGTATCCAGCGCGTCTTCGCATCTCGCACCTTGGGAAACAACGGGTATTCCAAAACCCACAACAAGTCGAGGACTACCTCAAAAGTCATCAGGGGTCATCGCCAGCCGGACCGTCAAATGAGGTGCGGTCCCGATCACAGTCCCCATTATCGACTCAAGACTGAGTCAGATCATCCTGAGGTCCCTGAACCCTACTTGGCCTATGCGGCTCGTTGAGGAACTGTACTCATGCCTCCGTTGTTACTGACCTCATTGTTGTAACTCATGAACATGATTCGCCCGGCACTTTGCCCTACTTCCGTCACTGTTTTCAGCCTCATCGACACGAGGCGACAGACGGGTGGAATACCCGGAGGGCAATGGCAAGTCGTGGGCCCTTAGTTTTACCCACAAGGGAGTACCCCCTGCACCTAAGTTCTGCTTGGTTTTTTCTTCTTTGTTTAGTAGTAATTGGGAGGGGAGGGAGGGAATGTATGCCCGACAAGATTGGGAAGTCGGAGTGGGAGGGGGGTGGCATTGTATGCCCTGTTTTTATGCATGATTCAAATAGTGAACAAGTCAGTCATTTAGACCTATGGGCTAGTTCCATCCGTCCATCACATTTTACTATTCCTTATATTCGCTGCCACTCAATCGCAATCTAACATAACCTGTATGACATGGAATATTCGTGGATTAAATAATCCTCGAAAAAAGAGACAGATCTTGGGGTACATGGAACGACACAGTGTTGGTGTTGCCCTTCTCCAGGAGACTCACCTGGACCCATCTGTGGCCCCTACCTTTGCCACTAAATGGGCCTCGCATCATTGTTTCTCTTCTTATTCCACCTATTCTAGGGGAGTCGCCATCCTTATCAAGCGCAACCTACCCTTTATCCTCGGTGGAACCATTACAGACACGCAGGGCCGTTACTGCCTAATGTGGGGGCGGTTGGCTTCACATGATGTAACTATCGTCAACTGTTATGGGCCCAATGTAGACGACCCTACCTTTCTCGTTACATTATGGGGGGAAATCTTATCTGTGGGCTCCACATATTTACTCTGGGGGGGTGACTTCAATACCGTTATGCATCTCGATATGGACAGATCTCATCCTACTGCTTTACACTACTCCCACATGCAGAAACAGCTAAAAGATATTATCTCGGATAACTTCCTCCTTGACGCTTGGAGACACACACACCCCATGGCCAGGGAGGGCACACATCTCTTGGCGGTACACTCCACTTGGTCCTGCCTGGACTACTGGTTCGTATCAGTTGGTATGGCCCAATGGATAGTAAAGTCTACACATTTGGCAAGGACCTTCTCAGATCACTCCCCAGTACTGCTTGTTCTCTCACCCCCTACTGTTCCCTCTCCCTACATTAATTGGCGGCTTAACCCCTTGCACCTTCTAGATGCGGTTTTTAAAACTGAGATCGAACAGGAAATTCAGGACTATTTCGATCGCAACGTTGACTCTGTGCCCAGCCTAACCACTGTTTGGGAGGCCTTCAAAGTGACAATCAGGGGCTCTTGTATCGCCAAAGGTGGGGGAGTACTGAAAGACATTTGCCGTTCACTGAACCGATTAGAACAGGATATTAAACAACTGGAGCATAGACTGGATACTGGAGAGGGGGTCGAAACGGACAAAGCACATTTGCGCGAGAAGCTATCAGAGTACGCGGATACAGCTGATCGTGAATGTAAATTCCGCAGCAAATATTATACTGCTCATCAATATGGCGAGGGCGATCGCCCGGGCAAATTTCTGACGGGCTTAGTGAGACAACCGCGCTTCTCTAATCATGTGGCTGAAATATATGACTCAGAGGGTGAGATGCATAGAAATCTCCCCGAGCTACTCCACACATTTACGCAATATTATAAATCCCTGTACACGACTCATAGAGAACAACCCCTTGACCTCCACGCCTATTTCGAGGACACGGCCTTAGCCTGGCTAGGCGACACGCAACGGGAATGCGGACTTGGAGCTTGACGAAGTCACCACCGCGATCATGCAGATGAGGTCAGGGCGCGCGCCCGGTTCAGACGGGTTACCAATTGAATTTTATAAAACCTACCTGACTCAGCTAGCCCCCATTCTTAAGGCGGTTTTCTACGAGGCCAGAGAGGAAGGATGTCTTCCACTCACTATGAGAGAGGCCCTTATCACTTCTCTATTAAAACCCGACAAACCCTCTAATCAATGCGACTCGTACCGCCCACTGTCCCTAATTAACTGCGACACGAAAATACTGGCTAAGGTCCTCTCCAACAGATTGAATTTACTTATGGAAAGACTGGTCCTCCCAGACCAGTCAGGATTCATCCCCAACCGGGCGACGTCCCACAACCTCCGCACCCTTCTTACTGTTCTACATGACATCGACCCGGATAGTAACGCTGTCGCTGTATTCCTCGATGCCACAAAGGCATTCGACTCAGTTGAATGGGATTACCTGGTTGGCACCTTGCGTTATATGGGAATGCCGCCGGCCTATACTATACTATACCAACATCCCACGGCTACCGTTCTCCTGAACGGCATGCGGTCGTCCAGCTTCACTATTACCAGAGGCACGCGCCAGGGATGCCCCCACTCCCCCATACTGTTTGCGCTTGCCATAGAACCCCTGGCTGCGAAGATTAGACAACATCATAAAGAACGTGCCCTGATCTACCCTTCCAGGCAGCTCATCATCTCTTTATACGCAGACGACGTCACCCTCTACATAGCTGACCCTCAAGATAACCTTGATCCGGTATTACGAGAGGTTGTTAATTTCGGGCATTAACGTCAACTGGTCCAAATCGGCGGTTTTTCCACTCACCGACGCGACGCCACAATTCCCAATGGACTTTCCCTTGACATGGCGGTCGGAGGAGATCAAATATTTAGGCATAAAAATCACCAGACGTAGAGAGGAGCTTCTACGCGCTAATTATGGAACTACCATTGATAAAATAACTGACTCCGTCACGAAATGGTTGTCCCTTCCCCTCTCAATGACAGGTAGGATATCCCTTGCCAAAATGATCCTATTACCTAACCTACTATATTTGTTCACTAATATACCTTATAATCCCGGCACACACTTCTTTACCGCGCTCAGGTCACAGAGAGCTCGTCTGGTATGGGGAGGCAAACAAGCGCGGCTGGGACTGCATACTCTGTCTCTCCCTTTCTCTCAAGGTGGCTTTGAACTCCCAGACTTTGAATTATATTACCACAGTGCACAAGCTCATTTAGCGGTCTATTGGCTGCATCCTCCGCCCTTCATGCCCCATCTGGCGGTCGAGGAGGGCTACATGGCCCCCATACCTCTTTCTGGGTTCTTGTACGCTGAGGGTGGAGACAGAGGACGGGACCCCACGACGGTTGCTAACACTATTAAATCCTGGAGAAAGATAGCTGACAGATTCGGTGTGACAATGCTGTACTCCCCTCGAATGCCTCTACTTCATCATCCCTCTCTCCTAGTAACTAGGGAACGGCAATGCAGGTCAATGTTAGCAAATTTGCACTTCTTAACCTGGCGCGACTTATACCTGGGGGGTACCTTCCGCACTAGAGAGCAGTTCTTTGGGACACATACACCCTCCACTATGGAGCTCTTCATGTATATTAGACTTAGGCAAAGTGTGAAAGCAGCTACACCGGCCTTCCCCCGCAGAGCCGCCTACGCTACCCCCACTCCATGTCCTACTACAGGCCGAACCCCCCAGACACATCACTTCACTAATATATAGACAGGCATAGCTCACACCACTTTCTCACTCTCCTAAAGCTCGCTCAGAGTGGGACCGTGACCTAGGTCACCAGCTAACAGACGACCAGTGGGAATTTAGTTGCAAACACACACAAAATATTGCAGCTAACAGCCGCTTGAGAATTATCCATTATAAGTTTTTACAAAGACTATATTACACCCCAGCCAAGCTATACAAATTCAAACTCAGAGAGGACGACAGGTGTGCTCGGTGTGGGTGTGAGGGTGCTGACTTTCTTCACCTAGCCTGGCAGTGCCCGCCCATCCAACATTATTGGTTACAGGTCTTTTCAGGTATGTCTGACATGATCCACTCACCGCTACAGGCATCACCAGAGGTGGCTCTCCTAGGGTACACCCATGACTTCGCCCCGGCACATAAGAAGTTTGTCGCCCTGGGCTTTCTAATAGCGAAACGCAGAGTAGCATGTCACTGGGGTAGGGGACGTGCCCCCAAATTCAAAGATTGGATACTAGACCTCACTACATGGCGGGAACAATCACTCAGCTATGCTGAACTCCTCCCCCCTTCTTCCAGACCCAGAGATATTTGGAGCCCCTTAACTACTTACTTGCTGGCTATGGCAGCTACCCCTTCCGACGCAGTATGTACTCCTGATGTCAATGCTGGCCATGCAGCTAGCCTCCCCCCTCACCTCCCCTGAATAGTCGGAGACTTACTAGTCCCATTCCCTCTCCGTACACAAAAATGGGATGGCGCCGTCGTGGGGTGGTGGTTGGGTCGGGGGCGGGTGAGATGTTTCCGGGATACGGCCTGATGGCTATCTAAGATCGCTCAGATATGCTGTTATACCCCCTGATCGATGTCTAATGATCGCTAATATGTGCAACATGTGGTACAGATTGCTCTATTGTCTTATGCTTTATTGATTGTACTCTACGTCATCTCTTGTTCTCTACCTTTTTAGATCTCATATGCAACAAGGGCGGGAGGGGTGAGTTGCCCCCATTGGGGCTTTGTGATGCAACGTACAGATGTACTAATTCTGTTTTTTTTTTCCGATGATGAATCCTTCTGTATCACTTAAATCCAATAAATAAAAATTTAAAAAAACAAAATACAAAAAAAAAAAATTTGGGAATGTTAATATATCTTTACATGACTTGGTCAATCTTCCTGCTGTGGGTTCATTTATAAGAAAGCTTGGTCAGGGGAGAGCAACAGTTGCTAATATAATTGTGTGGGGGCCTCCAGACATCATCAAGAAAAGTCTTGATGTACGTCTTTGGAGGGTCTACAAATGGAACATGCAAGAAAAGAGGACTTGTTAAATTCTTTTATAAATGAGTCTAACTTTAGTTTATTGTCTTGATAAATTGGTGTCTTCTATGTGCCTCTAGTACCTTTGACTTTTACTGGTAGGGGATGTGCCTCCAACTTTGATCTTATTTTTGTTTCTGTACCTTTATTACTTAAGATCAATTATATAAAGATACCGCGGAGTTCATTTAGTGATCATAATCCAGTACGCCTCTATTTAGGATGGATGCAGTCGGTTAAAACTGAAACACAAGGGGGCATATAAGAATGGGAAGCAATCAATCAGGGTAGAATATTACGATTGAAACAGGTGGCACAGAGGTTGTAAGATGGCACTGTTTTCCAGATGTGCATCTGAGTTTACTGTTTGTTTAAATATTGAGTCCTCTCATAGTAATGTTTTATGGGCTGTAGGAAAGTAAGCTGCTGTTGCGATCCCCCCATCGCAATTTTTGCATGGTATCTGGTGCAACTTTGACTGAGAGCGTGCTGGGTTCCTGTTAATCAGGTCCTCAGCACCAGTGTACTTTCCCTCAAACTGTACCACTTTTGGCACAACTTCAGCAACCCCTGTAAGTTCCTAGTAAATGGAACCCCTGGTACCTAGGGCATAGAGACTGAAGATGGTCCACTAGGGTAGCAGCAAAAATTATGCGGCCCTAGGACCCCTCTCCAAGGCTATGCAAACTGCCATTGCAGGCTGTGTGTCTTGGTGCTAAATTAGGAGGCGTGCCAACCTTCAACCTGCACCACCCCTCAGGTGGGACAGGCGAGGTAGACCCCACTTTTCACTCTCCACCTTCTTGAGGATGGGGAAAGAAGCCTATCAGAAGTCAGGGATGTGCCCACTCCCCATGTGGGTTAAGCATATAGAGGGTGCAGGTGCCCTACAGGCCAGCAGCCCATTGGCTAATACCTGTCCTCCCCTTTAACGCCCCTAAATTTAGTATGTAGGTGGCTCTCCCATACCTTGACTTCAGATTCGATGGACAAAAAGAAGAGACGGACAAAGACCGCTTCCAGTTCAAGAACAGAGCTCTGCTGCAGAAGAAATTGGTGCCACACCCTGCCTGCTGTGAAAAGACTCGACAATTGCAACCTGCTGTCTTCCCTGAAACCTGCAAGGCCTCCAAGAAACCTGGGAGTCCCTCCTACCTTCGGCACTTGCCAAAGAACCTTCCTTTGGGCTAGAGGCGCTAGTCCCTGGCATCCGCTGGTAAAGATCTCTATGTGGTGAGGACCGGCACGGACCGTGTCGACCCGACTCACCACCAACACTCCAGTTGCAGCAACCAAGGCTTGTTGGTTCGCCAGCCCAGTAACCGACCCCTTCAGTGCATCCTCCAGCCTTAAGGCTCCTCACAGCATAGCGACTGACGCTGGAAACAGTCCTGCTTCTGTGAGCCTGCACTCTCCTGCCAGTGGCGTCAACTGCATGAAAGCAGCAACTTGGGCACGACCGCGACGCCCTGCCCTGCACCGCACCGCACCTGTAGCTGACTGCTGCTGGTGAAGACCGATATGACCACCCATGACCTCCGGTACCTCGGATCCAACTAACCCTAAACTGCCTGCTGTACCCGAGTCCTGGGCCGCCAAAGACCTTCATCCTTCAAGAGAAGAACTCCCTCTGAACCCCGAGTGACACTGGTCACCCATAAATCCTCCGCACAGTACTGCTTCCATTGTCCGCACCAGTAAATGTGTTGGTGGTCCTCCGCTATCTAACTCAATACCTTCTTTGCAGCAACCGCGACGGTAACTGTGTTGGCGGTGTTCTGAAATTCATTGCATCCTATGCTAACCCGTTGCTTTCTCCACTGACCGCGATGGTAAATGTTTGATGGTGTTTACCACCTTGTGCTAAATACTGAAGAAATTGCATATTCCGAACTGCACTGTTTTTATTCGAATTACTGAGATTGTGCAAAGTATTTATCCGATTTTGAAGTCTTGCTTTCTCAAAACATATATAAAGATCCTTGCTATTTTTCTACAAATTGGACTAGGATTTATTTTTGAGTGTGTGTCTCATTTCTTGCCTCTGTGTGTGTCAACAAATGCTTAGCACGCCGCTCTGATAAGCCTAACTGCTCGCCCACACTACCACAAAATAGAGTGTTAGTACTATGTATTTTACCTCTGCACACCCATTGGGGACTCACTGGACTCTGCACAGGGCACTTCATTTGAGTACCGTACATAGAGAGCCAGCTTCCTACAGGGGCTTTCTCTAGCATTTCCTGGAAAACGTCTGATCTTATTCTTCCAGCTTCAAATAAGATCAAACCTGCATCTAAATGGTTTGAGAGGGGGCATTCTCAAGCACTCAGAAGGTTACAGAGCCCTGAAGTATAAGCCAGAGACACCGTACGAGTAGCAGCTTGCCGAACTAACTATAGCTAGAACTTACAAGGCTTCTAGAAGAATTCTATCTGAAATGAAGCTTGGGATAATTTTCTTCAAGCTAGTTGCCTGAGGAATAGTACTCTGTTTTGGAGCATTATCAAGCGGCCCTGTTCTGCTTCAGATGATAATGGGTCTTTATGTTATCAAATTACTCCAGATAGATGGGTCTCCCATTTTGCAGGGATTTATAATTGTATGGTCTCTGAAACTGACCCTGAATCTAATTCGACTATGGAAGGGATTTCTAATTTAATATTTACTCTAGAGGAAGTTAAAAGGGGTTTATTATGCCTGACCAAGAGCAAGGCCCCCGGCCCAGATGGGATCCCTCCTGATTTGTATTTAAGTGACACCGATATATGGGCTCCAGTGTTAACTTGTGGGCCTATTTACGAGGTGGTTTGGAACACTCTTGCACCACGCAGGGTAGTGCAAGAGTGATGCAAACCTTAAGTCAGATTTATGAAGCAACACTTTGTGTGGCCCTGAGTGGCTCCATAAATCTGGAGTAAAGAAATACAGCGCAAATCGCTGCGTTGTGTTACTCTGCCCTGGGAAGGCGTTCCGTGGGCGTTGCGTGGGACTTTCCACACAACTCCCATGGTTTTTGACGCATTCCCAGAGTTACCAGAGCTGGTAGACCTAGGAATACAACAAAAAGATACGCCTTCCCATGAGAGGCATAATGAGGATAAATATCTTTATTTCTCCTCGTTACTTCCTGTTTCTATGTGTGCTGCGTTTTGCACCATGCATAGAAAGAGAAATATGCCTCTCACGGTTGTTTTTGTGGAGGAAGGTGTCCTTTCCTGCACAAAAACAATCCTGTATCCAACACAGGCACGCTTGCACCATGGTGTAAGTGCGCCTGCTTTGGCGCCAGGCTGCCGAAAAGGACGTCAGTGCAGGGGAAAAGGCAGGAATGCGCCATATTACCTTATATATGGTGCATTCCTGCCCTTTCCCTGACACTCAGTGCAGCGCAGCAAGTTGATTTGCTGCACAGCACTGCATGATAAAGTCGTAAATAGGCCCCCAGTCTTTAAATGTTGCTTTCAGGGAAGGACTTCCACATTCTTGGTCCACCTCTATCATAGTGCCGGTTTTTAAAAAGAGCGATAAGGACAGTCCCCAGTGATATAGACCAATTTCTTTAAAAAATTCAGTTGTGAAGATCTTGAGGTGGATTATTTTAGACAGACTGACTACCTGGGCAAATGAAAACGATATACTGTCTGATCTGCAGTATGGATTTAGGTCCAGCAGGTCCACCATTGACCAGGGCTTGAATTTGTACATGGTTATGAACAAGTTACAGTGGCACGATCGGGTTCTATACACGTGGCCTTTATGGACGTCACATCGTCTTTCGATAGTTAGCTGTGTCAAATTATGGAACATTCTTTTTACTATGGGGTTGATCCTGATATTGTCTACTTTTTGAGGGCTCTCCATGCTAATACTTTGGTGGAAGTCCAATATACAGATGATTCCCTCTGTACTTGGCTATATAAAAATGGCAGCGGGGACCAGCAAGGGTGCATTCTAGCTCCTCTCTTATTCACTTCTCTGTACATAGATAGACTAGAACAGGCCCTAATGGCAACAAGAGCAGATTGTCCCTTAATGGGGACACGCTCTTTGCCAGTACTGCTTTATTCGGACACTGTTTTGATGGTTAGAACTATGAGGGGTTTTCACATCCTTCTGGAAGCATTTGTGGTTTTTATGGATGAGATGAACCTAGCAATTAATTTTAATAAATCTTTGGTAATGGTGGCGGGACCACGCCTAACTAAGTCTAAAACTTTCCAGGTGGGGCACATGCCTTATCGAAGGTTAGGGAATTTTCTTATTTGGGAATTTAGTTTGATTCTGAATTGAATTGAAAACCCCTGATACACTCTAAGCATAGTGAGCTTAGAAGGGCCAATGCAGCAGTATTTAGGTTTGCTTCCAGATTAGGTAGGAAGCCACTGAAGGCATTATTGGAGGTTTATCAGGCAAAATGTCTTACTAAAGTTTTTTAAGGTAGCGATTTATGGGGTATGCTAAAATTAAACAGTTACTGATTATTGAAAATGAATTCCTTAGGCACATGTTAAGTATTCCTCAAAGCATTCCATCATGTATTGTTCATGGGGCACTGGGTGCGAGCTGTCTCACTGACACAGTGGCCCTCCATCCCCTCCTGTGTTGGGTAAACATATGGACAAGAGCTTAAACTGAACTCAACAAGGACATTTTGCAGGATTTCTTCTCTCTAGAGAATGGTAAACGCACACCGTGGCTTAAGTACATGAAGGAGTCATTCCAGAATAATAGAAGGGCAACTGTATTTACTAACCCTGGGGGGCTGGTTTATTAACCCTGGTGGACTGGTTTAGTCTGATCGGAAATGGGTTAAAGAACGTTTTTTAATGCAAAGATCACGTGACAGGGAAAATCAGGAATTACAGAAATTTACAGTCCGAGGGTTTATCCTGTTGAAACCGGTCCACTTGGTGAGGCCTTATCTTACATTTGTGACCAATGGTACTCGTCGTTTTTAGGTCGAGCCTATACAGCGGATGCGCTGTTAGGCGATCTGTTGTCTGTACTTTGTTGGGGCAGACTCCTCCCACGCTTTGGATTGGCTTGTGTGTATGTCAGTTAAAAATCATAGCCTGCAAATGGCTACTGGTGGGTGCATGTCCCACCTTTTCTGAAAACTTTACTACCATGGAGTATTGCCGCGGGAGTGAGCAGATGCATGCATGCAGTCATTACGTGCAGTGCAGCTGATGAGTGCTTGTTTGTCACTGGTTCCTCTTCCCCTCGCGCACGCACACACACTTTGTCACTGCCGATCTCCCTCCCCCTCGCTCACTCTCAAATATGCCCTGGTTTCTCGTTCCCTTTCGCCAAACAATTATCTGCGCCTGAACCGACTCCAATCTGTCGTTAAACTTATAACTCACTGGAACAGTTGTTTTTTTTTTCTTTCCATTCTTTTTCTCTTTCCGCCCACCGCTCGGTTGCCCCTTGGGGCAAAAGTTGAAACAATTTCATCAGCATTTGTGACCGTTTCATGAAACAAAGCCATTTTTATGCTAACAAAGTATACTATCTGAATATACCTTGTGTATACTGATGGAGCGAGGTAAATGAAATTTTTTTGAAACCCCCTAATATTCAAGATAATAAATTAATGGCATTAATTGTTTGTATGACTAATCAACATTTTACATCTTTTTGTAAGTGATAACCGCAATTTATGTGCAAAACTAACCTATTTACATTTGTCAACGTGAAATAACACTAATATAATGGTTTGCTTACTAATTAGAGTGATATTGCATGTTTTGTGTTATGTAGTAAAATTGTAGTGTGGCAAAAGAATGCGGATGGTAAGTAAACATGGCTGCTCCCTGCTCAGTGCCCCCCCCCCCTTCCCCATCTTGTTCGGCCGCTCCACCGTGGACGCAGTAACCTCCGAGTGGGATGAGTGCACGAGGGTGACCTTACCGCAGCTGCTGGGACTTCAAACCCCCCGCCCGCGAGAGACCGGTGATCTTACTATGCTGGGCCCCCTTCGCCCGGAGAGAAATGGAATGTAAAATTAAAATGTTAGATCTCACTGCAATATCGAACTGGTGACTTCAACCTTTAATCCGTCAATTTGACTCAAAATGTTGCCTTTCAGCACCGTTCCCTCATGTTGCGTGTTGGACAATTATTCAAAAGCATCGGGTCCAGCGACCAGAAATGGAAGAATGAATGAATGGTTCATTCTTGGTGTCTTGATTGATGAGCCAAATGTGTCTTAGGAAGCCGAGATGGTCAAATGAATGGACGAGTGAAGAGTCGGTTGTATTATATGAATGGGAGAGTGATGAATGACCGAATGAAAGGAAGTGGAATGCTCGAGGGGTAGATGGATGAAAGGATTACATCGTTTGAACGAGAGAACGATGAAAGGGTGAATAAAAGGACGATGAATGCCTGATGAATTTGTGGATTGCAGAAAATGGAAATGTATGAATGGATGGTCGATTTATTGTTGATTATTTAATGGATTAGCCATGTATATTGTATGGATCAGTACTGGTCAGAGAATGAAAGAATGAATGAATGCTTGGTGAGTTGGGATGAGCGGGTTGTTGTAGAAGAATGAGAGGTAGATAGGTGGTTGTGTTATATGAACCAGAGACGTTTTAATGGGTGATTGAATTGAATCCGAATACTTCATAAACGGGTTCAAGGAAAACGCCGCCATGTGACTTTCTTGCGCTTCCTGGTATTGATACATGGCAATGGGGATAGTGGTGCAACCCTTTTCTGCACTCGGCAGACAGGGTGATGTCTTCTTGGAAGTAGTGTGCTCACAGGTGGACCAGCTAGGCCACTCCTCCTTGAGGTGAAATATTCATGGGGTGATACTTGCAATGGCAACTTGCTGCTAAGGCTAGATTGCCCCACAAACAAGCATTTGCAATGCAATAGGTCTCGCATTTGCGAGAGTTTAAGCTATTGGCATTGTAAATGGCAATGCCTTTTATTTATGTTTTAAAAACCAACATGTAAATAAAAGGCATTGTCATTTACAATGCCAACAGCTCAAACTCTCACAAATGCGAGACCTATTGCATTGCAAATGCTTGTTTTACATACAAGAGATTTCTCAAGTGCTGTGCAGGCGAAACCTAAAAAAGCGCTATGACGCGTTTACCACGCGGCTGTTCAGCATGGCAATAAATAAAGCCAGTAGTCTCTGAGGAACCGTGTGATTTAGAAGCTCCGCCTGTACTGCTTTGTGTCGAATTATTGACATACTCAGCGCCTGGAAGCAGAGCCGCCTGAAAGACATGCCCGTGAGTGACGAGGGGGGATATTTGGGAGGAAATGGAGGGGAGGGCAAATGAGGCATCATCGACTTGAAGAATTAGGGGACGGGAGTGTGGCTATGCCTGCGCAGGGCTGTTATGGCACTCCACGCTGCATGACTTTTCCTCCACGTTTGCCTGTCTGGTGACCCTCACACGTTGATGATCGCCCCTCTCCTAGCTGACACCTGCCCTTTTCACAGACAGCTTACCTCTGCTCCACTCGCACTTGTTTATAGATATTACCGTTTTCTGTGTACCATAAAATGAGCATATGCCAACTTTTTATAAACTGTGTCCTTCTGAAAATGCCCTCATTCTAAAACAAGTCGATGCCACAGTACGATTGTTCGTTTTTTTTCTGACCCAAAACATTCCTCTTGGTTGAATATTCCCAAATATATGTATGCACAGTCCCTAAACACGGCCCTCTGTGCTGCCTCAACGTTCTCACGCGGAGTCCTGAAAAATGGCCCCACACTACCTCACACCAAGACCCCTATGTGTCTTCCTCAAACGACCCCCCCCCTGCGCAACAGGTAGCATTCCCCCGGCCCTCACAACGCGCCCCCATCTGCCGCATCCAGCCACACCTAGGCCCATCTTCTGTCCCATTCTCCTCAGCGCCTCATCTAAAAACTTTAACACTGGGCTAAGTTACACCCATTCCCTGGCGCTAGGCGCACCACCTACGCCCTCACACTCGGACCCGTATATGGAAATTCGTGCCCTTTTCTCCTGTTTTTTCAAGTTCACGGATGCTTGTTAAACACTGTTTTTACAATGCACATAGAAAGCAGCTCCCGGGCATGTCTGGACATCTTCCTGCCAATAAGAACATATGCCTGGAAAGCCAACTCTTATTAAGTCCCATTAATGTAGTGTTCAGGTTTGTGGTGGGAACCGAGGCGCCCCCTTCATGTGGTGTGCAGGAGGGAGGCGAGGCGCGATTAATGTGGGGGTATGGACAGGGTCTCTGGAATTATGCAGCAAGGGAGGACCACATTTTGCGTCAGAGTTGGCTAAGTTATCTAAGTTATGCGGTATAATGCGGCACATTTTGTGATAGGATTACTTGATTATTTAGTCCCTTTTACAAATGGTAACGCCACCTAGCCAAAGATTTCACCTCAGTAGAACCAGTTTGACAACCAAATGCTGCAATAAGCAACTGAAAGAAGACCAGTAAACATTTGCGAAGGGCCTTCCTCTGCGCAGCAACGCGTCTCTACGTTTTTAGTAACTTCTGATCCGTTTGAGCTAGAAACTTTTGTTATTGTTAAAATCTGCAGATTATGCTGCAGATGATGGATTATGGGGCAAATGCGAAATCCATATTCATGCGGAAAACGCCGCGGCCGCAGAATCGAGCTGGCTCTATAAGTGCTGTCTAGTAACATGGAATCTGCCCTGACCGTCCAGCGCTTAACCGTACACTTTATGATCCTCGTGGCTTGCGGTTCTGCCTTGTCCAAACTGTCCCGGAAGTTGGTTTAATCTTCCTCTGTCTGCCTCGTTATTTCCCCCCTACCAGGATTAGTGCCCGTCATACCCTGCCCGTCACGCACCCCCATAGTGCAGCATGTGGTGGATTCGGACACCCTTCCACCCCTCCATAAGGTTGCGCTCTCCGCTCCTGATAGGTCTGGTGTTGTTGTTGTGTTCATGCACACAGTGGAGTCACATGTCTTTGGCTCACTCCCAGCCTCTCGCCGAGGAATGGAGCACGCAGCTCTCTAATAACAGCTGCTGGGAGTCTTGTGTAGCAACAAGCGCTCGCCATTGCCTTGTCCTCCCCATGACCCCGTGCGCCTCTAAGCTCCGTGCCTGCTTCACAGCTGTTGTGAAGACTTTTCTTATCTGCTTGTTAAATAAACAAGCAGATAAATAAAGTCTTCACGACAACCGTGAGGCAGGCGAGGCAGTCCACCAAAAAGCCAAAGGGAGGCAACGAAAAACCCTCCTTTCCAATGGGAAGCCAGCGTTTACCATAAACGCTGACGCTACCCAATGGAAATGAGGGGCGGGGCTTGAGTCCCCTTCTGGAAACTGACTTGTTCACTATAGCTCTCGCAGGCGAGGAGCGCATGCGCGCTCCAACACCAGGCGAGACCTAAAAATGAAGGTGATGGTCCAATTCGCAAAGCACTTTATCTCCATGACTTATTTTAAGAATTGGAGTGCGCGAGAGGGCACGCGGATCTTTGAAGTCGAATGCAAGGCGTGCAGCCCTAGCTACGTACGGATGACGTCACGTAGCCTGCGGTGACAGAGGCCGCCGGATTGGGGCGGGATCCCACTGTACAGCAGCGCTCTGCTGGTGCACAGCATGGGAGGCCTGCACTCCTGTAAGTATCAGCTCCGGGCCCTTCTGACAGAGGCCACCTTCAATGAGCAGCCGTCTGCTCCTGGTGAACAGTGTGCTTTGAACAGACGATGATGATCTCTGACTCCAGGCGTTACATCCCCCTGGCGGACACAGCACACTCTGGGGTGTGCTGACCCAGACACATCCACCGTCACCTGCTTCGGAGCTGCACTAGGTGCTAGGAGGACTAGGGGTGTGGCCACATTCACAGCGGGGCTTGGCGATAGAGCAAAAGATAAATTCACACTGGTGCACTCTTGTGTATTACCACCATTCCCCGACCCACTCAGTTCCTAGATTGTGGAAGGCCCCTTCGACATGGATTTGGGATTGAAGGGGAGATGCATGGCCCGGGGTCACAGACAGTGCAGATGTCAGTGCTGGGGTACATCATCGCGGGGTGTCATTGAGTGCGGTGGTGGTTCCACGGTGAGAGAATGGACGGAGGGCTGGGTCTAGTGCACTGTTGCATGCAACATGGAGACGCCTCTTTCCACTTGTCTCTTCTCCTATTTCCCTCTCCTTTTCTCTCCGCTCTAACTCTTCCTCCCTACCCCTCTCTATGTATGTATGTCGCGCTCTCTCCGTTTTTGTCTCCCCACTGCTGACTTTTTACACCTCCCTCCCATTACTGTGACACAGTCACTTCCTCTTTCTCTTAACCCTTCTTTCTCTCGATGCCTCTCTCACACACCACTCCTCCTTCCTTTTGTCCCTCCACCACTGTTATCTCTCTCATACCACCTTCTCCCTACCCACCTATCACTTCTCTCTTTCTGCTTCTACTTCCCTCTCTCTCGTTGTGGTTTTCGGGGCTGGATTATTAAGAGTCACATGGAGTTAACACGAAACTGACAAAGAACCAGCGTGTGAATACATGGAGCTGAGGGGCTGCTCCCATGTAGGACACACTCCGAATACCATGCTTTTGAAAATTCTTTTGGCATTAAGAGCTTTTTTGCATGGATCACACAGGACAAAAAATGACACAAATTCTCCAATCAACACGTTTTGAGTGCTAGCGGCCCTGCAAGAGTTCTGGTGGTCGTGGACTCCACCGATCACATGGGACTGCACCAGGAAAACATGCCCCGAGCAACATCCTGCTGTCTCTGATTCCGCTGTGGCAGCACTCTCTCTGTAGGAGCAGTGACCGGAGTCACTGCCTCGCTAGGAAGGAATCAGTACATTTCAAGGACCATGATTAACGCCCGTTAGCTAACACACCGGCAGTAAGTGAAGAGCCGATGGGGGGCATCTGGAGGCCGCCCACCCTCTCAAGATCGGAGAGTGATTAGTGCTTGAGATATAGTTCGAACTCGACCCGAAGGTATTGGAACGCTTTATATGAGCACCAGTTTCATTACACAAGGACACATTCATTTGGCAGGCAGGGGAGATTAAGTGATTTACTCAGAATCACAGGATGCTGAGCCGACGTCGAGGCTCGAACCCGGTTCCCCAGCTCCAAAGTTGGCAGCTTTAGCCGTAAGGCTACATCCTCTCCCCTCCTCCTGTAACATGGTGTGCTTGCTTTTGAAACATGGTGTGCAAACACCAATTCGACCACCAGAAAACACTTCAGTTTTTTGTGTACTCTATATAAATGACTGCTGTTGTGTTATCATTGTGTCCACTAGAATCATGCAGCAGTTAAGGGCCGAGTTATGTGGCAAATTTCACTAAATTATTCGCCATGGAAGGCCATATTATGCAATTAAGTTATGCGCCATGGTTTGTGGCACTAATGTTTAGTATTTTTTGACATTTTAGCACACTTGTACAAAAATGATAGCTTTATGAAATATGTAAAAGAAAGAGGACTAGGTGCATTCTGCAGATCCTATTCAACATGCTATTCACCAACAATAAATCTAAACTTGCATGGAGGCACAGAACACCATTTTATTAACTGACATTTATACCTCCCATAATAAAAACTGTGTTGCAATTAGGAGGAAACAAGCCTACAATTACACAATTTGTGTACTAAACGTGTGCCTCATTTATTTGGCTATTCCCATGGATAGTCTAAAACTTGTTTTCATTTTTAGGTCTTTGAAAGGGTTTTTTCCCACGCTAATTTATCATCGCTCAGTGCTTGTCACAGAAGCAAAAAAAAGAGACTGAGACTGCCATGGCCCTGTTTCCTCTTTTTTTTATTTTTTTTCCCTTTGTCACCCATCACTGCAGTTTGCAAAATAATAGGAAGATTTGTTTGTGCTTTTTAGGTCTCGCCTAGCGTTGCAGCGCGCATGCGCTGCTCGCTCTGCGAGGCATATTGTAGTAGGGTATGTTTTAGAAGTCGAGTGGAAGCCCCGCCATCTTTTTCATTGGCTGGCGTCATCCTCCATGGTAAACGCTGGCTTACGATTGAAAATGAGGCTTCTTAGTCCCTCCTTGTTACCGCCCTGTCTCCTTTTGGGACCGCCCTTCAGGACTGGATCTTTTACTTGCGGCGTTATACTGTCTCCTTCAATTAGTCGGTAAGCACTCTTTTTTTTGTCCCCGTATGCCTGCCTACAGAGAACAGCCCTCCCACCTCCTAAACAGCATCAAGCAGCGATCGCTGTTTCCTTTATTTATTTATTTAATACGGCGCCCGTATGCTTGCCTACAGAGAACACCCCTCCCACCTCCCAAACAGCATCGAGCGGCGATCCCCGTGGCCTTTCATTTATTTATTTATTTACTTAATGCGACGCCTGTATGCCTGCCTACAGAGAACACCCCTCCCACCTCCCAAACAGCATCAAGCAGCGATCGGGGTATCCTTTATTTATTTATTTAATACTGCGCCCGTATGCTTGCCAGGCTACAGAGAACACCCCTCCCACCTCCCAAACAGCATCGAGCGGCGATCCCCGTGGCTTGGTAAGCACTTTTTTTTGCATTTGCGCAATGGCAACAGCTTGTTTCTTTAACCAGAGGGGGTGGGGGCAGCCTGGCTCCAAGAAAGGAATTCAGAGACCTCAGGTCCTGGCAGGGAGGTAGAGAGCCGAAAGTCTCCACTGTGCCCTGCAGAGGAGCCCCCGGCCCACTCAGTTTCAGGACTGGACCAAGGTAAGGGGATCGACAGGAGGGCTACCTCCCCTCCCCTCTTTCTACTCCCCCGCCCCTCTCTGTCCGCCTGACTGTCTCTCCCTTGCCAGGACCCAGCCCTGCAGGCTTCCCAGTTGATGCAGCGTGGTGGACCGTGTTATTCTTTTAAACTCGTTTTCTTTCCTTGCTTGTATCCCTAGGATGTTATCATCTGGTCTGGAGCCTTTTTTTACAAACAGGGTGACATGGCGTGCTGTGTCTGAGCACGGACTCTGAGAGTTTGTAGGGTCTGTTTCTGCTGGGATTTCGACACGCAAAAATAAACAAGAATCTCCAGCCCCAGGCTTGACTTGACTTCTGTGAATTTGAGAGTCTTGACTCCACCCTCCGCCCCAAACTGATCTCCCCGATCCCATCCCACCCGCCCCACACACACTCCCCTCCCCTCAACAGAAGCATTGTTTGAGGTAGGATAAAGCCGCAGTAGGTGGGTATTCCCTCTAAAACAGACTTTTGGGCTTCGAAAGCTGATAAGCATTAGCAATGCCAATAGGTCTGGCTTTAAATACATGCTGTATGGTAATGTGAAGCATTATAAATAAACAGCAAGGGGATGGATATGTAGTTGCTTGGAAGCAATTAACAGCAGAAAAATATTGGTGTATGTTAAAAGGTCAAGTGACAGTTGCACTGTCAAGCCAGACCTAAAATCGATGAAGAATAACTCTAAAGCAATGAAATAGCCCAACAGGTTTATGCATCTGCTGCTGAAATCATTGTGCAGCCTGCACGTGTGAAACCGGAGCGGGGCAAACCAGACACTCATCCTTCTGAAGTCGATAACATGTGCATCGCTGTGTTGTAGTTCAATAGCTCCTACGAATCACTGTGCTGTGAAGCCGCAAGGCCATGGCAGAAATAACTTTATAAAACAAGTCATTTTTAGTCCCCTTTAGCAATTCACATCAGCTTATTGCAAATCACCACGTTAACCCGTTATTAAACCGGCCAATTGCAGACGTTAACACAATACTAGGACAAGGAGTTTCCCAGGGGGTTGAACTCATGGAGTAGGTCAAAAGGAACTGCAGTCAGAAACACGTCACAGCTAAGCCACTGTACTTGGGGTCAATTTAAACAAGAAGTTAGCTCAAAGTGTTCAGGAGCTGCTGCAGAGATCTGCCTGCTGCCGGAAGGGACTGAGTTTTAACTGCTGGGGAGCAGAGGCCCCTGAATTAAGCTGTCCCGAGTTGGGTTGTAATACAACACCCCAACTAAACGTGGTAAAAATAATTCCGTTTTAGCTTTTCATAACTCTCAAATTGCCCAGGACACATATGAGTAGTACGCCCAGTTGTTCTATTCACTGTATTCTGGTACTTTTTGAAAGCCGGAAAGATGGTTCAGAGAGTTGAACGCTCGTCGCTGAAACCTGCGGTGATGTGAAGGTACCTAGGCTGTCTTAAATTGGGCAGCAATAACACATGGCATTTACAGACATTTAGAAATGGCACGTGTGGCACGCAGCACTAAATAACAAGCATTTGTAATGCAATAGGTCTCGCAGTTGTGAGAGTTTGAGCTATTGGCATTGTAAATGGCAATGCCTTTTATTTACGTGTTGGTTTTTAAAACATAAATAAAAGGCATTATCATTTACAATGCCAATAGCTTAAACTCTTGCAAATGCGAGACCTATTGCATTGCAAATGCTTGTTTAAGCAAGGTTTAGGTTTTTTTCTGCCCTTGGGATTCAAAATCGGGTTCTGACATTATGTCAACTTGCTTTTGGTAAGGTAGTTTTCTAACCAGTTTCTTCAGATTAGAATGATTTTAGAGAACACAGTCTGGATTTAAACAGCTATTAAAGATTTGCTGCTTCATCTTGGGGATAATGGAAACATTTACTAGCTCGGTTGACTGATCATGTAGAGAGCTTTCATTTAACACTTTATACTATTTATACTATTTTCCTAAAGCTTTAAAATAAACAAAATGCTTTCTTACCAACAGTTTAGCGTTGAGAAGGAGATCTGTCATGGTGGTTTTTATCCTCCATTTTTACATTCATAATTGAATCCTCTTCCCACAGATTACTCACTTTATAAATACTCCTTCCAGGCTTCAGACTGAGCCTGAAATCTTTTTCCTTAGCAATGACTCCATCGCCTCCAGGTTGCACCACATGGCTCGTGTGGCAGCTATTCCTCTGCATGTGATATTGCTGGAGTATATTAGTTGCCAACCAGCATGCTCTTAGGGCGAGCACACCAAGGAAATGCAGTGAGCGGTGGGCTCAACTTGCATTACTTACAGTGGTTCCAGTTAAAAACGTGTACAGATGTTTGCAAAATAAACAATTGGAATTCAATTAGAATGCTCATAAAATACTATACTCCCATACTATGTGGAAATGCATGTGTAATCATGAAAGTAATATTTATTTGCTTTCAAATAAAGACAGTTCTGTTGGTGGTAATTACTTCAGCTCGCAGGGTCGGAGAAAAGTTAGTACCTGTTTATTCGTCTTACCCGAAAAGGTGCCTGCATTCCACTTCGCTCAGACTACTACTGCTCCATCTTTCTTACCTCCTCCATATTCAAACAAGGATCTCATGCGTGCAGTGCCCTATTACATGGACCACACAAGATAGTACAGAGTTGATGACCAGCTTTTTTGTGTGGCTTCACTCGGCTAAAAAGGGCAAGACGGTGACTAAACCCACTATCTTACATTGGCAGAGCCAAGCATTTCGTCATAAATCAGACTGCATAACCCAATATATAGTAATTTTACAGCTATTCAATAACTAGTAACACAATACATAGGATAATGTGCTGCATACATAAACACTTATTAGGTCCCAAAGGCGAGACCTATTGGCTATGCCAATGCTTGTTTTCTTACTAGATTCGGGTGTAACCTGTTCCATTTATTGCAGGTGGCCCAGGATGTTAATGTTAATGTTAATGTTAACTAGACTTATATAGCGCACAGCTGCCTCAGCGAAGAGGCGTCCCGGCGTTGAAAGCAGTGTAACATAGAGGCTAGGAACTAGGCGTCTCGGCGCTGAAAGAAGTGAACAGAGGGTAGAGACTAGGCCATGGGGAAAAGATATGTCTTAATGGCTTTTCGAAAAGCCAGCAGGCTATCCAGACTGCGAATCTGAAAGGGCAGGGAGTTCCACAATTTGGCTGCCAAACAACGGAAGGACCGACCCCCGGCACGCAGACGGTTCACTCAAGGGACAACAACCAAGTGTTGCCCCAAAGAGCGCAGCTTGCGCATAGGAACATAAGGTACCAGCAAGTTGGCCAAAAGCCCGGGAGACGCAAGCTTCAGAATTTTAAAGGACAAGCAGAGAGCCTTGAATTCGATCCGCTTGGCCATAGGCAACCAGTGTAACCGCCGGATGGCACCGGCTGTTGAACAGCTTTCCGGGAGCCCCAACAGGGCTCTGGCTGCTGCATTTTGAACTCGCTGCAGGCGCACTACCTCTGTCTGATTAGCCCCTAAAAGGAGCGAGCTGGCATAATCCAATCTAGATAAGATAGCTGCTTGAACGATCAACTGACGGGTGGGTGAATCAAAAAACCCCAGCAGGGGCCTAAGTCCCCGAAGGAGGCCGAAACAAGTGCCGGCCACTTTCTTGGTGTGATCCTGGAAGCTGAGTGTAGAGTCCATCCATACCCCTAGGTTTTTTACCACCGCCTTAGGGGTGGGTGCACTACCAAGGGTGATGGGCCACCAATGCTCACTCCATAATCCCTTGTCTCTCCCCACCAGCAACACCTCAGATTTATTGGCGTTAAGCTGGAGTCAGTTGGTGGTCATCCACTCCACGACTGCCGCCAGGCCACTCCTAAATTTGGAGGTGTCCTGCGTGGAGTCGTCGGAGAGGGCAACCACCAACTGCGTGTCATCAGCATACGAGACCATGGTAAGGCCTTTGTCCCTAGCCACCGTAGCAAGAGGTTGAACGTACAGATTAAATAGTACAGGGCTCAGAGCAGAGCCCTGAGGCACACCCTGCCCGATGGACTGGACACTGGAGAGAAAAGGGGGGGCAATCACTTGGAATGTTCTCTCTGAAAGGAAAGATCTGAACCAATCTAGAGCTAGGCCAACAACACCGGCCTCCTCCAGCCGATGTAAAAGAATCTTGTGGGAGACCGTGTTGAATGCGGCACTGAGGTCAAGCAGTATCAGTGTGGCCTGCATCGAGAATGGTCCGCAGATGTTCGGTCACAGCCAAGAGAGCAGTCTCCGTACTGTGACCAGGGCGGAAGCAATTCTGGGAAGGGTCCAAGGTGCCATTAATATTCAGGAACCCCGTTAAGATGTTATTCGTGTGAGCCTCAGCAATCTTGGCTACCAATGGTAGGAGGGATATTGGATGAAAGTTTTCCAGCTTAGCCGGATCCAGTGAAGGTTTTTTGAGTAGAGGAACTACCTTAGCCTGCTTCCATAGCTCAGGGACCACAGCTGTAGAAAAAGGTGTATTAACAACCTGGCACAAAGGTGCTAGGAGCACAGATAGGGAGTCCCTGAACTGGGCAGGTTTCAGAGGGTCTACCGGAGAGTCAGATTTAACTTTACCACTCAGTAATAAAAACTCATCCTGCGAGATGGAAGGAATAACCTCCAAAGAATGAGTAGGAGGGGGTCCTTGAGGAGCAATAGGAGAGGGAGGCGCCGAAGGAAAAGACCTATAGATTGTTTCCACTTTATTAACAAAGAAAGTGGCAAGGTCCTCACAATGTTGTTCAGACATAATAACGGAGGCAGTAGAGTTTTTCCTAACTTTGAGATCCTTAAGTATTTTGAAAATACACTTGGCCGGGTTGCGGCTTAACTTGATTTCATTGGCAAAGTAAGCCGCCCGGACAGAGTGTATAGTCCTATGGATGGAAAGATTTAAAGCTGTTGGGTCTTTGGGGCTGGGACCATGTGGCTCCGCAAGATACCGTACATTTTACAATCTTTGTAGCTTTTATGTAAACCCAGGAAAGTTTCTATTACTCGTCTATTGAAGGATTGGGATTTTACTCAAGTTCAACCAGCTTTATTCTTTTACTATTATTGCCTGATGACTTTATTACTTATAATGTTGCTCGCTTTTTAAAAGCTGCTCTTAGATTGAGGCGTGCCCGGGGAGATTGAATGTATGTGTGCATTTTTAATGGTGTATTTAATTGTGACTGTTGTGGTTCACGTGTTTTTTAACCGAATAAAGACATTTTGGTGATGATGACTGCCACAGGTAGTGATGAGGGGGGTAACCCCAGTGCTGCTGTGACTGAGACCCCCTGGTGGAATCTCTTCCCCACTCTCTCCAGTAATGGAGGAAGGACCGTCCAATGACCTAGGTGTCACGCGGGTTGGGGAGACAGGGCAGTCCCATCGATAAGGAGAAGTAAAGACACTGTCCCCTGAGCGGCCGTCACTGGCTCCGCCTGGGGTTTAGCAATGGCTGCACCATTTCCTGGAGTGGACTCAGCAGGATCCATGTCTGATGCAGGCCTGGCAGACTGGACTGGAATGAGAGCAGCTGTCCGGTGGACCAGTGCTCACTCCTAGATGTGAGGACTGAGCTCACTTAGGAGGATATTCACAAGAACGTGCGCTAAACATCTCCAAAAAATGTTAACGCAACTTTACACATCGCGGTCTATCGCGGGAAAATAACCCGTGTTAACGTGGAATTCACAACACGGTGGTACCATGCGATAGCCTCCCAAAACCGCGGACAATGTCCGCGATACAACAACTGCGACGGTGATAAAAACACAAACCTCAACGCAAAAAAACATGCGATGGGCCAAACCGCGAAGAGGAAATCAGCGATAAGCAGCGCCAGGCCTGCAATACACACACAACAGGCGGGAAAATCACTACAAAAGTAGAAAAAACACACAAACACAAAATGACCAACACCGAAGCACCATGGAGGCAGCCGGAGCAGGTGCAGAGGACGAGCGGAACCCCCCAAGCGCCCCGGATGACCAGCCTGGGACCTCGGGGACAGGGAAGGGCAAGGACAAGAAGAAGAGGAAGACGAAGTTCAGTCCGCAGGAAAACAGGATCCTGGTCACGGAGGTGATGGAACACCATCAACAACTGTTCGTCACCTCCAACGTGTCATTGGGCACCAAAAATGGAATATGGCGGGCCATCGTGGACAAGGTGAATGCCGTCGGAGAGCACAAGAGGTCAATGGACGAGGTCAAGAGGCGATGGATTGACATCAAGCGCAAATCCAAGGAGAAACTCGCAGGCAACCAGAAGGCAGCAATGCAGACTGGAGGTGGGAGCCCAGCGCCACAGCTGGAGCTGGATGACATGGAGGAGCTGGTGTCGACAGTCATCAGCGTGGAGACCGTGGCAGGAGTCGGGGGACCGGACACTGCTCGACATGACACAACACCACAGCAACAGGGTGAGTAACCACCAGGTACTGGGGGGACGGGTGGAGATGGCCACAATGGCATACATGCACAATCAAGCAGAGCACAGTGCACACCCACAATGACTCTGGATCATGACCCTGATCCACAGACTGTCACAATGTACAATGCCATGCTGTCTGAATGTGAACATGTACCATGCGGCTACATACATGTGGACACATTGTAATACACCATCTCCCCTTCACATTGCAGGGGCACCGTCAACAACTCCTGCAGAGCAGTCCCAGCCACTCTTCACTGATGACGAGGAGGACACCCCCAGCATCAACACCCAAGCCCTCCAAGACATCATTGACATCATCCGCAACTCACCTCCAGGATCAGGGCAGCCCAGCTGCATCGAGGAGACCCCACCCACTACACAAACCACCCAGCAGGAGGCACCCACAACCCCGGCTGTCTCCCAAGACCCCCACGAACAACACATGGCCTTCCAACGCCGTGTGCTGGAGGGCCAGAGGGAGACGGCTGAGCAGGTGCGGGTGGGGTTCGACCTCATGGCTACCAAACTTGACGCCATCCATGGGTGTCTAGGTCCCATCAGGGACCAGCTCCAGTCCCTAACGGACACCCACGGGCCGCTCCATGGTCTCCAACGAGCCCTGGCTCACATCGCTGGAGTCATGACTCGGAGACAAGAACACCTGTCCGCTCAGAGTGGCTCCAGCGATCCCAGCCGTGAGCTGGCACACATGTGGAGGCTCATGGAGGACATGGTGCGGATGGAGGCGGAAAGGATGGCAGCCACCACTGCACATCAGCAAAATGTAGCTGGGATCTACCATGCCCTGCAGATCCTCATCATGGCATTGCTGCCACAAGGCGTGGCGATGATGAATGCTGCTGCCCCCACACCATCCACACCTCCGCCCCCTGGTGTGTCACTGCCTCCCAGTGCGGCAGGCGTCTCCACTCCGGCACCTGATGTGTCACTGCCACACAGTGCGGCCCACAATCCACCTCCGGCCCCTGATGTGTCAGTGGCACACAGTGCTGCAGCCGGAACTGCAACACCCACAGGTGGGGCAGAGCACACATCCAAGGACGAGGACGTGGATGGGATTGAGCTCAGAAGGAGGCACTAGCATTCATTTCTGCCACCTGGCCTGTTTCTGCCTGGTGCCGCACATAGCCCCATGACCTTCCACTGACCCCCGATACACTCCGCTGCATTCACCTTGGACCGCAACATGGACTGCCATATTCTGTTTGATGACCAATGACACGGCAACCAGACTGCAGACTGTACCCTTCCTCTTCCGCAGTACTTGTCATTCCCGGATGGACTCTGGCTGGCCCTCCATGGGCCCATATTGCGAAGTGGGGTTGGCATGGCCCTGTACTGCTCCAGCTGCAAAACTCCACTGGATGTGCATTAAACATCCAGAAACGCACTGCTGTGTCATGTCTTACATCATTCATGTATGAATGTGTGGATGAATGTAGGGACAGTGATTCCCCCTATAGTCAATGATGCTCATCTAGTGGGATTCCAGTCACAGTGTGCTACATTGCCGATTGCGTTCCGGGTGCCGTAGACACTACAACAGGGACACACGCATTAGTCACTTCCTTGTCCGGACATGGACTGAACCACGCCCAGAGCCCCCGAGTCATTGTTGCAAGCCCTGCGCTGGTCCGGCGTACGCCAGGCCAGACCACTCCGCTTACGCTCCAGGGGGGGCCCACATAGCTACATGTCGCAGGCGTACACGCTAGTGGTGTGCAGGTCAATGGTCTAGTTATCAGCATGTCACGGCCACTCCCTGAGGGCAGGTTTGCACACACACCACACCCATCCGGCACAGGCGTCACAGGCCATGTGACCCCGCCAATATAAGGGGCCGACAACGTCACATTCCCCACTGCCGGTGGTGACTGGATGACGGACGCTCCACGGTTCTCAATCATAAAGGGCCCATGAGTTGTTGCGCACAGGGTTGGTGGCACCCGAAGCCTTGCGGCCATCACGGGCCTACCACCACGTGGCGCTGACTGGGGTTGCACAGGGTTAGTGGCACCCGAAGCCTTGCGGCCGTCACGGGCCTACCACCACGTGGCGCTGACTGGGGTTGCACAGGGTTAGTGGCACCCGAAGCCATGTGGCCGTCACGGGCCTACCACCACGTGGCGCTGACTGGGGTTGCACAGGGTTAGTGGCACCCGAAGCCTTGCGGCCGTCACAGGCCTACCACCACGTGGCGCTGACTGGGGTTGCACAGGGTTAGTGGCACCCAAAGCCTTGCGGCCGTCACCGGCCTACCACCACGTGGCGCTGACTGGGGTTGCACAGGGTTAGTGGCACCCAAAGCCTTGCGGCCATCACGGGCCTACCACCACGTGGCACTGACTTGGGTTGCACAGGGTTAGTGGCACCCGAAGCCTTGCGGCCATCACGGGCCTACCACCACGTGGCGCTGACTGGGGTCGCACAGGGTTAGTGGCACCGAAATTGCTGAGCGGGTGTGCAGCCTGCGATGATGACGTGTCCACTGATGTGGTCTCTGCCATTGATGCCTCAGGACTCGGCGTCATGTGTGGGACCTGCTGGGACGCGGTGCAGGTCCGCTTGATGTGGAGCATGCCATGGTGGCGGAACCTGGGCCTGGAGCTTGCACGGGCACGTGGTGTGCCCACTGGTGGACACACCGGTGGCAGCAGGTGAGCAGTGGTGCCTGGGTGCGCGGGGCGGCAGTGTCCCTCCCTCTCTCTCTCTCTCTCTTCCTTTCCTTCTCTCTCTCTCTCTCTCTCCCTTCCTTTCCTTCTCTCTCTCTCTCCCTTTCTTTCCTTCTCTCTCGCTCCCTTCCTTTCCTTCTCTCTCTCTCTCTCTCTCTCCCTTCCTTTCCTTCTCTCTCTCTCCCTTTCTTTCCTTCTCTCTCTCTCTCTCTCTCCCTTCCTTTCCTTCTCTCTCTCTCTCCCTTTCTTTCTTTCTCTCCTCCTTTCTCTCTCCCTTTCTTTCTTTCTCTCTCTGCCTTTCTTTCATTCTATGTTTCTCTGTGTCTCGCTCCTTTGATGTGCGCATGACACACGTTCTGATTTTGTGCTTTCTTTTCCAGGCTGTGACATCATGATTGTCCCGGACGGACCCGACAGGAGTCTTCCGCATTGGTGTTTTGTGTTGTATCTCAATAAAGTTTTTGGTTGTTACTTCAATGATGAGTGACTGTTTCTTGTTCTTCTGGCCACACATGTGTGATTCTTGTTGTCATTGTGCGACATCATGCGCTATTTGTGGCTCTTGTGTCGAGCACGGTATGTGTTTGTCTGGGGGGGGCCTGGGTGGGGTGGCGGTTGGTGTTGTGGCACGCATGGGTCTCCGTGCTGCATGATCATTGTCTCCATGGCATCTGTGGGTCTTCGGGTGTGGCTCTTGGCTGGGCTCCCTTTCATGCTGCAGGTAGTCGTCCTGCTTAACACCAGCAGAAGGCAGGTGTTAAATCCCTGTTGCTACCGCGGCTTATCCCCTGTTTTTGGTTCGCATCGCAGATCTGGCAATTTGTTGTGAATGTGGTGTAGTGGTGTTTTCATGTGTTTTTGCACAGGAACGCCTACTCTGCATCTCATTAGGGTTAGTTGGTGGTGTCACCCGTGGAGGTAAATTTTGCGGCAGTTATCGTGGAAATACTGGCGATGTCTGCAGTTTGCACCCGCTTGTGAATTGGGTGTTAAATCTATCTCCACTTTTGATGCGTTAAGGTGGCGATAACTCGGAGATAAGTCCTTGTGAATATGCCCTAAGTGTGATAAACATGTAGACCTCAGAGGTTGTGACTGCAGGATCCCAGCCATGCTCCCCAGGACACCAAGGCATCGGAGACCACAAAGAACTTAAAGGCCACAAAGGGAAACAAGGAAAGGGCATGAGAGGGAACCGGGAAAGGAAATAAACAGCCAAAGTGCAGGACAAGAAACCAGAGACTAATGAAGCAAAGAGTCAATTCAACTACGAGCTGGTGCCAGGCACATAGGCACACATGCACGGAAGCACACATGCACGGAGGCACATAGGCACGGGGGCACATAGAAATGGAGGCACATAGGAACGGAGGCACACAGACATGGAGGCAATTGTAACGGAGGCACATAGGAACGGAGGCACACAGGCCTGGGTATAGAGCTATTAAAAACCTTTCTGCCCACATCTACCCCGAAGCGGATTGCACCCTGGAAGTCACAACCTTCCAGTGACGAGTCTGTCACAATCTCCAGTCCCTTCCCCATTGGAGTTTAGTGTCTCTGAGATTGTTAGGAAGGGCCCTTCTCTCGGTGCTCTAAACTTACACTTCTGACAATGTGATGTGATCCTGGAGAAGACGGGAGTGGGGCGGGGAAATTTTAATAAATGAGGTGCTCGTGGTCGAGGGCCTAGAGTAGCTTCAGGACACAAGTCAATCCAGTGGCGTAGCAAGGGGGGTGGGGGGCCATCTGCCCCGGGCCGCGGCCTCCCTCAAGCTCTTACCTGCCGTCTCGGGGCGGCAATCGCTAGCTCCCCCGCTCTTCAATGCGTCTCTACCCCAGGCTCTCTCTCCCAAGGCTCTCTCTCTTCCCAAGCTCTCGCCCCCAGATTCTCTCTCTCCACAGGTTCTCTCGCTTTCCAGAGTCTCTCCTCCCAGACTCCCTCTCTCCAGGCTCTATCTCCCCGGGCTCTCTCTCCCCGGGCTCTCTCTCTCCCAAGGCTCCCTCTCTCTCTCTAGGCTCTCTCTCTCCCTAGGCTCTCTCTCCTCAAGCTCTCTCTCCCTAGGGTCCCTATCCCTGGGCTCTCTCTCCCAAGGCTCTCTCTCTCTACGCTCTCTCTCTCTAGGCTCTCTCTCCTTAAGCTCTCTCGCCCCAGGGTCTCTAACCCCAGGCTCTCTCTCCCAAGGCTCTCTCTCTTCCCAAGCTCTCACTCCCCAGATTCTCTCTCTCCACAGGTTCTCTCTCTTTCCAGAGCCTCTCTGGAGCTGCCCGTGGCCCACGCAGGGGGCCACCCTAAAAGGGTGGCCCTTTAGTGCCATTTCGGCACTAACCCACCCCCTCTAATGCCGGGACTCAGGGAGGAGTCCCCCTTGCCTTAGGCGTGCTAGGCGCGTCACTTCCGGCGCGCCGAGGAGGTGGGGAGGGTATTTATGCCTCCCCCGGCCATCCTGGCGTCCTCTGTTGCGCCGGGCACGCCGTCTGGACACGTGTCCATGGTGGCCGCTTTCGCTGTGCTGCGTCGCGACGTTTGACAGGGATTTCTCGCGGTGAGTCCGGGGTTTACTGCGGCGATCTTGGTGACCAGTGGTGCACAGCGAGGGTAGAGGTTTAGAATTTTTTGTGCCGATTTTGTCCTGCCCCGAGCGTTTTGGGGGTACGCCGGGGGGGGGGGGGACAGGGTGAGCAGCGCGGGCCAAGAACGGCGACTCCAGGGCAGGGTTTGTGGTGATTGTCGGCGCCATTTGGTCCTGTGGTCCCGCCCGGGACGTTGGGGCACGCTTGGTCCGGGGAACAGCGTGGGCGGCCCGGAGCGGTGGAGGGGTAGCTGCATGCTAGGTGTGCGGTCCCCGCGCCCACGAGTGACCGGGTGTTGTGTCGGGCAGGCATGGAACTGGGGCTCGGAGGCAGTGCTGTAGGTCCGAGTGCCCCTGCCAGCGGGAGTTGTTCGCCGCCGGCCTGTATCTTATCGGTTTAGGGCCAAGCGTGCGGATCCACTGAAGGTGGACTGCAGCTGAACATGAAACTGCGAATCTTGGTTTCCGACACTTTTGCTGGTTTAAGCATCCAGGGGCACAGATGGATAGCAGGTACTGTGCATCTGTGATCGGACGGCAGTTAAGCCAGCGCGGTGAGCTGCGTAAGTTGTCACTCTACGAAAGGGGAGGTGTCGCCAACAGTGGGCACAATACATAGGTTTTCCGAACCAGATTTGACACCGAGGGTAGGTGACATGTTGCTTCAGTTAAGCTCAAATGCCCCGCCCTGATAGCTATATTAGCCAGGCTGGGTGGGGACGCAGCCAGCCAACATAGTGTGCTGCTGTCCCAATAAATGGGGAAACAAGGTGTCAAGCACGAAAGGCTACTATGTAAAAAGAACATTTGGCACGTCCAGTATTCAACAAAATTAAAATTTAACGGAGCAGGTAATTTTCCACTGCTGGGGCTGCACAGGGTGGGCAGTGTGAACCCCCCCAAATGTGGGAATAATCTAGTATGGGGATAAACAAGGGCTTAGTCAATCCTGAAGGTTAGGCACTAGATTGCAGACAGTGCACACTGTATTGAAGCAGACAGAATCACCAAGCTGGGAAGCCTAGGGGTTTTCACCACAGAGGGAAGTGAGCAGGCATAATTCCCATAAGGAATAAGGGAGACATGGCAAGTGCATGAGGACACACCTGCTCATGGTCACATACTTCTAGTCATGAACATTCCTGTGCGCCATGATTTAGAATTCAAAGGGACGGTGCAAATGTCGGGTCAACCTCAACAAAATACGTGCACTCTGCTCCATGGGCAGGTTACGGGTTGCTTCAGTTAAGCATAAAACTTCTCGCCCTGATAGCCAAAGCAGGCAGGCGGGTTGTGGGAGCGGTCACCTAACAAGCTAGCTGCTGTCCCATAGATTGTGGACACAGGTGTTCAGGCACATACAGTGCTAGAAGGACGGCAACTAGGTGAGATCAGCAAATACATGGGGCAATGTGAGCTATGGTTGTCTGAAATCGTCCCGCGCAGAGTTAGCACGGGGCCAAGTCATGTGAGGCAGTGGAACATTCCCGCAGGAGGGTGAATAGTTCAATGCACAAGTTCACAGACCAAAGGGGCTTTGGTTTCATCAGACACAAGCTGATCCAGGCTAACGTCAAGGGCTATTGTGATACAGATGCATACACTGGTCACCGGTGGGAATGGTCCTGTTCCTCTCGGATTTGCAGGAGGCCTTAGAAATGGCAAGTTGCAGGTGAGAATACAGCTGTGTTGGTGGGGGGGCTCTGGCGGCAACGGGGGCCACCTCCAGAGCTGTGGCGGAGTTACAGGGCGATCTGGAAGCAGATGGGTACAGAAGGGTTCCTCTGCAGGAGCACAATAGGGGTGCCAGAGCCAAATCCCAGGAGCCTCATGGCAGGTTCCTGGAAAACCACGTCGGCGCCCCGTTAGTCCTTCGGGCGGTTGTGGGCCTGAACAACCGGGGGCTTGCCTTGCTACGCTCTGCCCTGAAAGGGGCGTGAGTAATAAGGGACCAATGTGTCACGTGATCCGGAAAGAGGATCACCCCATAAGGTGTAGCACTGATTTGGTTCTCCACAGTGCTTGGCTCATCAGGCGGGCAGGGCAGCATAGGTTGGTTACAGCTGCCTGCCCTTGGATCGCCCGAAAGATAACCCACCATTTTGCATACTTTTGTATGGAATAAACCTGCAGCAATATTTTCCCAAACAAAAGTTGTGTTGTGTATTTATTCATCATGCATGCTCTGTTGTTGGGTGGGTGGGGTGTGTTGCCAATAATGGCACTATGCGGCTGCCCGCGGCCCACGCAGGGGGCCACCCTAAAAGGGCGGCCCTTTAGTGCCATTTGGGCACTAACCCACCCCCTCTAATGCCGGGACTCAGGGAGGAGTCTCCCTTGCCTTAGGCACGCTAGGCGCGTCACTTCCGGCACGCCGAGGAGGTGGGGAGGGTATTTATGCCTCCCCCGGCCATCCTGTCGTCCTCTGTTGCGCCGGGCACGCCGTCTCCCACCCTACCGCTTACCCGGCGTGGGGTGGCAGGCAAGGTACATGGAATGTTGTAATGTTTTCTTTTGTGTTGCAGGCGGAGTTACAGGGCGATCTGGAAGCAGATGGGTACAGAAGGGTACCTCTGCAGGAGCACAATAGGGGTGCCAGAGCCAAATCCCAGGAGCCTCATGGCAGGTTTCTGGAAAACCTCGTCGGCGCCCCGTTAGTCCTTCGGGCTGTTGTGGGCCTGAACAACCGGGGGCTTGCCTTGCTATGCTCCGCCCTGAAAGGGGTGTGAGTAATAAGGGACCAATGTGTCACGTGATCCGGAAAGAGGATCACCCCATAAGGTGTAGCACTGATTGGGTTCTCCACAGTGCTTGGCTCATCAGGCAGGCAGGCAGGGCAGCATAGGTTGGTTACAGCTGCCTGCCCTTGGATCGCCCGTAAGACAACCCACCATATTGCATACTTTTGTATGGAATAAACCTGCAGCAATATTTTCCCAAACAAAAGTTGTACTGTGTATTTATTCATCATGCATGCTCTGTTGTTGGGTGGGTGGGGTGTGTTGCCAATAATGGCACTATTCCCAGACTCCCTCTCCCCAGGCTCTCTCTCACCAGGCTCTCTCTCCCCGGGCCCTCCCTCTCCCCAGGCTTCTCACGCCAGGCTCTCTCTCCCTGGGCTCTCTCTCCCCAGGTTCTCTCACCCCAGGCACTCACTCCCCATGCTTTCTCTCTTCCCAGGCGCTCTTTCGCCAGGTCTCTCTCTCCCCAGGCACTCACTCCCCAGGCTTTCTCTCTTCCCAGGCGCTCTTTCGCCAGGTCTCTCTCTCTCCCCAGGCTCTCTCTCTCTCCCCAGGCGCTCTCTCTCCTCAGGCTCTTTCTTCCCAGGCTCTTTCTCCCCCGGGTCTCTCTCCCCCAGGCTTTCTCTCTCCCCTAGGCCCTCTCTCCCCAGGCACTCACCCCCCAGGTCCCCCTCTCTCCCAAGGCTCTTTCTCCCCAGGCTCTTTCTCCCCAGGCTCTATCTTCCCAGGCTCTCTCTCTCTATCCCTAGGCTCTCCCTCTCTCCCCATGTTAAAGATTGCAGGAATCGCTGTTAGCATGAGCTGAAAGCCATTTTGTACTTGGCAGCCATTTTAGTTAGCCATGTGCTCGCCATGTGCTTTCTCCCTCTTCCAGAGTCTTGCACATGCTCAGAGAGGCCTAGCTGGTAGAATGCACCTGCTCCTAGTATACAACTGTCAGGCTATTCTTACTCATGTAAGCAGTTTAGTCTCCCTCCCACTTTGTGGAGCAAGCAAATTTTGTATACCCATATTAGTCAATAAGCATGCTTGTATGTGCTAGGACCTCCCCTTGATTTTATGATGAGTATGTAACAAATGCATATATAAGGACCCTGTTCTCTGCACTCATTAGAATGCCTCCTACAGTGGCCTGCGGGTACCGTAAGATGCAATCTCCTCATCTGAGGTTATTAAAACATGTTTTTTGATATTACAGCTTCTGTGCCAATCTCTTCTTTGTTGGTTTTAAGGACCAGGTGTATCAGTGAACCCCTAAGAAGGTTTTTATTTCTACAAATGGCGCCCGAAAATAGGGACTCATCGGTGAAGCGGCTATCCAAGGGAGTGGTCTTGAAGGGAGACAGGAATCTACTGAGGAGTACAGGACAGGAATCTACTGAGGAGGTACCCTGCGCACGGAGATTGTTTTGTCTTCCAGCCCAGTATATTTCTGGTCTTCCTCATCTGATCCTCCAAGTGTTTGCCGCTCCCGACTGAGAACTTCTTTGGCGTGAGTATTTTAAAATGACCGTTAGGTCACTCAGAACTTGGCAGTTGGAAGCTGGAGACTTTGGTTTGGTAAGGTTGCTGAAGCAACACTTTTGTTTGGAATGACTTGGCCAAGATTTTGGTTTGTTTGTTTGTTTTGCTGCAGCAAAAGAAGGCAGGTAATGAGGAGATTTTCTCTAACTTTGAAAACTTGAACGGCACACATTGTGTTAAGTGTCACTTGGAGTATAATATTATATATGCTATAATATTTTTGACATGCCTGCTTCTAGCACACTTTGTTGGAAGTGTTGCTGTCTTGGAGGTACCGATATGGATTTAGGAAGTACTCAGCTGACTCCTTAGAGGGGATACCTACATAGGTTTAGGTATAGTAAAAAGATATTTCTTCCTTGGTGACTAAGTACCCCATGGAACTAAATATGTACATAAAACGGATCCGGATCTGCGCACTTAGTAACATTCATAAGTGGTGATATGCAGAGCGCTTTTTGAGTGTTCTACCAGCCAAAACTGGCGAATTCGGTGTATTTCAGTTTCTTGACCATGGAACAGTTTTTTTTGGGCTACTTTTGAGAGCTCTTCTTGTAAATATGACTTACAATTAGTATTTACAAATAGGTTGGTCTTGCGTACAGTTTGTAAGCTGTCTTAAAGTTCTAAGTGTTGATTTGTGGGTTAAATGTGTGTTTACATGTCTATGTGGGTTTTTGGTTTGACATTGGTGATACTTGTGTGAGTAAATAGCGATAGCGCTCTTTGTGTACGAATGGCTAGCTTTAAGCGCGCTGTGTTGTGTCCTTCTGTAACTGTCTTGAATGAGCTCAATGAGTTTGTTTATGTTTTTTTGCTGTCATCATTCAGTTATGCAAACTGTCATTTAGTTACTTACATATTAAATAAAAATCCAGAAATTAATTATGTAACATATGCTAAATAGCTGCATGTTACTATTAAATTGACAGAGTAAGACACTATACATGTGTGCAAATTGCCACAATGCTAAAGATAAAATTAGAATTCGTATTCAATAGGATTAAAATAGGCCTCATACGGAGGTAGAAAAACGAAATTGTGTGTTTTTGTAATCAATAGACTTAAATACACAATGTTACAGCCTTTTCCTTAAATACATTGTATTAGACATTAAAAGGCATGCACATCATTTGAGTGAATTTGATCGTTGCTGAACTAAATACACATTATAGAAAGATAGATTTGACTGCATTGAAATGCCCCAGTTTTTAAATAGACTGTGACATGCTTTTCTTTCAGCACCCAAGAAAAAAGCTTTCCGACAGCTGTGTTTAAACTGACTAACTGAAAAGCAACTGTTTGACACAGCAAATGGGGATTTAACTCTGTCAGGGTATTTCAAATAATAAAGGGTTTTTTTCCTGAGAAAGGCGTGAAAATTCGACGCCTGCTGACAAACAACAGCTGCATAAATAGCATATGGCTATTCCTGATCACGGCCACAGACAGGAATGCTGAGTCAGCGACATTTTAAGTCAGTGTAAAACTGGTATAAGGGCCTGCATTATTTTAAAAGTTTCAAAACACCAGTTTCATTATTTTGGATAACAGAGAATAAAATTGAAAGTAGGGATTTCCTTTCTTAATGCCTTTTTTCATAAGTACCTCTGTGGTTCTGATGTTAAATAATAACTGTCCTTTAAAAAGTGGCGCAGATTTTTCCTGTTTTCAAGTAAGGCTTCTGTGCTTAGGGTTATGAATGAATGCGTTTAAATATGATAGGCTACGAATGAAGCTTGCTTTTCAAATGTGGAATCATCAAAATGGTTGGTTTTGATTAAAAAAGAATAATAATTATTAAAAAAAAATATATATTGTTAAAAATAAATGCTTTAAATTCGTTTTTTCATCTTTATAAAGCCTAATCATCATACTGTGAATTCCTAGCATCAAAATTGGATTTAAGCAGTGCTGTACTCGAAAAAAGGGAACTTAAATGTGAAATGTCATTTTACCCAGCCGTACAAAACTTATTTTTATAAGGGTATACCATATACATTTCTGATTTCCCATTCCTGGGCTATCTAGAGAACACTCTGGGGGTTCCTATTATGCAAAAATATTGTAGGATATTCATTTTTAAGTGCCCTTACCACCAAAGTCGAAATTGAGCTAAAATTCACAATTTTACAAGCAGTTCTACCACTCAAGGCAGTTTTTAACCTGCTCTTAGGCCTCAATAAAAGTATACATATGCAAATATAGAACAAACAGCCACCACACACCGTACACAAATGAAAATAAGTATACAGAAACCAGCAGACTTATTATCCTACCTTTAAATTGCTGGCAAACGGATCGGACAGGACTGCCTTATCGCTGTGATTCTCCAGAGTTGCTTTGCATTACAAACCGCATGGCAAGCCTTGCACACAAAAATGAGCAGCTGCTGAACGGGTCAAAGGTCGGAGTTCTGCATTTAGCAACTTAGCAGGGTGAAGGGTAATGTTTGCTGGGACACTTCGACCTTCGAAAAGTTTTTGAAAGACGAGATGATATCACAAAGAAAGAAAGAGAAGCTTTGCTTCCTATTTTTGGCAAACACGCGCAGTCATATCAAACGAAGGAAAGACAGCCTTCAGTTGAGCATTGATTTGCCAGGTATATAAAAATAATGGTTTTAGTTTAAAGAATACTGTGTAGGGGCTACGATAAGGAGGAAATGGATTTTAGTTTGCATTCATGCGCCCTCATGTTAATCTAGTACAATTGCTCAAGAAATTGATACATTGGTTTGTTTGTGCCCAGTTGCTACAAATAGGGGTTGAAAGTGTTGACAGAAGTAAAACCTGTTTCAGGTTTTCCTACTGTCAAAATGGGGGAAGGAGGCTAGCTCCTCTACAAATTAAGGGTAGGCAAAATTATGTTCTCTCTTCTTTTTCTTACTTTTTTTTGAGTCTGTCTAAAGCTATCTAGGAAATGGCCATGTAACAGTTAAGGCACTTTGCATTGTTCATAAGGCGGCACACAAAATGGGGCCTAAACCATTACAGAGAATGTTTACTTGGTACTCCCCAGCTAGAAGTCTTCGTTCCTCGGCAGCCCACCTAGTATGTACCCCACGAGTCAAGAACACCCGACTAGGAGGTAGATCATTTGGCTATGCAGCCACAAGGCTATGGAATAAACTACCAAGTGAACTCAGACAGACTGATGACTTACTGCAGTTTAGAAAAAAGCTAAAAACCAGGCTCTTTCCAAAAGAATAGCCTTGAGAGATTGGCGCATGATGATTCATAGTTTTATAGCTGCACAGTGATTTAGGTAATCCCAGCGCCAGGATGCCCGTTGGGTGACAGCTGCGCTATATAAATGCTACTTACAATTACAATTACAATTGGCTATTCTGTAATATTGTTTTAAAATTGTTAGAATTAATAAAAAGATGAAACACATAAGCTATGTTACTGCCCATCCTGTATGAAAGAATGAGTAGAACAGATTGATGTTCCCTTATTTGATCTTTAAGGAAAATTGTATAGTGGGGGTTTCTGTTCAAAAATCTCAGGTGGCAACACTATTATTGTTTGTTATTCTCATGTTCTATACAGTTTTGCAAGGGCATTGCTAGTCTTTTATTAGCTAGTCTCTGTAAATAAGCTGACAGCCCTTATTAGAGCTGGAGATAGGGTTTTTTCCTTTTGAAAATGATGTTGCATAGTCCAGATCGTGCAAAGTACAATGCAGGAAAGACGCTCATGTGATCCTTAGCAAACATTTTGAAGGAAAATATTGTTTTATAGGAGTTTGTTTGTCATAACATGTTCTGCTGGAGAAAATGTACCCACTATGTTGAAGTTTAGTTCTTTTTGCAATAAGAATCCCTGTTAAATTAGCAGTTTTAGATTTTCCTGCTGCACCTATAACATGAGAGCATGGTCCTAAGCATAACATGTAAGAGAAATTATTTTACAAGTGTCTGCAGTCCTGTACAAGTAATGTAAAATCTATGAGTAAAAGTGTAGAACATTTCCTTTTTCTTGAAGGTTCTTCAGATTAGTAATATAGGAATACACCAATGTAAGTATTTGGAGTATGTCTGTATTGTTTTTCTTTTTTCCTCAGAATTTAGTAAATGAACACAGACTTCCTTGGCTGCTTGGGATTGGGTGATGTATTACTCTTGTCAGTTCACCAAAACGTTCCTTTTATACTTGCCAATAGGTCCAGGGTTTTCTACTCTCAGATAGATGAAGTGGTTCTTGGGTGCCTTGCTAATGTATGGGGCGCCCCAAGACTAAGGAAGTATTTTGAGACTATCCTCTCTGTTGTTAGATTATTTCTGTGCCTTGTCTAAAGACCTCTTGTTCTGTCCACCAATAGATATTTGCTGCCTTACAACCATTGCCAGAGGGGCCCGGACATCAGATCCAGCCTGGGAGTCAGCGCCACTCCAGTTTGAAGCCAAAGTGAAGGTAACCAGCATAGGCGTTGCTGGCAACTAGGACCTCAGTGAAGGCGGAAGCACTGGGACGTGAAGTGTGTACCCCTGCCACTGTCTTGGGCGAAAGACGGGGTTACAAATCAGGATGGAGAAATCTTTGTGTGGATCCAGTTTTGATGCCCAGCTGAGAGAGTCACAGAACGACAAGGACGGCAAGGAGGCTTTGCTTGAGGTGACCCCCTTTGAAACAAGGGTTGCTTCAGAGATCCTAGCATCAGGCCTCTTAATCCTGGTCCCAAAGTGAATGCAAGTCTACGCCTTTGTTTGTTGATCAAGGGATGCCCGAGCATACTGGATGCAATTTGTGCCCCAACAAAAGAGCAGTGCGCCAGAGGTGCAAATACAGGAGTTAGGGAAGGACTTGAGTTTAGGGTACAGGTGCTATGCCCTTGGTGCCTGTTAGATTAAAGTGAAGAAAACTGGTGCACTGCCTGAGACACTGGACAGGATCATTGAGGGTATTTGCCCTGGGGGGTGATTGCCCTATCCTGAAAGAAAGACTTTTTCTTCTCCGTGATTCTTGAGTTGCAAGTTGTGCAGCTCCACCGTGGGAACAACAAGAGCCTGCCTGTGAGGCTCAAACGGACACAGGGAGAAGACTCCCCTCTGGCTGGTTGGTTTTAGAACTTTCCCAAGGACTCTTTTTTGTTAGTAATGTACCCCTTTGGTGCGTCCCATTTTTGAGGAGGAGCAGCCCTTTGCGGCTCCTTGTCCTAATTCCTATGGTCTTAGTGTGGTCCTCCTGGTCCCCCGGAGCCAGGATTGTTTTGTAATAATCTATTTTGACTTCCTGACATTTGCATTACTTATCATTGGAAAATATTGAGATTTCTGTTTGAGATAATAGTCATTATTCTCTCTTGCTACCTGTATGACCCAATACTCTGTTCACTTTGTACTCCTGCTTATACCTTATATATACCTGCTTAATGAAATGTTTAGAATGTAAATGCCCACCTAGCATAGGATGTTGATGAATTTATGAGAAGAAATGTGCAAAATATTTTCTATGTCTCTACTAGATCATGGGAATGTCTTTAGCTCATGCTAAAAGGATCGTCTGTTAAAGATTGCAGGAATCGCTGTTAGCATGAGCTGAAAGCCATTTTGTACTTGGCAGCCATTTTAGTTAGCCATGTGCTCGCCATGTGCTTTCTCCTCTTCCAGAGTCTTGCACATGCTCAGAGAGGCCTAGCTGGTAGAATGCACCTGCTCCTAGTATACAACTGTCAGGCTATTCTTACTCATGTAAGCAGTTTAGTCTCCCTCCCACTTTGTGGAGCAAGCAAATTTTGTATACCCATATTAGTCAATAAGCATGCTTGTATGTGCTAGGACCTCCCCTTGATTTTATGATGAGTATGTAACAAATGCATATATAAGGACCCTGTTCTCTGCACTCATTAGAATGCCTCCTACAGTGGCCTGCGGGTACCGTAAGATGCAATCTCCCTCATCTGAGGTTATTAAAACATGTTTTTTGATATTACAGCTTCTGTGCCAATCTCTTCTTTGTTGGTTTTAAGGACCAGGTGTATCAGTGAACCCCTAAGAAGGTTTTTATTTCTACACCCAGGCTCTCTCTCTACCCAGGCTCTCTCTTCCCAGGCTCTCTCTCTCCCCAGGCTCTCTCTCCCCAGGCTCTCTCTCCCCAGGCTCTCTCTCCCCAGGCTCTCTCTCACCAGGCTCTCTCTCCCCAGGCTCTCTCTCTCTCCTCAGGCTCTCTCTCTCCCCCAGGCTCTCTCTTCCCAGGCTCTCTCTCTCTCTCCCCCCAGGCTCTCTCTCTCCCCAGGCTCTCTCTCTCCCCAGGCTCTCTCTCCCCCCAGGCTCTCTCTCTCCCCAGGCTCTCTCTCCCCAGGCTCTCTCTCCCCAGGATCGCTTTCCCAAGTCTCTCTCTCCCTGGGCTCTGACTCCCCAGGCTCTCTCTCCGTAGGCTCTCTCTCCCTACAGGTTCTTTAGTAGGCTCTCTCTCCCCAGGCTCTCTCTCTCTCCCCAGGCTCTCTCTCTCTCCCCCAGGCTCTCTCTTCCCCAGGCTCTCTCTCCCCAGGCACTCACTCCCCAGGCTTTCTCTCTTCCCAAGCTCTCTCTTGCCAGGTCTCTCTCTCCCCAGGTGTTCTCTCTCACCAAGCTCCCTCTCGCCAGGTCTCTCTCTCCCCCCAGGCTCTCTCTCTCCCCAAGCCCTCTCTCCCCAGGCCCTCTCTCCCATGGCTCTCTCTCTCCAGGCTCTCTCTCTCCCAAGGCTCCCTCTCTCTCTCTCCCAAGGCTCTCTCTCTTCCCAAGCTCTCACTCCCCAGATTCTCTCTCACCACAGGTTCTCTCCTCTTTCCAGAGCCTCTCTTCCCATACTCCCTCTCCCCAGGCTTCTCTCGCCAGGCTCTCTCTCCTAGGGCTCTCTCTCCTAGGGCTCTCTCTTCCCAGGCTCTCTCTCCCCAGGCTCTCTCTCCCCAGGCACTCACTCCCCCTAGGCCCTCTCCCCCCAGGCACTCACTCCCCAGACCCCCCTCTCTCCCAAGGGTCTCGCTCCCCAGGCTCTTTCTCCCAAGGCTCTCTTCCCAGGCTCTCTCTTCCCAGGCTCTCTCTTCCCAGGCTCTCTGTCCACAGGCTCTCTTTCTCCCCAGGCCCTCTCTCACCAGGCTCTCTCTCCCCAGACTCTCTCTCCCTAGGCCCTCTCTCTTCCCAGGTTCTATCTCCACAGGCTCTCTCTTCCCAGGCTCTCTCTCCCCAGACTCTCTCTCTCCCCAGGCTCTCTCTCCACAGGCTCTCTCTCCCCAGACTCTCTCTCCCCAGACTCTCTCTCCCCAGGCCCTCTCTCTTCCTAGGTTCTATCTCCACAGGCTCTCTCTTCCCAGGCTCTCTCTCTCCCCAGGCTCTCTCTCACCAGGCTCTCTCTCCCCAGACTCTCTCTCTCCCCAGGCTCTCTCTCCTCATCCTCTCTCTCCCTGGGCTCTGTCTCCCCAGGCTCTCTCTCTGTAGGCTCTCTGTCCCCAGGCTCTCTGTCCCCAGGCTCTCTCTCTCCAGGCTCTCTCTCTCCAGGCTCTCTGTCCCCAGGCTCTCTGTCCCCAGTCTCTCTCTCTCCAGGCTCTCTCCCCCAGGCGCTCTCTCTCTCTCTCTCTCTCTCTCTCCCTAGGCTCTCTCTCCACAGTCTCTCTCTCTCTCTCCCCAGGCTCTATCTCCCCAGGCTCTCTCTCCCCCCAGGCTCTGACTCCCCAGTCTCTCTCTCCATAGGCTCTCTCTCCCCAGGTTCTCACTCCCGAGCTCTCTCTCTCCCCAGGCTCTCTCTACCAAGGCTCTCTCTCTCACCAGGCTATATCTTCCCAGGCTCTCTCTCTCTCTCTCCCCAGGCTCTCTCTCTCTCTCTCCCCAGGCTCTCTCTCCCCAGGCTCTCTCTCCCCAGGCTCTCTCTCCCCAGGCTCTCTCTCCCCAGGCTCTCTCCCCAGGCTCTCTCTCCCCAGGCCCTCTCCCTCAAGGCTCTATCTCCCCGGGCTCTCTCTCCCCAGGCTCTCTCTCCCCAGGCTCTCTGTCTTCAAGCTCTCTCTCCCCACGGGTTCTTTAGTAGACTCTCCCTCCCCTAGCTCTCTCCTCCCAGGCTTTCTCTCTCCTCAGGCTCTCTCTCTACTCCGGCTATCTCCCTCCCCAGGCTCTCTCTCCCCAGGCTCTATCCTCCCAGGCTCTATCTTCCCAGGCTCTCTCTCTCTCTCTCCCCAGGCTCTCTCTCTCCCCAGGCTCTATCTCCCCAGGCTCACTCTTCTCAGGGTCTCCGCAGGCTCTCACTGTGAGAAGTTGGCCTGGTATATGCTGTCCACTAATTATAGTGGGCACCTTGCACCAGTCCAAACAACCCCTTATTGGAGATAGGTTAAAGACAATCTTTATTGAAAGCTATCCTAGTGGTAGCTATGGAGAGCAACCTTCAGGCTAAGTCTTGAAGGAATGTAAAGCAGCTTGTTTTACCAGTCTATAATCTCTTGAGTGACCAAATGAAAGAGGACCACACCAGGTATATATATATAAAATATATGTATTTAGTCTTAAACACACCCCTCTAGTCTCTTTATGAGGCTAGAGTTCGAAGTACATAGTTTACAAGTCAAATATCAACAGTAATAGCACAAATACACGTTTGAGCCCTAGGGGCGTACCAAACCATATACCAATAAAGTGGTATAAGAACCACGACTGAGCTAGACACAAGGCCTAGAGCCTGTAGAAGTGCTTGGACCCCAAGGAGCCATCCAAGGTAGTGACACAGGGGACCCACGGGGGACGCGTGCAGCGTGGGAACACAGCCGCGAATCACCGTTAACTTCTATGGGGAAAGTCGCGGTTAGGTTTTTAAAAGGAAAGGACACTTAGAAGAGGACTTGGAGCAAACCCCTTTAGAACTAGGCCGTTCTAGAGTCAATACCCATGGGAGCACCGGAGTACTCGAGTTACCTCACCCAGGGAAGCCTGGTGCATAGGTGTCTTTTGGTGTCGGGTTTCGTCGTCGTTTTCAATGGCGATCTGCTGCAGCAGGCTGCTGGCGACCAAGTCGAAAGTGTCTGATTGAATCCAAGAGTGGACTGAAGATCTGAAGGACCTGAAAGTAGAGGGGACAGAGTCTGGGTCACTAGCCAGTGACCAGGAAGGCGATGAGCAGATGCCCACCGATGTCGGGTGCTTCAGGTAGGTTGACAGTTGTCTTGACTCTTCAGCCACGAGGTCCAGGAGGCGTCGACAATGACCAGGAGCTGGATTCGAGCTGTCCCACGACGTCTGTCGATTGCTGTGGTGTCGGCGACCGGATTGGACCCAACAAGCCTTGGCAACGGCAAGTCACGTGGAAACAAAGAAAGGATGTTGATGCAGACCAGCAAGGTCTGGGGGACTCACCCAGCAAAAGTAAGTCCGGGCACGTCTGGAGCAACCAGGAAAGCCCAAGCAGAAGAAGAGTTGCCTTCGGGAGGGCCCACTAGCCAACGGACTAGTGACCGCGAAGGAGTCTCGAGTGGACGCACTTGGAGCTGGCTCACAGGACACTCGTGGAGTGGAGGCCAGTGATCTTCGGTGCAGTTGGTGCTGGAGGCGGGGGCTACTCGGAGCCCAAAGCACAACTTCGTGGGATGCCAAGAAGAGGATGCACTTACAAAAGTTCTGGGTGTCCAGGGGTCATGGTTCCACGTTACCCACGATAGCTGCATGCCTCAGCTTCGCTGGAGTCTCAGGGCAGCCTCGGGGAAGTCTGGAAATCCATCTCTGGTGTTGCAAAGACTTCGGCGTCCAGCGGGAGCTTCAGCGATGCAGACCGGACAATTGCTTCTTAGCTGCCTGCCAAGCAGGGGAGTCACTCCTTGACCCCAAGGGAGGTTCTTCAGTCCTCTAATCTTCAGGTAGAGCGTCGAAGGTCCAGGTTTCGGCTTCAGAGTTTCGTTCAGGGTAATCTAAAGTCCTAAGGACTGGGGTCCCATACTTATACTATGGTAGGGGGTTGGACATACTCTGGGGACCCACCTATGGGAGGGTCAGGGAAGAGGGGTGGTTACACCCATTCCCTTTGTCCAGTTTTGCGCCAGAGCAGGGGCAGGTAGCCTCTGCAACCGGTTTGAACTGGACTATGCACAGGGACACCAAATGTGGCCCCAGTGCAGGACTTCAAAGCACCAGAGAGTGCTCCCGCCCAGCCCCAATACACACTATCCTGTCTAGGGAGGTGGTTACACCTCCCTTCGACAGGAAACCTATTGTCCAGGCCTCCCCTGCCGGAGTTTCGGTCAGCAGCAGGAGGCCAGACCCGTGTCTGTGGCAGCGGCATACATTTTGTGATGCCAGGGCTCTGTAAAGTTAATACCGGGTAGCCCGGTGTGTACATGTCTCTCCCTCTAGAAGGGAATCTGGGCACAGGTTTATCCTGGTGGTGGTGGACTTATAAGGGCACTCCAGAATACAATCAGAGATGTACCTAAGGTACATGGAAACCATTTTCGAGAGGAAGCAGCTAGGCTGGGGTTCTGATTAGCAGGGCCCCAGCCAGACTAAAGTCGAAAAACAGTGAAGCATCAGCAAAAAGTGGGGGTACCCATGTGAAGCAGATCCTACTCTCCGGACTCTGACTCCCCAGGCTCTCTCTCTCTGTAGGCTCTCTCTCTGTAGGCTCTCTCTCTACTCAGGCTCTCTCTCTCCCCAGGCTCTATCTTCCCAGGCTCTCTCTCTCTCTCCCCAGGCTCTCTCTCTCCCCAGGCTCTCTCTCCCCAGGCTCTCTCTCTCTCCCCAGGCTCCCTCTCACCAGGCTTTCTCTCCCAGGCTCTCTCTCACCAGGCTCTCTTTCCCCAGGACCTCTCTCTCAAGGCTCTCTCTCTCCCCGGGCTCTATCTTCCCAGGCTCTCTCTCTCCCCAGGCTCTCTCTCTCACCAGGCATACTCTTCCCAGGCTCTCTCTCTCTCCCTGGGCTCTGACTCCCCAGGTTCTCTCTCCCCAGGCTATCTCTTCCCACGGGTTCTTTGGTAGGCTCTGTCTCCTCAGGCTCTCTCTCCAGAAGCGCACTCTTCCTGGGCTCTCTCTCCCAGCTCTGTCTTCCCACGGGGTCTTTAGTAGACTCTCCCAACCCAGGCTCTCTCCCTCCAGGCTATCCCTCTCCCCAGGATATCTCTCTCCCTAATCTCTCTCTCTACCTAGACTCTCTCTCTTCCCAAGCTCTCTCTCCCCAGAATATTTCTCTCCCTAGGTTCTCTCTCTATCCAAGGTCTCTCTTCCCAAACGCTCTTTTCCCAGGCCCTCCCTCTCACCAGGCTCTCTCTCCCCAGCACTCTCTCCCCAGGCTCTCTCTCTTCTCAGGTTCTCTCTCCCCAGAATATTTCTCCCCCTTGGTTCTCTCTCTTTCCAAGGTCTCTCTTCCCTGACTCTCTCTCCTCAGGCCTTCCCTCTCACCAGGCTCTTTCTCCCCAGGCACTCTCTCCCCAGGCTCTCTCTCTTCCCAGGCTCTCCCTTGCCAGGTCTCTCTCTCCCCAGGTGCTCTCTATCCCCAGGCTCTTTCTTCCCAGGCTCTTTCTCCCCAGGGTCTCTCTCTACCCAGCCTCTCACTCCCCAGGCTCTCTCTTCCCACAGGGTCTTTAGTAGGCTTTTCTCCCCAGGCTCTCTCTCCCCAGGTTCTCTCTCTTCCCAGGCTCTCTCTCCCCAGGCCCTCTCTCCCAGAGCTCTCTCTCCCCGGGCTCTCTCTCTCCCCAGGCTCTCTCTCCAAAAGCTCTCTCTCTCTAGGCTCTCTCTCTCCCTAGGCTCTCTCTCCTCGAGCTCTCTCTCCCCAGGGTCTCTATCCCCAGGCTCTCTCTTCCCAAGCTCTCGCTCCTCAGATTCTCTCTCTCCACAGGTTCTCTCTCTTTTCAGAGTCTCTCTTCCCTCCCTCTCACCAGGCTCTCTCTCACCAGGCTCTCTCTCACCAGGCTCTCTCTCACCAGGCTCTCTCTCGCCAGGCTCTCTCTTGCCAGGCTCTCTCTTGCCAGGCTCTCTCTCCCCAGGCTCTTTCTCTCTCCCCAGGCTCTTTCTCTCTCCCCAGGCTCTCTCTCCCCAGGCTCTCTCTCTCTATCAAGGCTCTCTCTCCCCCAGGCTTTCTCTCTTCCCAAGCTCTCTCTCGCCAGGTCTCTCTCTCCCCAGGCTCTCTCCCTCCCCAGGCTCTCTCTCCCTAAGCTCTCTCACCCCAGGCTCTTTCTTCCCAGGCTCTTTCTCCCCAGGGTTTCTCTCTACCCAGGCTCTCTCGCCCCAGGCTCTCTCTATTCCCAGGCTCTCTCTCCCCAGGCTCTCTCTCAGTAGGCTCCCTCTCTCCCCAGGCTCTCTATTTCCAAGCTCTCTCTGCCCAGGCTCTCTCTCCCCAGGCTCTCTGTCTTCAAGCTCTCTCTCCCCAGGCCCTCTTTCCCCAGGCCCTCTCTCACAAGGCTGTCTCATCCCAGGCTCTCTCTCCCCAGGGTCTATCTCCCCTGGCTCTCTCTCTCTCCCTGGGCTCTGAATCCACAGCCTCTCTCTCCGTAGGCTCTCTCTCCCCAGATTCTCACTCTCAGGCTCTCTCTCTTCATGCTCTCTCTCCCAAAGCACTCTCTTCTCTCTCCCCAGGCTCTCTCTCCCCAGACTCTCTCTCTCCCCAGGCTCTACCTCCCAGACTCTCTCTCCCCGGCTCTCTCTCACCAGGCTCCCTCTCTCCCTCGGCTCTCCCCAGGCTCTCCCTCTCCCTAGGGTCTCTCTCCCCATGCTCTCTCTCCCCATGCTGTCTCTCCCAGGCTCTCTCTCTGCAGGCTCTCTCCGCAGGCTCTCTCTCCCAGGCTCTCTCTCCGCAGGCTCTCTCTCCCAGGCTCACTATCCCCAGGCTTTCCCTCCCCATGCTCTCTCACCCTGGCTCTCTCTCCCTGTGCTCTCTCTCCCCGGGCTCTCTCTCCCCAAGCTCTATCTCTGCCCAGGCTCTCTATCTTTGCAGGCTCTCTCCCCAGGCTGTCTCATCCCATGCTCTTTCTCCCCGGGCTCTCTCTCTCACCAGGCTCCCTCTCTCTCCAGGCTCTCTCTCCCCAGGGTCTCTCTCCCCAGGGTCTCTCTCCCCAGGGTCTCTCTCCCCAGGGTCTCTCTCCCCAGGCTCTCTCTCCTCAGGCTCTCTTTCTCCCCAGGCTCTCTCTCTCTCTAGGCTCTCTCTCCTCAAGCTCTCTCTCCCCAGGCTCTCTCTCTCCAGGCTCTCTCTCTCTCTCCTCGTGCTCTCTCTCTCTGGGCTCTCTATCACTGGGCTCTCTCTTCCCAGGCTCTCTCTCTCTCTCTCCAGGATCTCTCTGCCTAAGTGGTCTTTAGTAGGCTCTCTCTCCAGAGTCTCTCTCCCCCTGGCTCTTTCTCTTCAGTCTCTCTATTCCCAGGCTCTCTCTTTCCAGGCTCTCTCTCCCCATGCTATCTCTTTCCAGGCTCTCTCTTAGGCTTTCTCTCCTCAGGCTCTCTCTCATAGGCTCTCTCTCCCCAGGCACTCTCTCCACAGACTCTCTGTCCCCTGGCTCTCTCCCCCAGGGCTCTCTCTCACAGGCTCCGTCTCTCCAGGAGCTCTCTCCCCAGGCTCTCTGTCTCCACAGGCTCTCTCTCCTCAGGGTCTCTGTCCCTGGGCTGTGTCCCCCCAGGCTCCCTCTCCTCAGGCTCTCTCTCCTCAGGCTCTCTCTCCTCAGCTCTCTCTCCCCAGGCTCTCTCTCCTCAGGCTCTCTCTCTCCCCAGGCGCTCTCTCCCCAGGCTCTCCTTTCCCCAGGTGCTCTCTCCTCTGGGTCTCTTCCCCCGGCTGTCTCCCCCCGGGTCTCTTGCCCAGGATTTCTCTCCTCAGGCCCTCTTTCCCCAGGCTCTCTCTCCTCAGGCTCTCTCTCTATCCAGGCTCTCTCTCTCCTCAGGCTCTCTCTCTATCCAGGCTCTCTCTCTCCTCAGGCTCTCCTCTCCCCAGGCTCTCTCTTTTCCCAGGCTCTCTCTTTTCCCAGGCTCTCTCTTTCCCCAGGCTCTCTCTCCCAGGCTGTCTCTCCCCAGGCGATCTATCCTCAGGCTCTTTCTCTCCACAGGCTCTCTCTCCTCGGGGTCTCTGTCCCCGGGCTGTCTCCCCCCAGGGTCATGCTCCCCAGGCTCTCTCTCCTCAGGCTTTCTCACCCCAGGCTCTCTCTCCTCAGGCTCTCTCTCTCCCCAGATCTCTCTCCCCAAGCCCTCGCTCTCCTCAGGCCCTCTCTCTCTCTCTCTCCCAGGCTTTCTCTCTCCCCAGGCTCTCTCTCTTCTCGGGCTCTCTTTCCCCAGACTCTCTCTCCCCAGGCTCTCTCTACCCAGGCTCTCTCTCCTCCCAGGCCCTCTCTCCCAAGTCTCTCTCACCCCAGGCTCCCTCTCCCCAGGCCCTCTCTACCCAGACCTTCTCGGAGGCGCTCTCTCCCCAGGCTTTCTCTTCCCAGGCTCTCTCAGTCCCTGGGCTCTCTGTTCTGGGGCTCTCTCTCCCCAGTTTCTCTCTACCCAGGCTCTCTCTCCTCCCACGCTCTCTCTCCCAAGTCTCTCTCACCCCAGGCTCTCTCTTCTCAGGCTATCTCTCCCCATGCTATCTCACCCCAGGCTCTCTCTCACAGGCTCTCTCTCACTGGGCTTTCTCTCTCCAGGCTCTCTGTCCCCTGGCTCTCTCCCCCCAGGCTCTCTCTCACAGGCTCTCTCTCCCCAGATGCTCTCTCCCTGGGCTCTCTGTCTCCACAGGCTCTCTCTCCTCAGGCTCTCTCTTCCCAGGCTCTCTCTCCCCAGGCTCTCTCTCTCCCTAGGCTCTCGTTCCCCAGGCTCTCTCTCTCTCTCTCTCTTGGCTCTCTCTCCCCAGGCTCTCCCTCTCTCCCCGAGATCTCTCTCCCCAGGCTCTCTCTCCCCGGGCTCTCTCTCCCCAAGCTCTCTCTCCCCAGGCTCTCCCTTTCTCCATAGGCTCTCTCTCCCCGGGCTCTCTCTCCCCAGGCTCTCTCTCCCCAGGCTCTCTCTCCCCAGGCTCTCTCTCCCCAGGCTCTCTCTCCCCAGGCTGTCTCTCACTGGGCTCTCTCTCCCCGGGCTCTCTCTCCCCGGGCTCTCTCTCCTCGGGCTCTCTCTCCCCGGGCTCTCTCTCTCCAGGATCTCTCTGCCTACGGGGTCTTTAGTAGGCTCTCTCTCCCCAGTCTCTCTCTACCCAGGCTCACTCTCCCTAGGCTTTCTCTGTCCAGGCTCTCTCTCCTCAGGCTCTCTCTCCCCAGGCTCTCTCTCTCCTCAGGCTCTCTCTCCCCAGGCTCTCTCTCTCCCCAGGCTCTCTCTCTCTCGCCAGGCTCTCCCTCTCTCCCTGGGCTCTCTCTTCCCTGGCTCTCTCTCATTGGGCTGTCTCTCCCCAGGCTCTCTCTCTTCAGGATCTCTCTGCCTACGGGGTCTTTAGTAGGCTCTCTCTACACAGCCTCTCTCTCCCCAGGCTCGCTCTCATCCCAGGCTCTCCCTCTTCCCAGGCTCTCTCTCTCTCTCTCTCCTCAGCCTCTCTACCCAGGCTCTCTCTCTTCTCGGGCTCTCTTTTCCCAGGCTCTCTCTCTCCAGGATCTCTCTGCCTAAGGGGTCTTTAGTAGGCTCTCTCTCCAGAGTCTCTCTCCCCCTGGCTCTTTCTCTTCAGGCTCTCTATTCCCAGGCTCTCTCTTTCCAGGCTCTCTCTCCCCATGCTATCTCTCCTCAGGCTCTCTCTCACAGGCTCTCTCTAACCAGGCACTCTCACCCCAGACTCTCTGTCCCCTGGCTCTCTCCCCCAGGGCTCTCTCTCACAGGCTCTCTCTCCCCAGGCTCTCTCTCCCCAGGCTCTCTGTCTCCACAGGCTCTCTCTCCTCAGGGTCTCTGTCCCCGGGCTGTCTCCCCCCAGGGTCTCTCTCCCCAGGCTCCCTCTCCTCAGGCTCTCTCTCCTCAGCTCTCTCTCCTCAGCTCTCTCTCCCCAGGCTCTCTCTCCCCAGGCTCTCTCTCCTCAGGCTCTCTCTCTCCCCAGGCGCTCTCTCCCCAGGCTCTCCTTTCCCCAGGTGCTCTCTCCTCTGGGTCTCTTCCCCCGGCTGTCTCCCCCCGGGTCTCTGGCCCAGACTTTCTCTCCTCAGGCCCTCTTCCCCAGGCTCTCTCTCCCAGGCACTCTCTTTCCCCAGGCTCTCTCTTTCCCCAGGCTCTCTCTCTCTCTCCCAGGCTGTCTCTCCCCAGGCGCTCTATCCCCAGGCTCTCTCTCTCCTCAGGCTCTCTCTCTCCCCTGGATCTCTCTCCCCAGGCCCTCGCTCTCCTCAGGCCCTCTCTCTCTCCAGGCTTTCTCTCTCCCCAGGCTCTCTCTCTTCTCGGGCTCTCTTTCCCCAGACTCTCTCTCCTCAGGCTCTCTCTACCCAGGCTCTCTCTCCTCCCAGGCCCTCTCTCCCAAGTCTCTCTCACCCCAGGCTCCCTCTCCCCAGGCTCTCTCTACCCAGACCTTCTCGGAGGTGCTCCCTCCCCAGGCTTTCTCTTCCCAGGCTCTCTCAGTCCCTGGGCTCTCTGTTCTGGGGCTCTCTCTCCCCAGTTTCTCTCTACCCAGGCTCTCTCTCTTCTTGGGTTCTCTTTTCCCAGACTCTCTCTCCCCAGGCTCTCTCTACCCAGGCTCTCTCTCCTCCCACGCTCTCTCTCCCAAGTCTCTCTCACCCCAGGCTCTCTCTTCTCAGGCTATCACTCCCCATGCTATCTCACCCCAGGCTCTCTCTCACAGGCTCTCTCTCACTGGGCTTTCTCTCTCCAGGCTCTCTGTCCCCTGGCTCTCTCCCCCAGGCTCTCTCTCACAGGCTCTCTCTCCTAGACGCTCTCTCCCCGGGCTCTCTGTATCCACAGGCTCTCTCTCCTCAGGGTCTCTGTTCCCGGGCTGTCTCCCCCCAGGCTCTCTCTCCTCAGGCTCTCCTCTCCCCAGGTGCTCTCTCCTCCGGGTCTCTTCCCCCGGCAGTCTCCCCCCAGGGTCTCTTCCCCAGACTTTCTCTCCTCAGGCCCTCTTTCCCCAGTCTCTCCCTACCCATGCTCTCTCTCCCTGGGATTTCTCTGTCCAGGCTCGCTCTCCTCAGGCTCTCTCTTCCGAGGCTCTCTCTCCCCAGGCTCTCTCTCTCCCTATGCTCTCGTTCCCCAGGCTCTCTCTCTCTCTGCTCTCTCTCCCCAGGCTCTCCCTCTCTCCCCGACCTCTCTCTCCCCAGGCTCTCTCTCCCCGGGCTCTCTCTCCCCAGGCTCTCCCTCTCTCCCCGGGCTCTCTCTCCCCTGGCTCTGTCTCCCTCGAGGCTCTCTCTCCCCAGGCTCTCCCTCTCTCCCCGGGCTCTCGCTCCCCAGGCTCTCTCTCCCCAGGTTGTCTCTCACTGGGCTCTCTCTCCCCAGGCTCTCTCTCCCCAGGCTCTCTCTGCCTGGGCTCTCTCTCCCCGGGCGCTCTCTCACTGGGCTCTCTCTCTCCAGGATCTCTCTGCCTACGGGGTCTTTAGTAGGCTCTCTCTCCCCAGTCTCTCTCTACCCAGGCTCTCTCTCCCTGGGCTTTCTCTGTCCAGGCTCTCTCTCCTCAGGCTCTCTCTCCCCAGGCTCTCTCTCTCTCCCCAGGCTCTCTCTCCCCAGGCTCTCTCTCACTGGGCTCTCTCTCTCCAGGATCTCTCTGCCTACGGGGTCTTTAGTAGGCTCTCTCTCCCCCATCTCTCTTTACCCAGGCTCTCTCTCCCCGGGCTTTCTCTCTCCTCAGGCTCTCTCTCCTCAGGCTCTCTCTCTCTCCCCAGGCTCTCTCTCTCCCCAGGCTCTCTCTCTCCCCAGGCTCTCTCTCTCCCCAGGCTCTCTCTCTCCCCAGGCTCTCTCTCTCCCCAGGCTCTCTTTCCCCAGGCTCTCTCTCTCTCTCGGCTCTCTCTCCCCAGGCTCTCCCTCTCTCCCTGGGCTCTCTCTCCCCAGGCTCTCTCTCCCTGGGCTCTCTCCCCGCTGGCTCTCTCTCCCCAGGCTCCCCCTCTCTCCCCGGGCTCTCTTTCTCCCTGGCTCTCTCTCTCTCTCTCTCTCGAGGCTCTCTCTCCCCAGGCTCTCCCTCTCTCCCTGGGCTCTCTCTCCCCTGGCTCTCTCTCACTGGGCTGTCTCTCCCCAGGCTCTCTCTCTTCAGGATCTCTCTGCCTACGGGGTCTTTAGTAGGCTCTCTCTACACAGCCTCTCTCTCCCCAGGCTCGCTCTCATCCCAGGCTCTCCCTCTTCCCAGGCTATCTCTCTCCCCAGTCTCTCTCTACCCAGGCTCTCTCTCTTCTTGGGCTCTCTTTTCACAGACTCTCTCTCCTCATGCTCTCTCTACCCAGGCTCGCTTTCCCCAGGCTCTTTCTATCTCTCTCTCTCGGCTCTCTCTCCCCAGGCTCTCCCTCTCTCTCTGGGCTCTCTCTCCCCAGGCTCTCTCTCCCTGGGCTCTCTCTCCCCCCAGGCTCTCTCTCCTCAGGCCCTCTTTCCCCAGTCTCTCTCTACCCATGCTCTCTCTCCCTGGGATTTCTCTGTCCAGGCTCGCTCTCCTCAGGCTCTCTCTTCCGAGGCTCTCTCTCCCCAGGCTCTCTCTCTCTCTCCCTAGGCTCTCGTTCCCTAGGCTCTCTCTCTCTCTCTCTCGGCTCTCTCTCCCCAGGCTCTCCCTCTCTCCCCGAGCTCTCTCTTCCCAGGCTCTCTCTTCCCAGGCTCTCTCTCCCCGGGCTCTCTCTCCCCAGGCTCTCCCTAGGCTCTCCCTCTCTCCCCAGGCTCTCTCTCCCCTGGCTCTGTCTCCCCCGAGCTCTCTCTCCCCAGGCTGTCTCTCACTGGGCTCTCTCTCCCCAGGCTCTCTCTCCCCGGACGCTCTCTCACTGGGCTCTCTCTCTCCAGGATCTCTCTCCCTACGGGGTCTTTAGTAGGCTCTCTCTCCAGAGTCTCTCTCTACCCAGGCTCTCTCTCCCTGGGCTTTCTCTGTCCAGGCTCTCTCTCCTCAGGCTCTCTCTCCCCAGGCTCTCTCTCTCCCCAGGCTCTCTCTCTCCCCAGGCTCTCTCTCCCCGGGCTCTCTCTCACTGGGCTCTCTCTCTCTAGGATCTCTCTGCCTACGGGGTCTTTAGTAGGCTCTCTCTCCCCCATCTCTCTCTACCCAGGCTCTCTCTCCCTGGGCTTTCTCTGTCCAGGCTCTCTCTCCCCAGGCTCTCTCTCTCCCCAGGCTCTCTCTCTCCCCAGGCTCTCTCTCTCCCCAGGCTCTCTCTCTCGCCAGGCTCTCTCTCTCCCCAGGCTCTCTTTCCCCAGGCTCTCTCTCTCTCGGCTCTCTCTCCCCAGGCTCTCCCTCTCTCCCTGGGCTCTCTCTCCCCGGGCTCTCTCTCCCTGGGCTCTCTCCCCGCTGGCTCTCTCTCCCCAGGCTCTCCCTCTCTCCCCGGGCTCTCTTTCTCCCTGGCTCTCTCTCCCTCGAGGCTCACTCTCCCCAGGCTCTCCCTCTCTCCCTGGGCTCTCTCTCCCCTGGCTCTCTCACACTGGGCTGTCTCTCCCCAGGCTCTCTCTCTTCAAGATCTCTCTGCCTACGGGGTCTTTAGTAGGCTCTCTCTACACAGCCTCTCTCTCCCCAGGCTCGCTCTCATCCCAGGCTCTCCCTCTTCCCAGGCTCTCTCTCTCCCCAGTCTCTCTCTACCCAGGCTCTCTCTCTTCTTGGGCTCTCTTTTCCCAGACTCTCTCTCCTCATGCTCTCTCTACCCAGGTTCTCTTTCCCCAGGCTCTTTCTATCTCTCTCTCTCTCGGCTCTCTCTCCCCAGGCTCCCCCTCTCTCCCCAGGCTCTCTCTCCCCAGGCTCTCTCTCCCTGGGCTCTCTCTCCCCAGGCTCTCCCTCTCTCCCCAGGCTCTCTCTCCCCTGGCTCTCTCTCACTGGGCTCTCTCTCCCCAGGCTCTCTCTCTTCAGGATCTCTCTGCCTACGGGATCTTTAGTAGGCTCTCTCTCCACAGCCTCTCTCTCCCCAGGCTCTCTCTCATCCCAGGCTCTCCCTCTTCCCAGGGTCCCTCTTTCCCCAGTCTCTCTTTACCCAGGCTCTCTTTCTTCTCAGGCTTTCTTTTCCCAGACTCTCTCTCCTCAGGCTCTCTCTACCCAGGCTCTCTCTCCTCCCAGGCTCTCTCTCCCATGTCTCTCTCACCCCAGGCTCTCTCTCCCCTGGCCCTCTCTACCCAGACTTTCTCCAGGCACTCTCTCCCAGGCTCTTTCTTCCCAGGCTCTCTCTGTCCCTGGGCTCTTTGTTCTGGGGCTCTCTCGCCCCATTCTCTCTCTACCCAGGCTGTCTCTCTTCTCGGGCTCTCTTTTCCCAGGCTCTCTCTACCCAGACTCTCTCTCCTCCCAGGCTCTCTCTCCCAAGTCTCTCTCACCCCAGGCTCCCTCTCCCCAGGCCCTCTCTACCCAGACTTTCTCCAGGCTCTCTCTCCTCAGGCTCTCTCTCCTCAGGCTCTCTTTCTCCCCAGGCTTTCTCTCTCATCAGGCTCTCTCTCCCCAGCCTCTCTCTCCTCAGGCTCTCTCTCCCCATTCTCTCTCTACCCAGGCTGTCTCTCTTCTCGGGCTCTCTTTTCCCAGGCTCTCTCTACCCAGACTCTCTCTCCTCCCAGGCTCTCTCTCCCAAGTCTCTCTCACCCCAGGCTCCCTCTCCCCAGGCCCTCTCTACCCAGACTTTCTCCAGGCTCTCTCTCCCCAGGCTCTCTCTCCCCAGGCTCTCTCTACCCAGGCTCTCTCTTCTCCCAGGCTCTCTCTCCCAAGTCTCTCTCACCCAGGCTCCCTCTCCCCAGGCCCTCTCTCCCCAGTCTCTCTCTAACCAGGCTCTCTCTCCCTGGGCTCTATCACCCCAGGCTCTCCCTCGCTCCCCGGGCTCTCTCTCCCCAGGCTCTCTCTCCCCAGGCTCTCTCTCCCCAGGCTCTCTCCCACTGGGCTCTCTCTCCCCAGGCTCTCTCTCTCCAGGATCTCTCTGCGTTCGGGGTCTTTAGTAGGCTCTCTCTCCCCAGTCTCTCTCTCTCCCCAGGCTCTCTCTCCCCAGGCTCTCTCTCCCCAGGCTCTCTCTCACTGGGCTCTCTCTCCCCAGGCTCTCTCTCACCACGATCTCTCTGCCTATGGGGTCTTTAGTAGGCTCTTTCTCCCTGGGCTTTCTCTGTCCAGGCTCTCACTCCTCAGGCTCTCTCTCCCCAGGCTCTCTCTCTCCCCAGGCTCTCTTTCCCCAGGCTCTCTCTCTCTCCAGGCTCTCTCTCCCCAGGCTCTCCCTCCCCAGGCTCTCCCTCTCTCCCCGGGCTCTCTCTCCCCTGGCTCTCTCTCACTGGGATCTCTCTCCCCAGGCTTTCTGTCTCCAGGATCTCTCTGCCTACGGGGTCTTTAATAGGCTCTCTCTCCACAGGCTCTCTCTCCCTAGGCTCTCTCTCGTCCCAGGCTCTCCCTCTTCCCAGGATCTCTCTCCCCAGTCTCTCTCTACCCAGGCTCTCTCTCTTCTCCGGCTCTCTTTTCCCAGACTCTCTCTACCCAGGCTCTCTCTCCTCCCAGGCTTTCTCTCCCAAGTCTCTCTCACCCCAGGCTCCCTCTCCCCAGGCCCTCTCTACCCAGACTTTCTCCAGGTGCTCTCTCCCCAGGCTTTTTCTTCCCAGGCTCTCTCTGTCCATGGGCTCTCTGTTCTGGGGCTCTCTCTCCCCAGTCTCTCTCCACCTAGGCTCTCTCTCTTCTAGGGCTCTCTCTCCCCAGACTCTCTCTCCCCAGGCTCTCTCTACCCAGGCTCTCTCTCCTCCCAGGCTCTCTCTCCCAAGTCTCTCTCACCCCAGGCTCCCTCTCCCCAGCCTCTCTCACCCCAGCCTCTCTCTCCCCAGGCTCTCTCTCTCTCTCCAGGCTCTCTCTCCCTAGGCTCTCCCTCTCTCCCCAGGCTCTCTCTCCCCAGGCTCTCTCTCCCTGGGCTCTCTGCCCAGGCTCTCTCTCCCCAGGCTCTCCCTCTCTCCCCGGGCTCTCTCTCCCCTGGCTCTCTCTCACTGGGATCTCTCTCCCCAGGCTTTCTGTCTCCAGGATCTCTCTGCCTACGGGGTCTTTAATAGGCTCTCTCTCCACAGGCTCTCTCTCCCTAGGCTCTCTCTCGTCCCAGGCTCTCCCTCTTCCCAGGATCTCTCTCCCCAGTCTCTCTCTACCCAGGCTCTTTCTCTTCTCCGGCTCTCTTTTCCCAGACTCTCTCTCCCCAGGCTCTCTCTACCCAGGCTCTCTCTCCTCCCAGGCTCCCTCTCCCAAGTCTCTCTCACCCCAGGCTCCCTCTCCCCAGGCCCTCTCTACCCAGACTTTCTCCAGGTGCTCTCTCCCCAGGATCTTTCTTCCCAGGCTCTCTCTGTCCATGGGCTCTCTGTTCTGGGGCTCTCTCTCCCCAGTCTCTCTCCACCTAGGCTCTCTCTCTTCTAGGGCTCTCTTTTCCCAGACTCTCTCTCCCCAGGCTCTCTCTCTACCCAGGCTCTCTCTCCTCCCAGGCTCTCTCTCCCAAGTCTCTCTCACCCCAGGCTCCCTCTCCCCAGCCTCTCTCACCCCAGCCTCTCTCTCCCCAGGCTCTCTCTCTCTCCAGGCTCTCTCTCCCTAGGCTCTCCCTCTCTCCCCGGGCTCTCTCTCCCCAGGCTCTCTCTCCCTGGGCTCTCTCTGCCCAGGCACTCTCTCCCCAGGCTCTCCCTCTCTCCCCGGGCTCTCTCTCCCCTGGCTCTCTCTCACTGGGATCTCTCTCCCCAGGCTTTCTGTCTCCAGGATCTCTCTGCCTACGGGGTCTTTAATAGGCTCTCTCTCCACAGGCTCTCTCTCCCTAGGCTCTCTCTCGTCCCAGGCTCTCCCTCTTCCCAGGATCTCTCTCCCCAGGCTCTCTCTACCCAGGCTCTCTCTCCTCCCAGGCTTCCTCTCCCAAGTCTCTCTCACCCCAGGCTCCCTCTCCCCAGGCCCTCTCTACCCAGACTTTCTCCAGGTGCTCTCTCCCCAGGATCTTTCTTCCCAGGCTCTCTCTGTCCATGGGCTCTCTGTTCTGGGGCTCTCTCTCCCCAGTCTCTCTCCACCCAGGCTCTCTCTCTTCTAGGGCTCTCTTTTCCCAGACTCTCTCTCCCCAGGCTCTCTCTCCCCAGGCTCTCTCTCCCCAGGCTCTCTCTCCTCCCAGGCTCTCTCTCCCAAGTCTCTCTCACCCCAGGCTCCCTCTCCCCAGGCCCTCTCTCCCCAGTCTCTCTCTACCCAGGCTTTCTCTCTCACCCCAGGCTCTCTCTCCCCAGGCTTTCTCTCTCCCCAGACTCTGTCTCTTCTCTGGATCTCTTTTCCCAGACTCTCTCTCCCCAGGCTATCTCTACCCAGGCTCTCTCACTCAAGTATCTCTCACCCCAGGCTCCCTCTCCCCAGGACCTCTCTACCCAGACTTTCTCCAGGCTCTCTCTCCTCAGGCTCTCTCTCCTCAGGCTCTCTCTCCCCCCAGGCTCTCTCTTCCCAGGCTCTCTCTCCTCAGGCTCTCTCTCCCCAGCCTCTCTCACCCCAGCCTCTCTCACCCCAGCCTCTCTCACCCCAGCCTCTCTCACCCCAGGCTCTCTCACCCCAGGCTCTCTCACCCCAGGCTCTCTTTCCCCAGGCTTTCTCTCCCCAGCCTCTCTCTCCCCAGCCTCTCTCACCCCAGCCTCTCTCTCTCCCCAGCCTCTCTCACCCCAGCCTCTCTCTCTCCCCAGCCTCTCTCTCTCCCCAGGCTCTCTCTCCCCAGGCTCTCTCTTCCTCCCCAGGCCCTCTCTCCCCAGGCCCTCTCTCCCCAGGCCCTCTCTCCCCAGGCCCTCTCTCCCCAGGCCCTCTCTCCCCAGGCCCTCTCTCCCCAGGCCCTCTCTCCCCAGGCTCTCTCTCCCCAGCCTCTCTCACCCCAGGCTCTCTCTCCCCAGGCTCTCTCTCTTCGCGGGCTCTCTTTTCCCAGACTCTCTCTCCCCAGGCTCTCTCTCCCCAGGCTCTCTCTACCCAGACTCTCTCTACCCAGACTCTCTCTACCCAGACTCTCTCTACCCAGACTCTCTCTCCCCAGGCTCTCTCTCCCCAGTCTCTCTCTCCCCAGGCTCTCTCTCCCCAGGCTCTCTCTCCCCAGCCTCTCTCACCCCAGGCTCTCTCTCCCCAGGCTTTCTCTCTCCCAAGGCTCTCTCTCTTCTTGGGCTCTCTTTTCCCAGACTCTCTCTCCCCTGGCTATCTCTACCCAGGCTCTCTCTCCTCCCAGGCTTTCTCTCTCAAGTCTCTCGCACCCCAGGCTCCCTCTCCCCAGGCCCTCTCTACCCAGAATTTCTCCAGGCGCTCCCCCCATGCTGTCTCTACCCAGGCTCTCTCTCTTCTCGGGCTCTCTCTCCCCAGGCTCTCTCTCCCCAGGCTCTCTCTCCCCAGGCTCTCTCTCCCCAGGCTCTCTCTCCCCAGGCTCTCTCTCCCCAGGCTCTCTCTCCTCCCAGGCTCTCTCTCCCAAGTCTCTTTCACCCCAGGCTCCCTCTCCCCAGGCCCTCTCTACCCAGACTTTCTCCAGGCACTCTCTCCCCAGGCTCTTTCTTCCCAGACTCTCTCTGTCCCTGGGCTCTCTGTTCTGGGGCTCCCTCTCCCCAGTCTCTCTCTACCCAGGCTCTCTCTCCTCCCAGGCTTCCTCTCCCAAGTCTCTCTAACCCCAGGCTCTCTCTCCCCAGGGTCTATCTCCCCTGGACAAGCATCCGGCACTGTGCAATCATTGCGAACAGTGCGCTACGCAGTTCACGTAGTGCTACGCGAAGCTTGCGTAGCGCGAACTGCACACTGCGTAGCTTCGCGAAGCATTACTCGCGAACTACGCCCACCCTTAGTATTAGTATGGTGGGAGGTAACCATAATGGGTTTTATTTCATGAATTAATATTCTTTTGTGTTTATTTGCTTTAGTACGAGATTGGGCCTGCATGAAAATGGCCTCTTGTCTGAACCAGCATGTGGTTGTCTTGGTCTGTACGGAGGACGCATGTGCCGAAATGTTTTGCCTGCTTACGAACTGCAGAGTGCACCAGCTGATGTAATCCGTGTGAAGGCCATGTTGACCTGTGTCCTATTGTTTATGTGCCAAGACGCGACAGCGACTGTGGGAACTGCCATCGCTAAGTGCAATTTGAATGTGAAGTGGATGTCATAATACGAGAATGTTGCAAAATGTATAACTATTGATATTAGTAGTATACAAATGTATTTATCCTTAATACTTCCTTTGTTAAAACCGGTGTGGGATGGATTTGCGAGGAGAACTGGATGAGGAGACCCTAACATGATTCGTGATAACCAATCACAGGCCGAGTTTCTACTGACACTGCAACATTGTAAGATAGTGAGCTAGGCATTAGGGTATAATTGATATCCCAATTATGAGAGAGCATCAAGAGAGAACGCTGAGAACATCTAGAACATCGAGAGGGAAGCGCACCAAGACAGAGAGAGCGGACCAGCACTGAGTCAGAGAGCACCTTAGGTTCAAGGACGTTGCGGGAGTGCTTGGGAGGAGACTGCGTCCGAGGAGAACTAGATCAAGGTAGATAGAATTGGGAGATTATATTTGTTTGTCAGTTTATTGTAAGACTTAGCTGCATCTGTCCTGTTAACTTTGTCTTCTGAGCCTATCTCTGGGGACCCCTTGCCACAACCTCGGCCACGGAAGTGGTTTTCCTTATTCTTTGGTGGGTATCACCCTCCTTAAATGCTTTAATTTTGCAAAGTCTTTATGCTGTACCTTCTCTTTCTCTATTCCTACGCACGCTTTGATGTTGATGCAAATGATTCATTTTGATTACATTGCGTGATAATTTGTTCTCTTATATGTGGTCTTGTGTGTGCACTGACAATCTGAATTATGAGCATTTAATTTGATTAAAATATAATTATTAACTGAATAAACGACTCTGTGGTTATTTAGTTAAAGTATTACACTGTTTAGTTAATCATAGTCACCATCAACTCTTCAACTAATGGTCCATCGACCAAAAGAGGACAGTTGAAACTAAGAATAGTTAGGAATATATATATAAATGTTATTAATGTGAAGTATAGTATTGTACATAATAAAACTGACAAATTAAACCCCCCTAAATCCAGCGCCCGTCTTCAGGGATCATTTATGGGTAATGTGTGATGGGCCCCGTTGTTGGGTAAGCAATTTATGTGTGAAGAGATTTCCCTGGTTCATGAATTAGGGGTTGCGCTGGATCAGTTTTTCTGGTAGCAGAATGATGGTTATTATTGATTAGTTTGGTGATTTATTGATTATTGATTATTGATTATATGTTTAACATTCTATGTAAAGTGAGTTAGTGTTGTGTTTCTATGTAGTTTTTGGAACACAGGTACAGAAGGGTATCTGCGAAGCCGGCAGAAAAAGTTAGCCTGAAATAAGGCAGAAGAAAAGTGTGAGAAGTGAAATCACACGGGAATAGGTGCATTGTCTGTTTAATTAGTGGTAACACTTATGTGTTATTTTAGGGACTATTTAGCGTGTATGTAGAAAAAGAGTGAGATAGCGAAGGGTCCACCTGTGAAACTTTGGCCTTATCCCCAGAAGAGTAGCGAGACCTCCTTTCCAACAAAAGGTCCTCTTGTGAAATTTTGGCCTTATCCCTAAAGAAGTAACAGGTCCTCCCCTACCTTGGATGAAGGGAAGGATAGCGGAATTGTTATACTTGCCCGTATTGAAGAACATTCTTTAAAGTGAAGAACTATCTTTTATTTAGTAAACGGACAATGTGGTATTGTTTTATGTTGTGACTAATAAGTTATTGAAAAGAAAAAGGACTTAGAAAAGTGACGATAATTTTGTAAAGGGTGGGTCAGCAGTAAGAGGAGAGGCTGACGTCACAAAAAGCTGCGCTGGCATTGGTCAGACTGCGGGGGCAAGGTAAGCTCAGATTAGCCGGTTGGTGTGAGCCGCGCTGGTATTGGACAGGATAGTAGAGACGTAGAAAGCTCCGATTGGAAGAGTTAGAGTGTGTCGCGCTGACATTGGTCAGGTGCCTAGGGAAGCAAAGGAATTTGATTGGTAAATTATAGCGGATTGTGTTGACAACGATTTGGATTTGAGTAAAACTATTGACAATTAGCAAAAATGTATTTCGAACAACCAAGACAGGAGAAATTGACTTTGTTTGGCAAAATTAAAAGATTCTTTAAAAAAGACAAACCCGTAGTAACGAGAGTAGGAGTTCCTATCCCTCCACCAAAGACACCAGCGTCTTATATGATGTTAAAATATGGTTATCACACATGCATTTGGCTAGACAATTTGGTAGGATATACGAAGAATGATGGTGTGCTAGCTTTTCCAGAGCATGGTTCTTTTAATTTGGCAGTTTTACGCAATTTGAGAGACAAGATGATGGCATTAGATCCAAGACCCAGACCAACACAGTTTGAAGCATTAGTAGGATGGGAAGATGAAATGTATGAAAGGGAAAGACATAGAGGCGGAAGAATTAATAGATTTATGTTTGGCAGATTTCATAATGAAAGGCATGAGGACAGAATGAAGAGATGGAGAAATGGAGAGATAACTGAAGGATTGTATCCAGTTTTAACGGTAGGAGAGACTGCAGGAAGCAAATGCAAGGAGAAAAGGAAACATTTAGAGCCATTTGGTTATGGATATAACCCGAATTAATCGGATGACGAGCTACTGGATTATATTTTAGTTAAACGACCACCCCCTTATCAGGAAAATCCGTCAATGGTGACACCAAATGCACCGTCAATGGAAACCCCAATGACACCTCAAACGACACCAGTTCCAACTGTAAGCAATGTAGTACAGGAAGAAGAAGCAGAATTGGCAATAAATACCAAAGAGTTAGTTGAAAAATTAAATCAGATGAATATGAAAATAGATCCAATAACTGTGCCAGTAACTATAGGTCCAGCAATACCTGTATTTGAAAATAGACTTATCCATGAACCTTCCTTGACTATCCCACTAAATTCTGCCGTAACATCAGTTAGCAATGGAATTAACACCGTAAGTGTTCAAAGTGAACAGCCCGCTACCGCCACTAGGTTAACACCTCCGACTAATTTAACAGTAAATGAAACACCTAGGGGAGTAATGCAGTTACAGCCAAAAGGAATAGAGTTGGAGGAGGTCCCCAGAAGTGAAGTTTCAATAGGTCCGACAACTGAAGAGTTAGATGATTGGGTGAAAGGGTTACAAAGGAGAAAAACGCAGCCACAACCTATAGATGTGTGTAAGTTGAGAGTAGATCTGGAAGAAATGATCCTTGGGACCATAAGTCCAGACAGGCTAAAGACTTATCAGGATGATGAATTGATGTATCTGTGTAAAAGTATTACTTGGAAAGCGAGAAATCTACATGAAAGGTTAGTGGAAGCTGCGGATGAATTAGGAGTAGACATGGGAAGATCAAGAGCCGTCTCATCCTCGTGCTTCAACACCCTGCGCATGCTCCGCAAGATCTTCAAATGGATCCCCACTGAAACCAGGAAGACCGTCACCCAGGCACTCGTCACCAGCCGACTGGACTATGGGAACACCCTCTACGCCGGAACCACAGCCAAACTTCAAAAAAGACTCCAGCGCATCCAGAACGCCTCCGCACGACTCATCCTGGACATCCCCCGACACAGCCACATCACCGGACACCTGAAAGACCTGCACTGGCTCCCCGTCAGCAAGAGAATCACGTTCAGACTCCTCACCCACGCACACAAGGCCCTCCACGACCTGGGCCCAAAGTACCTCAACAACCGCATGACCTTCTACACGCCCACCCGCCAGCTACGATCAACCAGCCACGCCCTCGCCACCGTACCACGCATCCGCAGAACCACCGCCGGAGGAAGATCCTTCTCCTACCTGGCAGCCAAGACCTGGAACTCCCTCCCAACTCACCTTCGGCGAACCCAGGACCATCTCTCCTTCAGGAAGCAGCTCAAGACCTGGCTGTTCGAGCAGTAACTTACCCCCTCCCCCAGCGCCTTGAGACCCTCCCGGGTGAGTAGCGCGCTCTATAAATGCCGTGATTGATTGATTGAGTGTTGCAGAAGACATATAGAGTGGATTTTACTGAAAAGGATATAGAAAATATGAATACATCTGGTAGATGATTGCAGATAAAAGAGTTAATGGTTGTTTTGAGAAAATGGGGAGACGTGGAGAGATGGAAGGGTAGATGGATGAGGAAGAAAGGAGAAACAGCTGCTAAAGAAATATATTTACATCCAGTAAGAGAAGCAGAAAATGTAGCTCTTGAATGTCCCATGAGAGAAGTTCCAGGAGGAGGTTATGTGCACGTTCCGTGGTCTAGACAGGATATATTGTCTTTTACAAATGAGTTTCCCAGGTTGAGAGAAAAGCCAGTGGAATGGTACAAACAAGTTGAGAGGTTTGTGAAAGTCTCGAAAGTGTTGCTAAAAGATTTAGATGGATTATTTGAAATCGTTGTCCCAGCAGATTTATGTACAGAATGTAAGATTACAGTTGATTGGCCAAAAGAAGAATATCCTAGGGATCCTAAAACAGGAGCACCTTCTGATGAGGTGATGAAAAAGTACAATCAGGTGATTACTTTTTTGAAAAGTAAAATTTCCCCTAAGGAAACTGATTGGGTAAAAATAGATAGAACCACCCAAGAGCCGAAAGAGTCTATGCATGAATATTATGAGAGATTGTTACAAGTTTTTATGCAGTATAGTGGTTTTGAGAATATTGGAGACAAGGATATGGGTCATTTTGTGCATAGATTTGTGTATGGATTGAGACCTGAGATTAGTCAGATGATACAGCAACACATGTTGTGTTGGCAGGCTAAGACAATAGATGAGATTCTAAGGTATGCGAAGTATTGCAGTGATGACATTGAGTCTCGCCATCGCAAATTAAAAGAAAAGATGATGTGGGCGCAATTAAAGGTAGCAGAGCAGCAGGAAACCCAGTTGAATTCTCAGCCTATAAACCAAATGGAAGGAGTTAGTCAGAATGGTCAAAGACCCAGTGGAGGTAGAGGTAGGGGACAATTGAGCAGGGAAGAGGCGAAAAAGAAATTTCCTTGTCATGCGTGCGGAAAGTATGGACACTGGAGGAATGAGTGTAGATCAGTTCAGAGGACTAATGGAGGAAATCAAATTTTAACCCCACAGGTGCAGAGTGAGGTAGGTGTGCAACAGCCACCGCAGTAGCAGGTAGTTACTACCCAGTATCAGGTCCCGCATCCACCTTTGACATACAATGTAAATGCTCAAAGATACAGTGCGGATACAGGGTTCCACGGAGGAGACCAGGTTAATAAAAATACTAACACAAATGTGATTCCCCAATTTTGGATGCAATGTGATGGAAGTGATGTTGAGTCGAATCAATGACGCTGCCTGAGGGGGGAGGAAGAGTGCGTGCTTGGCGCTACTGTAGAGGTAGATCAGTCAGGTCTATTTGTTGACGGAAAAGTGGAAGGTAATGATATCACCTTTCTTGTGGACACTGGTGCTACCCGTTCTACTGTGAGAGCAGCAGAAATTCCAAACCTACCCCTCTCGGGAGAGACTATCCAAGTAGTAGGAGTCTCAAATAAACAGATTAATACTCCAGTTACTAAACCAATTGAAGTGCATATTGGTCCATTTAAAGACATGCATCGGTTTGTAGTGTGTGACTCGAGTCCAGTGAATTTGTTAGGGAGAGATTTGTTGTGCAAAATGAACTGCACTATTTACTGCACACCGGATGGTATTGCATTCCAGACACCTGATGAGGATGACGCTTTTAAAATGGTGCTAGCAAAGCAAGGAACAGAAGTGAATGAGTTATTTTCGCTTCTTACAGATAAAAGTGTGCCTGAAGAATTAATGAAGGTAGTGAATTCAGATGTGTGGGATTTCACAGGACAAGAGATTGGGTTAATGAGAAAAGTAGACCCGATTAAAATTACAGTGAAAGATGGTGTTAACTATCCAAATACACCACAGTACAAAATTAAGTCAGAAGTAATAGTGTGAATAGCTCCTGTAATTGAGCAAATGATTGAACAAGGAATTTTAAAAGAAATAATGAGCAGTCCTTGTAATTCACCTATTATGGGATTGAAAAAGCCAAACGGAACCTATAGAATAGTGCAAGATTTGAGAAAGTTAACAAAATTGTTGTGCCTTGTTGCCCAGTTGTGCCAAACCCAGCAGTGATTCTCTATCAAATCCCACATGATGCGGAATGGTATACAGTGATTGATTTGTGTCATGCATTCTTTTCGATTCCCTTGCATCCAGATAGCCAGAATTTATTTGCTTTCCGGTTTGGAGACCGTGTTTTGGCATGGTGCCGAGTTCCTCAAGGGTATACTGAGAGTCCTTCAATTTTTAACCAGATCTTGAAAAAGTGTCTTGAAGATTTGAGAATGTCTGAAGGGTCTGTTCTGGTTCAGTATATTGATGACCTACTGGTGGCATCAAAGACTCGAGAAGCCTGTATTGCTGACACTATTGCTTTACTGAACCATTTGGCAGAAGGTGGACATAAAGTGTCCCCTGCAAAATTACAAATCTGTCAGCGAGAAGTCCAATACTTAGGTCACCACATTGAGAAGGGAGTCAGAAAGGTAACATCAGAGCGTAGTCGAGTGATCAAAGACATGAAACCACCTACAACTCAAAGAGAAGTGCGAATGTTCTTGGGAGTGGTTGGATATTGTAGACAGTGGATCAGTGGGTTTCCACTGATGGCAAAACCTCTACAGAGGCTGACAAGGAATGATGTGAAGGACCCAATTAAATTGGATGAAGAGAGCATGGAAGCTTTTGTTAAATTGAAAGACAGTCTGTGTCAGGCATTGGGGATGCCTGATTATTCAAAAGATTTTGCATCATATTGCAGTGAAAGAGATGGGTGTGCGTTTGCAGTTTTAACTCAGAGACATGGAATGGCGAGATGACCTGTGGCATATTTTTCTGCTACTTTAGATTCAGTAGCTTCTGCATTACCTGGATGTTTGAAAGCAGTAGCTGCTACATGTGAGTCTGGAACAGGGTGAAGGGATCATAATGGGTCATCCTGTGAGAGTGTATGTGCCACATTCAGTTGAAATTCTCTTAACAAGAACACGGGCTCAGCACCTCACCTATAGTCGGCTGACTAGGTATGAGAGAGTGATTCTGGGTGCAGAAAATGTGACAATAATGAGATGTACAAATGTGAATCCTTCCACTTTATTGCCAGATGCTTGGGATGAAGAAGTGAGGGATGAAGCAGAACATGATTGTTTGAATGTGACTGAATTTTGCACCAAGCCCCGTCCTGATATTAAGGATGTTCCTCTTGAAGAATCTGATTGTGTGATGTTTGTTGATGGTTCCTGTTTACGAACTGGAACAGGTGTGTTGAGTTCTGCCTATGCCGTCTGTACTGTAGCAGCAATCCTGGAAGCATCCTGTCTAAAAGGGGTAAAATCTGCACAAGTCGCCGAATTGGTGGCTCTAATTCGAGCCTATAAATTGGGAAAAAGTCAGAAGGTGACTGTAATTACCGATAGCCAATATGGCTTTGGCATTGTGCATGACTTTGGAGAACTATGGATGCAGAGGGGATTCCTGACCTCTTCGGGGTCCCCCATCAGGAATAACCAATTTGTAAAGTAATTGCTTGAAGCATTACAATTGCCAAATCGAATTGCAGTGGTCAAATGTGCCACACATAAGTCAGGAGATGATTATGTGACTCAAGGCAACAGATTTGCTGACCAAGTAGCACAATATTGTGCAAAGAATCAGACTTCCATAAATCGGGGAAAAACTAAAGAAAATACGGTTTGTCAACTTATGTTTACTAACACCATTGAAACATGGCATGAAGTGAGACAATTGCAGGAAGAGGCAGGTGAAGAAGAGAAACAGGAATGGGAAAAGGTGGGATGTAGGAGACGAGCAGATGATGATGTATGGGTATACATTGATGGGAGACCAGTCATGCCAGATAGTTTACTTTCTCATATGGTAAGGATGTATCATGGGATGACACACATTGGCCGAGATGCCATGGTCAGATCATTCAAACAAACGTGGTTTAATACCAAGTCCAGGACTATTGCAGAGAGTCTCTGCCAAAGATGCCTGACGTGCCAACAGCAAAACCCAGGAAGAAAAACAGTAGTTAGCCTGGGAACAATAGGGAGGGCAGGAGGTCCTTTTACCAGACTACAACTCGATTTTATCGAGTTGCTCCCATGTAATAAGCTCAAGTATGTGTTAGTAATTGTGTGTTTGTTTTCCCGTTGGGAGGAAGCCTATCCCACAAGAAGGAATGATAGTTTGACAGTGGCAAAACTTCTGTTGAGGGAATACATTCCTAGATATGGTTTTCCAGTCACTATGCAAACAGATAGAGGAACACACTTTACTAGTGAAACAATAAAACTGATTTGTGAGGCATTGAGCATTCAACCAAAACTTCATTGTGCCTATCATCCAGAGGCTTCTGGAATAGTAGAGCAGATAAATGGCACAATCAAGAACAGGTTAGGCAAAGTGTGTAAATCCACAGCACTGAATTGGCCTGACGCTTTACCCCTAGTTTTGATGAGTCTCAGAAGCATTCCTGACAAACAGACAGGATTGAGTCCACATGCGATCTTGATGGGAAGAGCAATGAGACAAGCATTTATACCTGCCAACAAATTGATAAATATATCTGATGATCTCATCCTTGACTAATGCAAAGGATTGGCTGATGTGGTACGTTTTGTGTTTCATCAGGTTGGAGCAGACGCAACCACAACACAGCAGACTCAAGCCCATGACCTGAGCCCTGGTGAGTGGGTTCACGTGAAAAGGCATAGAAGAAAAACTTGCCTAGAGCCCCGCTGGGAAGGACCATATCAGGTCATATTGGTGACAACAACAGCAGTAAAGTGTGCTGGTTTACCAAATTGGATCCATGCCAGTCATACTCAGCGAGTCCCAAGTCCACTTGAAAAACGAGTAGAGCGGCATCTGGAGATCTCAAGTCCGAGCTCGGAATCAAAAGCTGAAGTACAAGAGATTGGTGAGTCTAGAGCAATAGACTCTGAAACTGGTGAGCATAGACAAAAGCACTCTGAAGAGTGGGTTGATGATGAATTGCTTAGCACAAGTCAAGTAAGGTGGGCACCAGCTACTGGGACTGAGGAAACTGCTGTTGAACAAGAAGGAAGACAAATCTTAGATGAAGAGGGAAAGTATAGAAAGGAGATAGATGAAAGAAATACAGAAGAAGAAAGAGAAGAAGAAAGCAAACTCAAAGTAGGTGCAAAGAAACGAAGGTACGAATTGAACAAAGAAGAAGAAGTTCAACCAAAGAGGGCAAAGAAAGACAAACATTGGCCAAGCGGAGTTAAAAGACTGAAATATAGGGTGGTGAAAGGAAGACCCGAGAATAGGCCAGAACAGATAAACGAAGTTTCAGGCCCGATAGAACAGGGAGAGTCGGATGACGAATCAGTGCTGCGACCAAAGAGGGTGATAAAACCAAACAAAAAGTTCAAGTCACCTGACTGGATTTACATAGTGTTGGAGGAGATTGAAGAAGAAGATTTAAACAAAGAAGGAAACAGCACTGACAACGAGCAAGAAGAAAAGAGTGACCTAAATCCACCTTAAGAGGCTGTAAACAAACTAAGGTGTCACGTTATCAACTAAAGAAATTTTCTGAAGATCCAGAAGACGTCCTGGAAAATTGGATTAGTTAAAATAAAAGAAGGGGTAAAGAAGAAAGCTTTTGAAGTGTGGGATCACACTACATTTTTTTATTTTTTTTGTAGAAAATATTTGAAATAGATTTTTAGAAAATCTATTAGAACTTTATAAAGATTAATATTACTATGGCAGATACACAAGTAACAAGACCTAGATGTAGTCTTATGTGTAGGTGTTATAAAGCTTGTTTGTGTCTATTTTGTATACTGATAGTATTCTGGGTAATATTAACAATTGTAATACCTTTACATTTGATAAAAGAAGATACACCTCGTCCTAACAATTTGACAAGTCCAAAGGTAGACACTGACATTAAGCAAACTCCTATTACTCACCTGAATCAAATAGATGCTAGAAGTTTGCATCACGATAGATCAGTTACTAATTTTTCCCTGAATGTTTTCACTAAATTACTCTACGAGTATGTGGAAACAATGGATGTGAGTGACTGTTATGTGTGTATACAGTTACCATTGTCTGTCTCAGAACTTGTAACCTACCATCACCTTCCTTTGACATATGGTGTGACCTGTAGTGTCTTATCAAGTTTGTTGTATAGAACAGGTAAACTGGATTATTATTATACCAATGTAGATACAATCTTTTCTAAAGTCCCTGTAATACCTGAGCTGAATAAGATAGCACCTGCACATGTCATGGGAGATTTTTTCCTGACAACCAAGCCTTTAGATATAAAATATGCTAATAAAAATAATTTAACATGTAAATTGAAAAAGGAAGAGAAGATCTTTTTGGAGATGGTGGAAGAGAGAAGGGCTAAGTTTCAGAGAAAAGCTGTTGAAGAGAAATTACAGACACCACCTTGGGTTTTCAGAGAAGGCAACTATGACAAAGGCAAGACTTATGCTGCAATGGCCCTGGATTGGTCCCAGAAGGGAAAATTATGCTTACGTAGGGAAAAGACTAACTACAACAATTACTTCATTGGTTCCAGTGAATGTGAAGATACCTATAAAATTATTGGTGGTTGGGGATTAAAGGGAGGAACTGACCCTGTCTTGCCAGGCATATATGATGTCTGTGGGAGGAAAGCCTATTATCGGCTACCAGATCACTGGTATGGAACTTGTTATCTTGGGATTGTCTTTCCAAAAGTCTACCATGTAGACAAAAGCACCAATGGAATCCATGAAGTAAAACAAGGACTAAAACGTGTAAAAAGAGAAAGTTTTTCAGAAATTATTGGTGATATATTTGGAGCATTGATACCTGGAGTTTGGGTTACACTGAATGCATATAAAATTCGACAATTGTCCACAGTGGTTGATCGTTTATCAACGGATACTGCTGGAGGATTCCTGATGATTGACACTGAAATGATTGCCATGAGATCTATGGTTATGCAAAATCGAGTTGCCCTTGATATATTATTGGCAAAAGAGGGTGGAGTCTGTGGAATGCTGAAGGTTCAACATTGTTGCACTTACATTCCAGATAAAAGTAAGAATCTGGAAGGATACATTCAGAATATCACAGATTTGCATAAGGAAGTAACACAAATAGAGGTTGACGGTGTCTGGGAGAGACTAAGGGGTCGATTCCGATTCGGGCCAGAAAACGTACCGACCGACTCGGAGCCGGAATATATTCCGACCGACACGTACCGGTGCAGCCCGACCCGCAAAGTACGATGAGAAGCGTGCAAAATCCGACCGACTCGTACGGAACACAAGCCGAACGACCGAGCCGCGCGGAAAACAGCTATCCGGCCGGAAAACCTCGCGAATCGAACCGACCGACACGCACCCGGAACAATCCCGAACGAAACGTACCCGCGAACTCCTACCCGGCAAGTACGATGCAACGCGTGGAAAACACGACCGAGTTGCACGGAGGCCAAGCCGTACGACCGACACGCATACAAAACTGCGAGCCGAAGCAACCCAAAACACCGCGACCGACGCGTACGCAACATAGAAAACAGCACAAACACAGCGTGAACGACTCGGAGAAGCTCGTACGAGACAACTGCAGGGTCCGAATCGGTCACAAGAACGTCTCCTACATGCACAAAAAGTACAAAGGGAAAAACACACAAAAAAAGGCCAAACAAGCAATTACAAAGGCAATAAATACTGGGGGGGGGAACAGGGAACAAAGACACACCCACAACTCCACCCATATAAAGGACACAAATCCCTACCATGATCCTTTGCAAGTTCAAATTACCTGCCAGCACTGAACAGACAGCAACCACCCACCCACCCACAGCTCATCCATCACACAAGCCACACACCATCAGCACCTCAACAAATAGCACCCTCACATACACCCAGCAAAACACACACTCACACACCCTCACCTGCACACCAACACACACATCACTCACCATCACCACCATGCCCCCAAAGAAGAATCATAAGTTCCTAGATAGTGAATTGGAAGTCCTGGTAGATGAGATCCTCAGGGTAGAGCCACAGCTGTTTGGTACACTGGTCCAACAGACACCCATGTCGCAGAAAACCAAGATGTGGGAGAGGATCGTCGACAGGGTGAACGCACAATCACCATGTTTGCGCACAAAGGTAGACATCCAGAACAGGTGGTATGACGTGCGCAGGAGGGTCAGGGAGCTGTTGAAGAAGGACTGCCTCCTGAGCCAACACACCGGCAGTGGCCCTCCTGCCAAACCAGTATACCTCAGGCCCTGGGAGGAGAAGGTGCGGGCCATCCTACCACCAGTGAGCGTATATGGACTAGAAAACATCCCAGAGCCTAGTGAGTACACAACAAATGTACACAATATTGTGCGACAATACACACACATCACTGTCAAGGGGAGAGTCAAACCATGCACCCTTAGCAAATACACAGCAACCAGAACAGAATCATCCCAAAATGTGTATGCCAGTCAGATAAACACAACACATGCCATCTCATAGTGATATGTAACTGTGCCATCTCATGTACAAACACAACTACAACTACAGCTAGGCAGTGGCACAAATATAACAAACAAACACATCCAGACATGTAGCCACCAGTACAACACCACCTCACAGTGAAGCCCACTGAAAGGAAGGAATCCTGTGTATGCTGGGCAAGTCAGTGTAGCCAATAGCATCATGGGAGTCGTAGTCACAGATATTGCCCACCCTCACAATGCGCACATCAACACCACCATGAACCATGCTCACATCACAGGGAGTGGAAAACAACTGACAAGATGGCTTACACTGGCTACTGCTGTGGGGAGCACAAGGTCCTGCTGGCAACTGTGCACCAACCAACAGCAGGACACCACTGACTGACATCCTGAAAGATAACTTGCACTCCCTGCAACGGAAGCACGTTCCATGGTGTAAAATCTGGCTCAGTGGGAAGGAGGACTGACAGCACTGACCATAGTTACCAGCAGCTCCACACACACACACCCCTAACACAAACTCCACACAACTCACCTGGGAGAATGCATTGCCTCACACTCCAATCAAATATCCCACAAAGAACCACAACCCTGGGTCATGCAGTGTGAAGCACAGGGACACACATGGGACTTGTAGCAAAACTAACCCCAGGATAACACTGTCAGCCATCTTGTCAGCACAGGCACACAACCCCACAGGGAAGCAGAGTCAAAAGGAAGGAAGCATGGGCATGCTGGGAAGGGGGGTGGAGGCAATAGCATGATGGGAGTGGTAGTCACAGCTCAACATCCCCCACCCACATGGCCCAGCAAGCTCACACTCAAGCATGCACAACTCACAGGGAGTGAAAAGCCACTTCAATGATGTCTGACAATGGTGCTCTGCTGTGGGGAGCACAAGGCCCTGCTGGGAACTGGGCATCAACCAACAGCAGGACACCACTGACTGACATCCTGAAAGACAACTTGCACTCCCTGCAATGGAAGCACGTTCCATGGTGGGATATCTGGCTGGGTGGGAAGGAGGACTGACAGCCCTGACCATAGTTACCAGCAGCGTTTCTCACACACACCCCTAACACAAACTCCACACAACTCACCTGGGAGAATGCATTGCCTCACACTCCAATCAAATATCCCACAAAGAACCACAACCCTGGGTCATGCTGTGTGAAGCACAGGGACACACATGGGACTTGTAGCCAAACTAACCCCAGGATAACACTGTCAGCCATCTTGTCAGCACAGGCACACTACCCCACAGGGAAGCAGAGTCAAAAGGAAGGAAGCATGGGCATACTGGGAAGGTGGGTGGAGGCAATAGCATGATGGGAGTGGTAGTCACAGCTCAGCATCCCCCACCCACATGGCCCAGCAAGCTCACACTCAAGCATGCACACCTCACAGGGAGTGAAAAGCCACTTCAAAGATGGCTGACACTGGTGCTCAGTTGTGGGGAGCACAAGGCCCTGCTGGGAACTGGGCACCAACAAACAACAGGACACCACTGTCAGCCATCTTGCAATTGCTGTCACACTCACACACAGTGAAGTCCACTCAAAAGGAAGGAAGCATGGGCATGCTGGGAAGGGGGGTGGAGGCAATAGCATGATGGGAGTGGTAGTCACAGCTCAACATCCCCCACCCACATGGCCCAGCAAGCTCACACTCAAGCATGCACACCTCACAGGGAGTGAAAAGCCACTTCAAAGATGGCTGACACTGGTGCTCAGTTGTGGGAAGCACATGGCCCTGCTGGGAACTGGGCACCAACCAACGGCAGGACACCACTGTCAGCCATCTTGCCATTGCTCTCACACTCACACACAGTGAAGTCCACCCAAAAGCAAGCAAGTATGGGCATGCTGGGAAGTGGGGTGGAGGCAATAGCATGATGGGAGTGGTAGTCACAGATATTGGTCACCCCCACAACTGTCCCATCAACACCACCCTGAACCATGCGCACATCACAGGGAGTGGAAAAGAACTGACAAGATGGCTGACACTGGGTACTGCTGTGGGGAGCACAAGGCCCTGCTGGCAACTGTGCACCAACCAACAGCAGGACACCACTGACTGACATCCTGAAAGACAACTTGCACTCCCTGCAATGGAAGCACGTTCCATGGTGGAATATCTGGCTGGGTGGGAAGGAGGGCCGGATGTCAACCAAATATAACCAATGCAGACCATGTACACACCCCAACATTCATATAGAAATGCCCAAATTATGCAGGACAATGTGCTACACCAATATCAACCTCTGACTGTGACAACTTAGGACAATGCAATGTACAGGGCCGCATCCAGAGGTACAGTCACAACTGTCAGGTGTGTCAACCATTGATGCCTGCAGAAACATAACATACATTGTGTGTGTCTCCCAAAAACAGGTGATGATGGGGACACAGCAGCAGACGCTGAGGAGTCCCCGTCCCAGGCTCAAGGGGAAACTGAGGTCACTGGTGTGGAATAGCCTCTGCCCTCCTCGGATGAAGAAGACCTACCTGGCACCTCCGGAGCAAGTCATCATGCAGCACCAGCAGGACCACCAGCTGCACCCCCTGCACCCACCCCTCCAACGACTGTCAACACACATACCACCCCTGCCGACATGGACAGACCAAGGAGCACCACCACCACCAGCACAGGGACCCTGGACCAACGTGGGGCCATGGACACCAACACCACCACCAACCCCCAAGGGGGCCCAGGGTCACCTGTGCGTGCCACCTCAGGTACTGCACGTGTCGCCAGGGGTGGTGGGAGGGGTGGGAGACATAGGTCGCTGATCGCAGAGGGGTCTGGACTGCATGATGACCCACAACTGGTACGCATAGCCGATGCGTACCAGTCCAGCACCGGAGACCTCAGCCAGGCAGTGGGGCTCCTCAGGGACATTAAACAGCAGCAGGCTGCCCATCATGCCCGCTTGGACTTACACATGTCCCGCGTGGAGTCCAAGTGGGACACACTGCAAGAGATGGCAGCGGTGCATAGGCACATATTACAATGCCTCCGCCAGATGAGCAGCAACCAGTCAACACCTCCCTGTGTGCCCACAACATCTGGTGCTGAAACAACTGCAACTGCCACAGTGAGGGAGGATGACTCTGGCGGAGAGTCCCCTGCACCGCAGCAGCCTGCACTTGAGGGTCCCCCCAAAGAAGAGGGGTCGTCCGAGGAGGGGCAACTGAGAGGCCGATGGCCATGTGCAACCCCCAGGAAGCCAAAACCTGTTCTGGATAATCACCTTTGTGCGCAAACTGTTCACCCTGTTGACTGCAACACAACTCCCCCACATGACATGGGGTTTACAAGTTGGACCAATGTCTCAGATGACTGTGGACTTTATTCAGGACATTTCTGCTACCAGGACTTCCAATTCATCTAGGAACTTTGGATTGCAATCAAAATGTACAGCACCCACCATCCTGTGCACTATTCACACACATGTATGACAATAAACACACTAATACACCATACCTGCCTCTGTCGTGATTCCAACGTGGTTTCTGTCATGTAGATGATGACCAGCGAAATTACACTGTGCATGCTAACTGCTACAGCAAGTACAACACAGGCATGTGAGTCATGGCAACGTGACACATATGAGGGAGACACACCACCAGGGCTACACAACAAATACACACCTAGGCCATCTGACTCATTGCCTACACTGATGTTGCCAGGAAATACGGTGCAATGCACAGACACAACACCTATTCACAGTCTTTGTCAACTAGCCCACTGGTGCAGTAAGCAAATGTCAGTCAGATGTGTGACCATGGACAACGCACATCACAAAGTGAAGCACAGGTTTATTACACATTTGCAACATGTTGTAACCACTACAGATGCAAGGTAATCCCACCTGGCAGCGGGCACACAGTCAGCAAGTGTAGAAGGAAGGAAGTCCATGGGTGTGGCGCACATCACCTGTAGGGACACGACAGCTACCACCCTGGAAGTCGAATCACGGTGTCGGGGATCACAGATGACCAAACGACTCTGAAAGTACCCTGTGAAGGACAGAAATGACACACAGTCAAAAGCACTGAAGAACAGGACAGAACTGCAATACTCATGCCCAATACATGTCACAAGATACCCACCCAGAACCAAGTTAGCATGTCAACACTGTTGGGGAGTACAGACTACCTGTAAGGACACATCGCCACACGCATACAGTCATGTAGCCCATGGACACACTCAAACAGCACCAGAGCACCACCAACACATATCATGCAAACTCACATCATTGACATGACATCTCTGGATACTCACATTCAGCTGAAGAAGTTGGTGATGAGCTGTGTGCGGACATCACCATCATCATCATCATCATCATCATCATCATCACTGGCATTGTGGTCCAGGCCAGGATCCTCCACAGGTGGCGGATGTTGGTCATCGTCATCCAGGATGAGAGGCAACTCCTTCCGCACTGCCAGGTTGTGTAGCATGCAGCAGACGATGACAATCTTGCACACCTTTGCTGGGGCATATGGGAGGGCCCCTCCTGTCTTGTCCGGGCAGCGGAAGCGGCTCTTCAGGAGACCAAATGTCCGCTCAATCACTCTCCTTGTCCGACCATGTGCCTCATTGTAGCGCATCTGGGCTGGTGTCACAGGGTTCCTGAGGGGCGTCAGCAACCACGGCATGTTGGGGTATCCGGAGTCACCTACATACAGACAATTGCACATTAGCTGAGTTGGAAAAGAGGGTGGAACACTACATTGCAGAACACACACAATGGTACAAAGTCAGTACACACCAACAAGCCAGGCACACTGGTTCCGCATTTGTGACATCATCCTCGGGATGAGACTACTCCTCATCACGTAGGCATTGTGTGCAGAACCGGGGAAACGGGCACACACGTGTGAGATGCTCATATCTGCAAGACATACCACCAGTGCATTGACCGAGTGGTAGTGTTTGCGGTTCCTGTATGCCTGCTCTTGGGCCTGTGGTGGTACCAAAGCCACATGTGTCCCATCAATGGAGCCAATGACATGCGGCATCCTCCCCAGGGCATAGAAGTCACTCTTCACGTCAGTGAGTTGTTGGAGTCTAGGGAAATAGATGTACTGGTTCAGGTATATCAACATAGCCTCCAAAACATCGCGGAGCACACGGCTGAACATGGTCTGTGACATCCCACCAGCAGCCGCCACAGTGTGTTGAAAGGTACCGGTGGCAAAGAAGTGTAGGGCTGCCATCACCTTCACCTTGGGGGTCAGCGCTGTAGGGTATGTCCGGCCAGCTTGCAAATGTGGGGCCAACCGCACCGTCAATACCTCAATCAGCGGCCTGGTGAAGCGGTACCGTCGGATGCAGTCCCGTTCCACCATGGTTGCAAGGTCAGGGAATGGTCTATGGACAGCTGGTGCCCTGCAGTGCATAGGTGAAGAAAGAAAGATTGTCAGTCACCCCACATATGTGGAATTGACCACATTCAATATCACATGATACATCATTATGAGGCACAAGTACATGATGTGTGCAGTTCCGTAAGGACATGTATGGCACATACATGGCCAACATCTAACATCACAGTTCAACAAGTGGCATCAATGTCCCAGCTTGTGCCATGGGATATCATGAGGCCATGTCACAGTTCCCATCTCCTGCTGCCACGTTCCAAACACACCCCACAGTGACATGTGAGGACAGATGTGCCCCAGGCATCACAGCTCAACGACAGGTAGATTCCCAGGGACCCTGTATTGCCACATGGACACTGGCATGACATGGTGTATCATGAATACACCACAGCAAAACAACCATGACCCCCACAGGTAGTGGTCCCTGTTGCCTCGGCAGGACAGACATGGACGTCTGTGACACACACACGCACAACATCAAAGTCCATGCACAAACAACGTGGATGTGGAGACTGTCTCCCATTGTGCACATGGAATCAGAGACATTGTAAACACAACATGCACACAGACTGTGGAGGACCATCACTATTGTGCCAATGGGTCACCCTGGGACGTACATACCGTCCCACATGGGACTCAGGGGGTATGTGACATGAAATACACATACACCACCGTGAAATGTGACCATGCCACATGCTCAGAAATGAACAGTTGCACATCACAGTGGTCATGTACACGAAACACCAAGGATTCTGTCCCCATGAACACGTGCACAGCCTGGGAGTGGCTGCCCCCAAGTGACACCCACAGAACAACATGTTCACCCCCATACACGGAATAGGTAATGCAGCCTTACATGCCTTATGATACAGTGTGGACAGGCTGTGGTGTTGTAGGTGTGCCCCTCACTCCCTGGGAAGTATATGTGGCTGGCATATGTTCACCTGTGACAGGCATGGTGACATATGCCAGTGACTTGTACAGGGATGCGTTGGACAGCAATGGACCGATCGGTGCGCACACATTGGCCATTGCATTCAATGTGTGCGGGTACGAGTTGTATTCGCAATACGCGTTGAACAGCAATGGACCGATCGGTGTGCCCGGCGACCCATTGCATTCAATGTGAGCGGGTACGCGTTGTATTCGCAATACGCGTTGAACAGCAATGGACCGATCGGTGTGCCCGGCCGGCCCATTGCAATGAATGTGTGCGGGTAAGCGTTGTATCCTGGGTACGCGTTGAACAGCAATGGACCGATCGGTGTGCCCTGCCGGCCCATTGCAATCAATGTGTGCGGGTGCGCGTTGTATCCCGGGTACGCGTTGAACAGCAATGGACCGATTGGTGTGCCCGGCCCATTGCATTCAATGTGAGCGGGTATGCGTTGTATTCGCAATACGCATTGAACAGCAATGGACCGATCGGTGTGCCCGGCCGGCCCATTGCAATCAATGTGTGCGGGTACGTGTTGTATCCCGGGTACGCGTTGAACAGCAATGGACCGATCGGTGTGCCCGGCCGGCCCATTGCAATCAATGTGTGCGGGTACGCGTTGTATTCGCAATACGCGTTGAACAGCAATGGACCAATCGGTGTGCCCGGCCGGCCCATTGCAATCAATGTGTGCGGGTACGTGTTGTATCCCGGGCACGCGTTGAACAGCAATGGACCGATCGGTGTGCCCGGCCGGCCCATTGCATTCAATGTGTGCGGGTACGCGTTGTATTCGCAATACGCGTTGAACAGCAATGGACCGATCGGTGTGCCCGGCCGGCCCATTGCATTCAATGTGAGCGGTGCACGCGTTGTATTCGCAATACGCGTTGAACAGCAATGGACCGATCGGTGTGCCCGGCCGGCCCATTGCAATCAATGTGCGCGAGTACGCGTTGTATCCTGGGTACGTGTTGAACAGCAATGGACCGATCGGTGTGCCCGGCCGGCCCATTGCAATCAATGTGTGCGGGTACGCGTTGTATTTGCAATACGCGTTGAACAGCAATAGACCGATCGGTGTGCCCGGCCGGCCCATTGCATTCAATGTGAGCGGGTACGCGTTGTATTCGCAATACGCGTTGAACAGCAATGGACCGATCGGTGTGCCCGGCCGGCCCATTGCAATCAATGGGTGCGGGTACGCGTTGTATCCCGGGTACGCGTTGAACAGCAATGGACCGTTCGGTGTGCCCGGCCGGCCCATTGCATTCAATGTGTGCGGGTACACGTTGTATTCGCAATACGCGTTGAACAGCAATGGACCGATCGGTGCGCACCCATTGGCTATGGCCTGGCCTGGCAACGGACGCGTTTTCAAATCTTGAACGAGTCTGATGCTGGAAATTCAGTTGGTCACCCACAACAATGTTGCAAATTCATGGGTGTCATGAAGTTGAACTTTTGAAGGTTGCTGTGGGCGTGTGTAAGTGGTGCAATTCCATGGATTGGCCAGATTCAGAAGATGCAAACGACTTGGACCTATCACTTTGGACACATGGGACAGTATCTGCCTCTGCAGCACACATATAATGCTGGCTGTTCCCCTGAGAGCTCACTTGCCTGCACTACATTCTCCAGGACGACATCTGTCACCACCACTGCTGCTGCATCTGCACCCTCTGGACCCTGCAATGGCAAGTACTTTGGAGAGAGCCCCAGCCTTCAGCACTGAGGAGAACCAGGCCCTGCTGGACAGCCTCCTTCCACAGTACAGAAAGCTGTATGGGAAAGCAGGGGAGCAGGTGAGTGTTCTGTCCACTGCCTTTCTAAATGTGCATGTTGTCTGACTAGCAAGGCTAACAGTCTGCACGCCACTGGCTAGCAGGCTCACTGAGTAGTTGTCACCCCCCATAGTGTGTAGTTACATGCACTGAACAGGTATAGTGCAGTGACAGTGCATTTAAACAAGGTTTTACTCCCCAGGCAATGATACCATGTAGTAACTGCTGGCATACTGTCCATAGCCATCGTTGCACTGCCTGTGTACATCATGTGCCCCTGTGATTGAGATATGTATATCCAACTGTGTAATGCACGGATATGTTGCATGTGTAGTAATGGCATTCTCACTTTGTCATCCTCACAGGTTGATGCCCACCAGAAGCAGCAGATATGGCTGACCATCGTCCAGGCAGTGAGATCCGTGGGGGTCTACAAGCGCCGGATCCGCAACTGCCAGAAGAGGTGGCAGGACCTTCGGGGCTGGACCCGGAGGATCGCACGGGTCCAGCTGAAGCTGTCGCCACCTCGCAGGAGGGGCGGACACCAGACCCTGACCCCCCACATGCTCAGGATCCTGGCGGTGGTCTTCCCTGATCTGGATGGGCAGCTGAAGGCCAGAGAGCAGCAAGGAGGGGGTGAGTCCATTACTGCATTGTGAACTTTGTCTGCCATGCTATGTGCCCTCCTCTGGCCTGGTTAAACTTCCACAGTACATCAGTCATGTGGTCCAGGACCCATGTCCCTCGATTGTGCACTGCCCACTCCTCATCTGATACCCAGGTGTGGCCCTTACAGTCAGGGAATTGTGTCACTTGGGTACTGTGTCCTTGCAGTTTGCTTGACTCAAGGTGGGGGACATCATCTGTTCCCCTAACTCTGTGGTGGGCATCATGGGTGTGTCCATTGCTTACACAATGCCTGTGTTCTGACATGTAATCTGCATGTTACTTTGATATGTGGTCCAATTGCTGAGCTGATCCACCACATGTGCCTGGGGTATCTGGCACACACCCATGCTGTGGGTGGGAACAATGTTTGGGCCCCAGGAGTGTGTATATTACGTGTGTCACACATACTTAGCCAGCTGCCTACTGTCCAGGGCTCATCCCTCATTCATGTGGGGCAGGACAGTCATGCCTACTCCAGGCCATACAATACACTCTGTACTCCCACTCCCATGTATCAGCTGACACGTTGTGCTCAGTGATATGTCCCCTCAGGTATCTGCCTCTGTGTCAGTGTGCTGTGGCTTCGATGTCAGGACTGCTGGGGTGTTTCTCGGTTGGGGCTCAGCATGCCACCGGAGATGTGACCATAGGAGACGATACTTGTGTGACACATAGGTGTTTGATCACCTGACCGTGCAGACTAGGGTATGCGAATGTGAAGTTCAGGCAGCTGTTTCCCATTCACAGCAGATTGTGAGGTGCTCAGGTTCAGAGGGTTGTGTTACAGGTCTCCCATATGTCCAATCGGTATGACGTGGACAGATAAGGGTTCAGATGAATGGGTGTGTGGGGGATGTACATGTGCACTTGTTCAGCTCCAGGACTTGCATTCCCCATGACCTACTATTGTGACATAGTGCAGACTGTTGTTGTCTGGCTGCCCTGCCCATGTGACTGGAGACAGTGATGTATGACTTAGCAGGCATGCCTGTGCCATGGCATGTAACTTCCTATGAGTGATCCTGCAGGGGAGTGACATGTGCTACATGCACACCATAGTGGCAATGGCTATCAGGACATGGGTGCATCATGGTGTCTGTCGCTGGTATGCATCACATGCATTTCATATTTGACTCTGGGCATCCCTTTCATCCGGACACCTGTACTGACTCAGTGGCAAGAGTTGTGATGTGTGCATGTTCACATGCTTCACCGTGTTCTCTGCACTGTCCAACTACTGTGTAGGTGGTGCATGTGTCCACACTGGGGTATTGCCATCCAACAGACGCCAGACAGATGTGTGCAAGGCCAGGTGGGATGTGAGTGCCATGGTTGACCATCAGACTGACAATTGGCTTCTCCTATTCTGTTTGGGCACTTTTAGCAAAGTTCAACTAAGGATGCCAGGGCTTGCTCTGTAATGTGCTGTACTTACTGTGGTGTGTGCGTTCGGTGCAGGTGACTGATGTCTGTCTGTTTCCCTATTGTTTGCAGATACATCCACGGCCACAGGAGGGGACAGCTCCACGGACCAGGAGGAGCCGCAGAGCCAAACTGGGTCAGCAGCCGAGGAGTGGTCGGAGGGACCCAGTGGCACGGAGGGCGAGGAGAGCCACACCGAGGAGTCCTCAGCACCATCCACCTCAGCTGAGGACCACAGCAGCTCGGAGGATGTCTCCCTTATGGAGGCGGGTGTCAGCAGCCACCACACCCCAGCTAGTGTTGCTGTCCCGCCACCACCACCACCACCGCCCTCCCATCGGCTCCCATTCCCGAGGTCCGTGGAGGCTCCCATGTTCGGGAGCGTGTCTCCATCGGGCCAGACACCGCACCCCCTGCCCCTGTGTCCCCTGCTGCCCTGAGTGAGGAGTCTGTGTACCTCCTTCGCCAGCTCCATGTAGGGCAGACGGCGATGCTGAGTGTCCTCCATGCACACACCACTCTGTTGACTCAGCTGGTGTCGTTCATGGAGGGCATCTCATCGGGCATGTCTGCCCTACAGAGGGGCAATAGGTCCATGGACTCCTCCCTGATGGCAGCAGTGTCCCACCTCCAAAAGTCCCTCACCCCTCCTGCCTCTGCCCCATCCACACTCCCAGCACCTTACCTGTCCCAAGCACACACACACCGGCACAGGCACACACCAGCACAGACACGAGCAGCACACAGACACACACGCCACAAACAAGATGCACACGCACGCACAGTCAGGGGACTGAAACCACACTCACAGGGGATGGGGCCCAGTCACACACACACGCATCCACAAGCACTGCACAGTCCTCAGTTGCCTCTCCCTCCAAAGCCCCCTCCCTTGCCTCACCTGCAACCCCAAAGACACAGCGGCTCTTCCTCAGTGACCTCGGCCTCTTCCTCTCCGATCCAGCTGATCCAGCATTCAGGGGGAAGAGGAAGCCCACCCACATGGAGCGGAGTGCCCCTCGCCCCCGGACACCCTCCCCCAGGCGCAGACTGACTGACGCCCCCATCCGCAAGTCCCCCCGGACCCGGAAGAGCAAGACCCCACCGCCGCCCTGCAGCTCAGGCACCAAGTCTCCTTCCTCCATCCCTCAGGCCTCCACTACACAGGTGCCCCCACCACACCCAGCCCCAGGTTCCCCCACCCACAGATACACCATCCCCAAAAGGATCAGGCCTTCTCCCCCTGCCACTTGCTCTTCCGGCCCCACACCCCCGCTGCGCTTGTCTGTGCCACTAGTGTGGAGACGGTGTCCTCCCCCTCTGTCCTGCCCACCTTACCTGATCCCCAAACTCCTCCCCTGGAGGTAGGCACTGCAGTGGAGTCCACTACCACCCTGTCTGACTTGGGCACTGCAGTGCGGAACCTGTCCACGCCATCTGCACGGTCCACTGCAGTCGTGCCGGCACCCACACCATCAGAGTCATGCCCCCCAGTTGTGCCGGCACACACCATGTCAGACACCTCCACTGCAGTTGTCAGTGAATCTCCAGCACCCACCACCCCTTCCCTGCCTCCTTCTGGTGAGCCCTGATCCTGTCCCTGCGGTGCCTGGCCTGCCCCCCCCGTATGCCCCTCCGAGGGGATTGTCCCTGGTTTTTATCAGTGCAGGCATGCATAGGGTGACATCTGCCACTGTCACCCTGTTTTGACTTTCATGATGGACTGGCCATTGGCCTTTGTTTATTATTTTGCTGGACATCAACTTTTGGACCCACATATGCTGAATAAAGCTACTTTCTGTTCTCTAGTGCTTTTGCTTCTGATGTACATGATGTTGATGATGCTAACCATGCCCTTGCTGCAGTGATGGTGATATTTGGTCTCATGAAAATGAAGTGTTACTGTGCAGGAACCCATGTGGTCCAGGGGGAATGTGTCCTATCCTGTGGTGTATCCATGTCATCCTTAGCAGCATCTGAGGGTGTCATGTTTTCAATATTTGGCAATGGGATTTTCTACTTACATTAGCAATGTCACATCTGTGGCTTCCGCCCCTGCACATCTGTTGTGCTTGCCATTGTTCAATTAGTCTACTTCCCTGACCGTGTGGCCATCTCCACTGGACATGCAGGTTTGGGCATCAATGGGGAAGGACTCATCTGTGTTGTCAGTGCAACTTGCTATACATGTGTGTTGGATCTGTGCTGATGATTTCGTTGACACTCCCATGACCAGGCTGATGTGACAGGAGCCTTCATTTGGTGCTAATTGTTGACTGTGTGACCAAGTGTTCTGCTGACATGATGGAGCCCTACTGAGGCAACATATGGCACAGCTTTCCTCACACAGGAGTGGAGTCCCCTCATGGCAGTGTGTACTCCTGTGACATCGCCTGCGCCCAAGGTGTGTGTTGTATGAGGTTGTCTGTGTGTTCACTTCCATTTTGCTGTGCATGCTGGGATCCCTAGTGATGTTCCTGTTTGTGATGCTTGCTGAGTTGGCCTATGTTCCCCCAAAGTCTTCTCCCTGGGTTCTCTGTGATGTGGGTGCATGGCACATTACTGGTCATCAGGGTGTCACCCATAGGTGTGTTTGCTGTCAGGGCTGAGTTTGTGGGCAGACGCAGATGGGTCACAGTCAGGATTCCCCTTGGCACTTGTTGTTTACACCTGTCATGTGATTTCCAGTTTGTGTTATCTTTCAGTGATTGTGACACGTTGTGTGTGTGACTGCTGGCACTCCTCAGGGTCAGGGCTGCAATGTTGGTAGTTGTCTATGTGTGTTCTTTGTGGGTGACCTTGGCTTCTTCATTGGTGTGGGACTGTGGCTGGGATCCCATTGGTTGGTGTGGTATTGCCGTCATGTCCATGTACAGCATAGTGTGCAGTGTGTCAGACATTCAGGAGTCTTGTTGAGTGGCCATGTGTGATGTGTTTCTGCACCTTGGTTCCCACCACCCCCCTGGGATTGTCATGGGTGCATGTGCAATGTCACCAGTGCATGTGAGCTTCACTGCTGCACATTGTTGGAGGTCGAGGTGTGTGGTGTTGAGTGTGTGCAGATGAGAGTTGTTGCCCGGCTAGACCCCTGCCTCCATGTTGGCCTTGGCTTACTGGCCGTGCTGATTGATTTGTGCTTGTGTAGGTGTGATGGTAGTTTGTTGCTCAGGACACATGACTGTGGTTCACAGTGTGAACGACATCTAGTTTTGTCATCACTGTGGGATTGTAATGCAGCCCAGGGTCACCACATTGTGGGGGCCCTAGGGGTAGTGCTGTGGTGTCTCTGTGTCTTGCTGTGTCAGTTGCTGTTCCTACATGCTTGTGTGACATGTGTGATTTGTGCTCCCTCTCATCTGACAATGCCTGATTGCCCACATAGGGGATTTGGATCCATGAGTTACCTTTGTGTGGCACTGTATGTACATCTGTGTAATTGGTATTCAGGCCTCCTCATGTGTTGTGTGGTTGCCTGGGGACACTGGCACCCCCCCTCACCTGTTGTGTTTGATGTGCAGTGTGGGTCTGCCTGTTTGTGTTTGTGCATCTGCACCACTGCATTGGCATATCTTTAGTTTGCCATTGGCTGTATGTTGTTTGGTGGGTTTCCCCTGCTGTCCCTGGGACTCCAAGGTCATCAGTCAGCACAATGATCATTGTTTGTGTGTCCCATTGCTGCCGTGGTATGGTATCTGTTCACCTCACATCTACAGTCTCCACAGGGTATCTGCATTTGTGTGTCCATTGGTGCAAATATGTGGGTCTGCATTCTGATGTTCACTTCTGTCATTGTGTCATTGATGAATGTTGACAGTGTCAGCCCCCATGGGTGATGTTTGTCTGCACATGGCCAAAGGTATGTCTTATTTGCACTGCAGTATTTGCCTCCCCCAATCTATGTTGCAATGGGACACAAGCACTACTTTGCCACTGATGTGTTTGTTGTTCTGTGACCAGGAATCATCCATGCAGTTTGGCAGTTGCAGCTTTTTCTTTGTCAACACTTACATTTTGGTCACTGTGATGATGGGAGTTTGGACCCCATTGCCACAATGTTCAAGATGTGCTTCAGCTATGGACCCCACACTTACATTTTGGTCACTGTGATGATGGGGGTTTGGACCCCATTGCCACAATGTTCAAAATGTGCTTCAGCTATGGACCCCACACTTACATTTTGGTCACTGTGATGATGGGGGTTTGGACCCCATTGCCACATTGTTCAAGATGTGCTTCAGCTATGGACCCCACACTTACATTTTGGTCACTGTGATGATGGGGGTTTAGACCCCATTGCCACAATGTTCAAAATGTGCTTCAGCTATGGGCCCCACACTTACATTTTGGTCACTGTGATGATGGGGGTTTGGACCCCATTGCCACAATGTTCAAGATCTGCTTCAGCTATGGACCCCACACTTACATTTTGGTCACTGTGATGATGGGGGTTTGGACCCCATTGCCACAATGTTCAAAATGTGCTTCAGCTATGGACCCCACACTTACATTTTGGTCACTGTGATGATGGGGGTTTGGACCCCATTGCCACAATGTTCAAGATGTGCTTCAGCTATGGACCCCACACTTACATTTTGGTCACTGTGATGATGGGGGTTTAGACCCCATTGCCACAATGTTCAAAATGTGCTTCAGCTATGGGCCCCACACTTACATTTTGGTCACTGTGATGATGGGGATTTGGACCCCATTGCCACAATGGTCATGGCCTGCTTGCATTGTGGGGGCCACACACATTTATGTGTGGCACATGTGATAGGGGGTCACATTGTATGTTCAAAGTCATGTTCAGTGTTGTAGGCATTTGACACAGTCTACACACGCTTGTCATGGTGTTGCGGGGGGTGTCTTTATGTTGCATTCTTTATGTTGGTGTGTGCTTGTTGTGTCATGTATTAGCCATCCTGTGAGTGGGGGTGTTGTTGGTGGTAGGCATCCAGCCCCCAAGGGTAGAGGTGGTAGTAGTGACAGGCATCCAGCCCCCCATGGGTAGAGGTGGTAGTAGTGGTAGGCATCCAGCCCCCCCATGGGTAGAGGTGGTAGTAGTGGTAGGCATCCAGCCCCCCATGGGTAGAGGTGGTAGTAGTAGTAGGCATGTGGCACACCCTGGGTAGGGGTGGTAGTAGTGACAGGCATCCAGCCCCCCATGGGTAGAGGTGGTAGTAGTGGTAGGCATCCAGCCCCCCATGGGTAGAGGTGATAGTAGTGGTAGGCATCTGGCACACCCTGGGTAGGGGTGGTAGTAGTGACAGGCATCCAGCCCCCCATGGGTAGAGGTGGTAGTAGTGACAGGCATCCAGCCCCCCATGGGTAGAGGTGGTAGTAGTGGTAGGCATCTGGCACCCCCTGGGTGGGGTGGTAGTAGTGGTAGGCATCTGGCATACCCTGGGTAGGGGTGGTAGTAGTGACAGGCATCCAGCCCCCCATGGGTAGAGGTGGTAGTAGCGGTAGGCATCTGGCACCCCCTGGGTGGGGTGGTAGTAGTGGTAGGCATCTGGCACACCCTGGGTAGGGGTGGTAGTAGTGACAGGCATCCAGCCCCCCATGGGTAGAGGTGGTAGTAGTGACAGGCATCCAGCCCCCCATGGGTAGAGGTGGTAGTAGTGGTAGGCATCTGGCACACCCTGGGTAGAGGTGGTAGTAGTGGTAGGCATCTGGCACCCCCTGGGTGGGGGTGGTAGTAGTGGTAGGCATCTGGCACCCCCTGGGTAAGGGTGGTAGTGGTGGTAGGCATCTAGCCCCCCATGGGTAGGGGTGATAGTAGTGACAGGCATCCAGCCCCCCATGGGTAGAGGTGGTAGTAGTGACAGGCATCCAGCCCCCCATGGGTAGAGGTGGTAGTAGTTTGTAGGCATCTGGCACCCCCTGGGTAGAGGTGGTAGTAGTGACAGGCATCCAGCCCCCCATGGGTGGAGGTGGTAGTAGTGGTAGGCATCTGGCACCCCCTGGGTAGAGGTGGTAGTAGTGACAGGCATCCAGCCCCCCATGGGTGGAGGTGGTAGTAGTGGTAGGCATCTGGCACCCCCTGGGTAGGGGTGGTAGTAGTGGTAGGCATCTGGAACCCCCTGGGTAGGGGTGGTAGTAGTGGTAGGCATCTGGCACACCCTGGGTAGAGGTGGTAGTAGTGGTAGGTATCTGGCACCCCCTGTTTAGGGGTGGTAGTGGTGGTGGGCTTCCAGGCCCCTATGTGTATATGTGGCATTGGTGATGGCCATCCCGCCCCTATGGTGCTGCTGTTGCTGGTGTAAGTAATTTCTGCATCCCTCTGTGTGTGTGTGATATGTCGGGTACGTGTAGTTTGTTTTTGTGGTTGGTGTCTGACTTACCTTCTGCGCCGTACGCGTCCGTGCCTGTTCCGGTAGTAGATGTAGAATATTGGTAGGATCAGCACAATGTGATTCATGGTTGGTTCGTCTCGTTAGTCTTTCTCTTTGCTTCGCCTCATCCTCGTCGCTGGCGTGTTCGTCTCGTAGCCGTGGATCGTGTTGTGGCGCGAATCGGAGCTTATGTGCGCCTCTCCCGGATGCTTTGACGTGCCGTACGTAGCGACGGGTTCGGCGCGTATGGATAGCGCATCGTACTTGTCCGGCCGGACGGGGCTACATTTTGGCTTCCGTGTGACTCGATTTTGCATTTCCGGATCCGCCTCGGTCGGGAAACAGGACCTGGATTGGGTGAGTACGACTGGGTCGGAATCTATGCTGTTGTGCGCATCGTACTTGCTCGTTCGGAATAATGTGCGGATCGGTCGGGAAACAGGCATTCGCCTGGCTTTTTTCCCGGCCAAATGGTGCTAGGTGCGCCTCCGACCGAGATCGGAATCGGCCCCTAAGTAAGAGTTTCTCTACTATAAGCAATTGGTTTTCTTCTATAGGTAGATCCTTAGTAGGAAAAATAATAGTACCAATAGTTTCTGTAGCTGTTATGATATTCATAATACGAATGACTTATGTTTGTGTGAAGAAAAGACGCAAAGAAAAGAAAGAAAGGAAATTAAGTAAGGAACGTAAAGAAAGGAAAAGAGAGATAGATGAGATAGAATTGGAGGATTTTAAAGAAAAATTGTACGTAAAATGTAAGGAGCAAAGGCCAGAAGACAAAATAACAGCTATATAACTTGGTAAACCGTATGTTTAGAGATTTTATGATGGTAAACCATCAAAGGGGGGATTGATGGAGTGAGGTTTGCAAAAATACATCCTCATGAAATTAAGTAACCCCATAATAATGTGTTGACTGCATGGACTAACCAACCCTGAATGCACACATTCACACATGAGGCAAACGCATTTTACGTAATATACTAAACCATGATGGCATGAGCATGTATTAACTATTTGTGCTTTGAAAAATCGTACTAATGCATGTTTATGCTATGTTGTACATTGCACATTTTGCATGTTGTGCACAAATAACGAAAAAGTTGCTTTAAATTAATAGCTTTCGCTAGGAATTAATTAACACAGGGTATTAGTTAACCCTGGGCGAAGTGCTACGCTACGCTCGCGTAGTTTGCGAAGCTTGCGCTACTTCGCACAACGCGAATTGCACGTAGCACAGTGCGAACGCGCGTAGCGTAGCGTAGTGCCGCGGTCATTTTTTGCTTGCTCGCGGTCCTCAACGTCAAGTTGGCGACCGCGAGCAAGCAAAATGACATCCCGGCGAGACTTTTTCCTCGTTCGCGATCAGCAACATCAAGTTGCCGATCGCGAGCGTGGAAAATAAACCTCCCGGCGAGATTCTCAACGCGGGGAGGTCAGGTTTCTCATTGCGAGTGGTCGCGTATGCTCGCGACCGCTCGCGATGAGAAACTACCAGTCCGCGTTGAGAAAGCTGCCGCTCGAGTAAAAATCTACTCGAGCGGCAGTAAAAGACAGCTCGCACTGTGCAAGTTGCCGTTTTCAATGATTGCACAGTGCGGACAAGCATCCGGCACTGTGCAATCATTGCGAACAGTGCGCTACGCAGTTCACGTAGTGCTACGCGAAGCTTGCGTAGCGCGAACTGCACTTTGCGTAGCTTCGCGAAGCATTACTTCGCGAACTACGCCCACCCTTAGTATTAGTATGGTGGGAGGTAACCATAATGGGTTTTATTTCATGAATTAATATTCTTTTGTGTTTATTTGCTTTAGTACGAGATTGGGCCTGCATGAAAATGGCCTCTTGTCTGAACCAGCATGTGGTTTTCTTGGTCTGTACGGAGGACGCATGCGCCGAAATGTTTTGCCTGCTTACGAACTGCAGAGTGCACCAGCTGATGTAATCCGTGTGAAGGACATGTTGACCTGTGTCCTATTGTTTATGTGCCAAGACGCGACAGCGACTGTGGGAACTGCCATCGCTACGTGCAATTTGAATGTGAAGTGGATGTCATAATACGAGAATGTTGCAAAATGTATAACTATTGATATTAGTAGTATACAAATGTATTTATCCTTAATACTTCCTTTGTTAAAACTGGTGTGGGATGGATTTGCAAGGAGAACTGGATGAGGAGACCCTAACATGATTCGTGACAACCAATCACAGGCCGAGTTTCTACTGACACTGCAACATTGTAAGATAGTGAGCTAGGCATTAGGGTATAATTGATATCCCAATTAGGGGTGTGAGAGAGCATCAAGAGAGAGAACGCTGAGAACATCTAGAACATTGAGAGGGAAGCGCACCAAGACAGAGAGAGCGGACCAGCACTGAGTCAGAGAGCACCTTAGGTACGAGGACGTTGCGGGAGTGCTTGGGAGGAGGCTGCATCCGAGGAGAACTAGATCAAGGTAGATAGAATTGGGAAATTATATTTGTTTGTCAGTTTATTGTAAGACTTAGCTGCATCTGTCCTGTTAACTTTGTCTTCTGAGCCTATCTCTGGGGACCCCTTGCCACAACCTCGGCCACGGAAGTGGTTTTCCTTATTCTTTGGTGGGTATCACCCTCCTTAAATGCTTTAATTTTGCAAAGTCTTTATGCTGTACCTTCTCTTTCCCTATTCCTACGCACGCTTTGATGTCGATGTAAATGATTCATTTTGATTACATTGCTTGATAATTTGTTCTCTTATATGTGGTCTTGTGTGTGCACTGACAATCTGAATTATGAGCATTTAATTTTTATTAAGATAAAAATATTAACTGAATAAACGACTCTGTGGTTATTTAGTTAAAGTATTACACTGTTTAGTTAATCATAGTCACCATCAACTCTTCAACTAATGGTCCATCGACCAAAAGAGGACAGTTGAAACTAAGAATAGTTAGGAATATATATATAAATGTTATTAATGTGAAGTATAGTATTGTACATAATAAAACTGACAAATTAAACCCCCTAAATCCAGCGCCCGTCTTCAGGGATCATTCATGGGTAATGTGTGATGGGCCCCGTTGTTGGGTAAGCAATTTATGTGTGAAGAGATTTCCCTGGTCCCTGGTTCATGAATTAGGGGTTGCGCTGGATCACACCTCAGGCTCCCTCTCCCCAGGCCCTCTCTACCCAGACTTTCTCCAGGCTCTCTCTCCTCAGGCTCTCTCTCCCCAGGCTCTCTCTCCTCAGGCTCTCTCTCCTCAGGCTCTCTCTCTCCCCAGGCTCTCTCTCCCCAGGCTCTCTCTCCTCAGGCTCTCTCTCCTCAGGCTCTCTCTCTCCCCAGGCTCTCTCTCCCCAGGCTCTCTCTCCTCAGGCTCTCTCTCCTCAGGCTCTCTCTCCTCAGGCTCTCTCTCCCCAGCCTTTCTCACCCCAGGCCCTCTCTCCCCAGGCTCTCTCTCCCCAGGCTCTCTCTCCCCAGGCTCTCTCACCCCAGGCTCTCTCTCCCCAGGCTCTCTCTCTCCCCAGGCTCTCTCTCTCCCCAGGCTCTCTCTCTTCGCAGCTCTCTTTTCCCAGACTCTCTCTCCCCAGGTTCTCTCTACTCAGGCTCTCTCTCCCCAGCCTCTCTCACCCAGGCTCTCTCTCCCCAGGCTTTCTCTCTCCCCAGGCTCTCTCTCTTCTTGGGCTCTCTTTTCCCAGACCCTCTCTCCCCAGGCTCTCTCTACCCAGGCTCTCTGTCCTCCCAGGCTTTCTCTCCCAAGTCTCTCTCTACCCAGACTTTCTCCAGGCGCTCTCCCCCCAGGCTCTCTCTACCTAGGCTCGCTCTCTTCTCTGGTTCTCTTTTCCCAGACTCTCTCTCCCCAGGCTCTCTCTACCCAGGCTCTCTCTCCTCCCAGGCTCTCTCTCCCAAGTCTCTCTCACCCCAGACTCCCTCTCCCCAGGCCCTCTCTACCCAGACTTTCTCCAGGCGCTCTCCCCCACGCTCTTTCTTCCCAGGCTCTCTCTGTCCCTGGGCTCTCTGTTCTGGGGCTCTCTCTCCTCAGTCTCTCTCTACCCAGGCTCTCTCTCTTCTCGGGCTCTCTTTTCCCAGACTCTCTCTCCCCAGGCTCTCTCTACCCAGGCTCTCTCTCCTCCCAGGCTCTCTCTCCCAAGTCTCTCTCACTCCAGGCTCCCTCTCCCCAGTCCCTCTCTCCCCAGTCTCTCTCTCCCCAGGCTCTCTCTCCCTGGGCTTTCTCTGACCCCCGGCTCTTTCTCTCCCCAGGCCCTCTCTCCCCAGGCTCTCTCTTCCCAGGCTCTCTCTCTCTCCCCAGGCTCTCTCCCCACAGCCTCTTTCTCCCCAGGCTCTCTCTCCCCAGGCTCTTTCTCTCTCCCCAGGCTCTCTCTCGCCAGGCTCTCTCTTCCCAGACTCTCTCTCTCTCCTCAGGCTCTCTCTTCCCATGCTCTCTCTTCCCAGGGTGTCTCTCCCCAGGCTCTCCCTACCCAGAGGGTCTTTCGTAGGTAGTCTGAGTCCAGGAGGATGAAACCCGTAGTATCAGTCAGAGAAAAACACCCAGAGGAGATCACCCAATTGACTTATTCATATGGAGGTTCTCCACATCCCCAGCCTGTTCACACACTTTAGTTTGTGTGGGGACCAATACCAGTCGTTAAACTATATGTATTTAAGAATTGCTTCCCAAGTCTCCATCATGGGCAGCTAGTCTGTTCAGTAGAGTTAAGTAGATTTGGGTGATAAAGATCTGGCAGGTGCCTGATATTGTGCATTTACTCACTCTCCACTTTTCTATGCAATCAATAGTTGATGAGCTGCACTGTAATTTTATTGCATCATGGCAAAATCTACCTCTTAGACCCATATTCTATCTATAATATGTCAAGTGATGTTCCTAATTTAGTGATCCACTCTAGATCAAAGCATCCAGTTGATAGGCCCTCCATATTTCTCATCTGTGACATCAGATCATCTTCCCCTCAATGGATGTGGATGATGTATGCCAGATGGGTGCTCCAGTATGTTTATGGTCATTTATTTTCAGCATCTTTTGCACCAAGGACCATGGTTCAAGCATGGCCATCACAGTGGACGGTGGGGTCTCCTATCAGCGGGAGAGGCTAGGAAGGTCAGGTAGACTGCGTAGGTGTGTGTGCCCTGCGGTCACTCAGAGCGATGGATCTACTTGGGTATCAGTCAAGCTGGAAAGGATGGTCGAATAAATGATGCAGGATCTTGTCGCAGACCCTGATAGGTTGTGTCTGCATGTAGCTTTGACAATTTTAGTAGAGGTTTCCTGCCTTCCCAGACAAAACTCTTTCCACTCCTTTAATATCATATAATGTGGCCTTTGGTATTCAAAGTGGTAACATTCCTAGCAGGCAACCACCATTTTCACAACCTGTACTCTGCCCCAGTGCAACTATTGTAGGGATGAGCACCTAGCAAATTCATTGTCGGTCTTCGATATTAATGGTTGTAAATTGCGTCTAATGCAAAAACAACAGTTGATGGACAGAATGCAGAACAATGTCATACATTCACCCCAGTACAGAGATCTGGGCCTAAATCCATCGTTTTTTTGCTCACCATGCCATTCCAGTTTGAACCCAGCCATATTTTTCCTCTTCAGTCGTAAATTGCGTCTGACCATGTTTTCTGGACTAAAACATGTTCATCCGGAGTGCTCGTGCATGACTATAGGTACGCAACAGGGCGAGAACCTTTGACAAAAGTGTGACAGTAAGGCTCCCTTATGTGAGCTGACCCATGGGGCGCTTCTCATTTTAGACTAGAGACCACTGACAATTCGCACAACAGGCAAACGTTTCCCAGGTGACATATAATTGGGTACTGTATGCTTGCTTAAAAGTTTGGATTGAATGTGATTAGCCAGTGAGGTAGGACACTAGGGATCCGGATACTCACAAAAAGCCAGGGACGCCAGTCAGGGGCCTACGCAAGGCTGAAACGTGGATCAAGTGGATGCAGGGGTAACTAGCAATGCTAGGCATCACAACATACCTCTTTTTAACAATTTTTAACAATTTCCTAGGACCTCCCAAAAAATAAAGGGAATGCCTTGGCAAAGTGATTGAGATTTTTAACTCACTTATTTGATCCCATTCTCCTCTACCCCAAATAAGTACTCCCTGTTAACACAAGAATAACAGTTGCCACTAGATCATTCTCTACCATGTGAGGCAGGTCAGTGATGAAGCATGACATCCAGGGTGGTGACTGAGGCCATGCCTTACAATTTTGTATAAATCCTTGATCATTACATTCAAGGAGACATATAGGATATTGGGGGTCCCAAACGATTGGATAAAGTTCCCTCTGGTGAAAACCACTTATAGAATTGATGGACTTGTCTCATCTGCTTTTTTGATAGTTTAGACCAACGTTTGGGAGGACGCCTATGAGGACAACCCATAATTCCACTTGTTCCCTCAATCCCAGATGGTGGGATCTTATGTTGTAGAATGTTTTCCAGGCCACTGTTGATCAAAACCTCTAGGCATTTCAGTGTAAAGGATTTCCATTTGAATCAATGATGGTCCCATTTTGGCCTAGTCATGCCTCTAGTCAATGGTAAGAACACATTTTCACCCCAATTAATTCGATAAGCAGATATTGTCTCAGACAGAGAAATCAAGGAGCATATTTATGAGAGGTTTGTGTCACGTTTGCTGCGTAACTTGCGTCACGTTTTGCACCACGCAAAGTGGTACATGTGTAACACTAGCCTCTAATTCAGATTTATGAAGCCGCGCAAAGTCACTTTGCATGGCTTTGAATGGCTTCATAAATCTGGAGTAGGGCAATGCAACGCAAATCACTGCGTTGCCTTACTCTGCGCAAGGGAGGCATTCCATGGACGTTGTGGTGGGTGTTCCCACGCAACTCTCATGGTTTTTGATGCATTCCCAGATTTACAAGTACTTGTAAACCTGGGAATGCGCCAAAATCTTACGTTTCCCCAGGTGAGGCATAATGAGTAGAAATATCGCTATTTCTCCTATTTGTTTCCTCTTTCTAAGTGTTCTGCATTCTGCAGCACACATAGAAAGAAGAAAACGCTTCTCAGGATTGTTTTTGTGCAGGAAAGTGCCCCTTACTGCACAAAAACAATCCTGCATGCAACGCAGACACCTTTGCACCATGGTGCAAGGGTGCCTGCATTGGTACTAGGCTGCCAAAACAGCACCAGCGCTGGGGGAAAGTACAGGAATGCAGCGTATTAGATAAATACATTGCATTCCTGCCCTTTCCAAGTGACACATGGCAGCATAACAAGGTGACTTGCTGCGCTGCCCTGTGCCACTATTTTAAAAAATATGATAGTATCTGACGATGTTGGCGGGGGGTGTCACCTTGGGGTACGCCGCAGATGATGCTCTTGGGTTCCGAGTAGGCCCGGGCGGAGTTCGTGGACTTGCGCTATGCGGAACTCCGCAAAGTCGCAAAAAAACTCTACTTCGCTACGGGGAGTTCCGCTTGCGGGCAGAGTTTGCGATGGGAATGCAGAGTGCATCCTCGTGTTGCAAATCACGCGCGAACAGCATCACGCAGTTCTCAAGTGCGTTCTCGCATTCTAAATCTTGCATGAATGGCACCACGCGATCCGCATGGGTGCAGCCATATTGTTTTTCCGCTCTCTGTATGTGCTGGGCCTAAAATGTTATCTCTCTTTTATCTGTGTAATCCTCCCCCTTTAAAACTAATCTAACCCGCATTTTTATTTTTTTATATTAGCGTGTATCTTTCTGTTTGTGTATTTTACGTTTTTGTGAATTTTTGTCGCGTTTTTTGTGACTTTTTGTTTATTTCCTCTTAGTTACTTATCTTTGTTCTTTCCCTTCCCGTTTCTTTTTTTTCCTGAACCCGCCCAACGCCTTGGCAGAGGCAGGGCGGCTACTATGTGGGCGGCACTGCAGCCCCGGACGATCTTTTGTGAGGAGGAGGTGGCAGCACTGTTTTTTTATGTGGAGCGCCACCTCCCCTCCATGCTGTCAGCAGGCGGCAGGCCTGATAGCAGATAGCAATTTGTGAACCCATTAGGAATCGCTAACAGTGTCTGAGACACTGTTATACATCCCAATTTGCGAGTCGCAAATGTTTTGCAATTTGCGAGTCTCAAATTGGTGAGTCGTATATCTGGCCCCTAAGTGATCAATAATTCCCCATCTTTCTTTTTTTTAAATCTACTTGTTTCTTTATTGGTTTATGTTTCCAGGCAAACATTGCATTGTCCTGATCCCACATGTACAGCGGATTGAAACGTTGTCGACTTGATCACTCTGACCCATATGAGTCTTGGGTGCAGTAGTGTTGCTTTTGACAAAAGTGTGACTTCGATCATATGTAATTATTGTTGTCACATAACTTTCTTTGCCTGTGTGTTCTTGTGGTATCTGTCTAGGTGTGCCCTGTAGGGGTCCCTATCTCTACTAATTAATTTTATTCTTATACAATAATAAGCTATTTGAATTAATCGGATAATTCCTGGGCTTCATTGTTTATGTTCCCAGATTATTATTTACTCCTACTCACTGTCCAGGTACCCTTGCTCCTTACAGTTTAAACCAGAGGTCTTCGATCTGTGGAGCGCGACCCACAGAGGGGCCGTGGAGTCCTAGAAAGGGGGGGCGGGGTTCAATTGATTGATAAAGGTTGTGAGATTTTTTTTTATTTTTCAGAGGTAGTGCAAAATGTTCACAACTGGGCTGTGAAGTGCATGCTTTTAATTGTAATTGTATTTACACAGTGCTTACTACCCCTGAGAAGGTGTTGAAGGGAAAGTTATGTAAAAATAAATTGCATTTCGTACAGTCTGGTATTACTAAGATCTACATTTTGGAAGCACCATTTTATTGAAAAACTATTTGCACATTTTGTAGCAGTCTATCTTATACTGTGTGTAATGCAGGTATAAAATTATGACTTACATATTCACAGTGCTTTCTGTCACAGGCTGTGACCTCATTGCACTGAAAATACCCAAGTCACTATTCTCCACTGCACCAACCAAGATTTACTTCTGTGGCTCTCTGGTTACACACAGACCTCTGCAGTGCATTACCTAATAGAGGTTTCATAATGTTCTACAGTGCAATTCCCACTGAGTAACAACTTTTTTAAATTTATTTTTCATTTAAGCTGGCCCTTATTTTATATGTAGCTACCTGATGGTGAAGGACCTAAAAAACTTAGAGAATATTTTGGGACTTATTTATGAGAGGATTGTACTGCCGGACCATCACATTTTTTGACGCTCTGGTGGGGCAAGCATCTCAATCATAGCTATGAGGCGAGGCAAAGTCGCCCTGTGTGGCTTTGCATGGCCTCATGGCTATGGAGTAAGACAAAGCTACGCAAGTCGCTGCGTTGCCTTACTCCTCGTCAAGGAGGCATTCCATGGGCATTTTTGAGGGTGTTTCCATGCAACACCCGTGAATTTTGATGCTGCCTCAGATTTACAAAATCACGTAAACTTGGAGCAGTGCCAAAACCTTATGCGTCCTCACAGTAGGAGTAATGAGGAGAAATGTTTTAATTTCTCTTTGTTTTGTTCTCTTTCTCTGTGTGCTGCAGAATGTAGCACACATAGAAAGTGGAAAACGCCTCTCTGGATTGTTTTTGTGCAGGAAGGTGCCTCTTCCTGCACAAAACAATCCTGCCTACGTTGGCGCTAGGCAGCAATTTGTGGGCCAACGCAGGGGGAAAGGACAGGAATGCACTGTATTTCATAAATACGGTGCATTCCTGCCCTTTCACATTGGCATAGGGCAGAGCAGCAAGAAGACTTGCAGCGTTGCCCTATGTCAATTACTCATAAATGAGCCACTTTGCTTTTAGCCAAACCTTTGACGACACCCGCACGCTCATTGGCCTTTAGTTTGCTAAACACTGTTTAATTTTGACTCCAGCCTATCAGGACGCTCCCAGATCTGCCATGTTTCCTCTGCCTGCTTTTGGAAACTGAAATCCTTGCGGAGATTTCTGCATTTTCTGCCAATGGACTGCAGGAAAAATGTGGTTCATGCATTAGTCACATCCCACCTGGACTATGCGAACAGTCTCTACTTGGGGCTCCCAGATTATCTAATCAGGAAGTTACAGATTATACAAAACGCGGCAGCTAGGCTGATCAGAAACGTACCACTACGCCATCACATTTCTCCCCACCTGCGGAGCCTTCACTGGCTGCCGGTTAAGAAAAGGATAGAGTTTAAGGCACTGACATTGGCCTTTAGAACTAACAAAGATTGTGGTCCCCAATACTTGAAGAATAGACTCCGGAGATATCACCAGAACAGATCACTAAGGTCAAACCACCAGGATTGACTTGTGATTCCACGCTTTAAAAAAGCCAGGATTGGGGGTCGTGCCTTCGCTGTGAAAACAGCCTCCTTGTGGAATTCCATGCCGGAGCACTTACAGAAGGCGAAGTCAGAACTCCCGTTCAGGAAAGCATTAAAAACCTGGCTTTTCAGCCAAATTTAGAACCATGTCCAGTCCCTAAACTCACGCCCGCTACGTACCTACTGCTAGCGTCGGGACACTTCCGTGGGAGGTAGCCGTGCGCTCTATAAACTACAATAATAATAATAATAATAATATTATTTCCCCACGGTAAAAATGATTTGCTGTGGGAATTGGGGGCATTTATGGATGTAGATAGTTGTTTATGATGAGGAGTACCAGGTTTTAGAAATTTTTGTCATGAGGGGGTACTTATGCCTAAAGATTTTTGACAGGGGGTCTTGGCATCACAAAGTTCGAAGACCTCTGGCTTAAACTACCTTTGGGCCATAGATATCCTTGGGTCTCCCTTGTTTTTTTAAACATTACATGCCCAATCGAATGATTGCAAGGGATTTAAAAAATCCTCCCACTATTTGATTGTGAGTTTCCTTCCCCTTACCTGTTGTTCTCTATTCTCCTTCTCCCTTCTTTTTTAGTTTTGATCCATTGCAAATTAACAGTTTCCCTTTTTCATTAGCATGTCAGAACATAATCCAGTGTATACTGAAGAATATATTAAAAAAACATACTGGCAGGTCCTTCCCTTTTTCTGACGCAATTGAAGCAGCGCAACCTGCTAGTTCCAACCTGACAGAACAGCTAGAGAAATGCAAAACGAAATATAACAAACTACAACTCATGATTCGTATGCTCACAGAGGGGCAGATTTACAACTTCTGGCGCATCCCTGCAAATCAGCAGGGATGCGCCAGAATAGTTGCGACACGCAATTCTCTCCTTGCGCCACCACGGATGCGTCGCATTTACAATGCGGCGCACCGTGGCGCACGTAAAGGCCGATGCGTGTCGCATCCTGTGACGTAAGGGCGGCGCATTGCTGGAGTCGTGTCGCAAGCGTGATGCAACTCCAGCAATGCTCGTGGGCCGCCCATACCTAACGTGGTGTGCCACTCCTTACGCCTGCTTGAAGCAGGCGTAAGGATTTGTCGCAGCGGCGTCGGAAAAGTGACTCAGTGAAATCTTGTAGATTTCACAGCGTCACTTTTACGAGGCTTTCCTTTGACGGAACGCCCACCCTGCGGCGGAACGCCCACATGAAACCTGACGCAGGTTTCATGTGGCGCAGGGCTTTACAACGTGACGCATCTCCCTAGATGCGTCACGTTGTAAATAATGCGCAACATGGCGCATGGTTTACGTCACCGCTGCGTCACAAAAGTGACGCAACGGCGGCGCAAAAGTGGTGCAAGGGGCTTGTAAATCTGCCCCAGAGTATTTAAAAGCTGATAGCATCCCTCGAAGTTTACAGGTGAGGAATATTCTTCTGTTATTCATGGATGATAATAGGAATATTCAAGGTTTCAGTCATATCGGCACCACCTGCTCACAGCACTGGATGGTGCTTGGCATTGATACAGCCATAGTGCACTCTAAGAAATTACTAGAGGAAATCGCAGACTTGGAAAAGCACATTACTGAATCAGGCCTGAAAACTGATCCCAAAAACCTGCTTGAAAATATTGAAACATCTATTGCAGAATTCACTAGATTAGAACAACAGAAAACATCTAACAAGGTAAAAAAAACATATATATATATCTATAAAGTCAAAAAAAGTACCCATACCTTAACGAGGATTTCTATATTAATCAGAACATTAGGAACCCTAGCTTTGAACACCAATGTGGGAGATTCAATAAACAGAAGAACCTCATAACATTTATTGATTCCTCAGAAGAATCTTCTGATAATTCCAACCCAGGAGAAGACACAAGCTCCTCCAACGTGACACCAAACCCTATTTGTTTTAGAAGGAGGCCAACCCAGGCTTCCCAGATGAGAGAGAGGAAGAGGACGAGGCCAACGGTGGTTCAACACACCTGGCGAGAGACCAACGTGCCAGAAACACTATCAGTGGTGACACCAGTAAACATGGCCAACTCTAATGACACAGACTCTAGACCTCTTACAAACTGTGGGAATGCTGCACACACTATTCCTATTTTCAATCTCTCAACACGTAACCTATCACAGACAGAGACATATCTTTTGTACCCACTGTACGCCTTGATTTCTTGGACTTGTAGACTGACTTTTTCAGGTTTTTCCATAAAATTAGGCTATATACCTATTTTATGGATAACACATGTACCCAGACAAGTGCATTCACCGACTTTCGCCCTCCTTCTATATTTTCGCCACTGAATGTCTCAATGCCACCAGAAATAGACACTTTTGGGAATCTCCGACCTAGAACAATGAACGTTCATCCCATATAACATGAATGTATGACAGAATATCGACGGACAGAAAATCGACCTACAAAAATATCGATACAGAAATATAGAAGTCAAAAATATCGAAGTCCAATCTACATAAAGGTAAGTACAAAAATATCGAAAACAATATATAGTTGTCAAAAATATTGAAGTTAAAAATATCGTTTTTTTAAATGTTTTAATAATAATGTAAAATTAAGTAAATAATACATATAATTTAAAGAAATATAGTTAAAAATATTAAAAGATATTTAAAAATAATAACTAATACATTAAATGTTAAAATAAATTAAACATATACATATAAATTAATATATATACTTACTCCACATAGTGCAACAGTAGAGAAAGCGTTGGATAGCGTAGGGGAATAAAGTACTATTCCCACTCCAGAGAGTGCAACAGTAGGGAAAGCGCTGGATAGCGTAGGGGTAAAAATTACCATTCTCACTCCAGTGAGTGCAACAGTAGGGAAAGCGCTGGATAGCGTAGGGGTAAAAATTACTATTCCCACTCCAGTGAGTGCAACAGTAGGGAAAGCGCTGGATAGCGTTGGGGTAAAAATTACTATTCCCACTCCAGTAAGTGCAACAGTAGGGAAAGTGCTGGATAGCGTAGGGGTAAAAATTACTATTCCCACTCCAGAGAGTGCAACAGTAGGGAAAGCGTTGGATAGCGAAGGGGTAAAAATTACTATTCCCACTCCAGAGAGTGCAACAGTAGGGAAAGCGCTGGATAGCGTAGGGGTAAAAATTACTATTCCCACTCCAGTGAGTGCAACAGTAGGGAAAGCGTTGGACAATGTAGATGTTAAAAATAACATACATATAAATGAAATAAATATTGTAATTAAATAATGATTTATTAATAAATTCAGAAAAAAAAAACTACCAATATATCAAAAATAATAATTACTTTAATAATATTAAATACTTCCCACCATATTCCCCAATGAACACACAACACACTCCACATAAAATTTCACACAATTAAATTAATTTCCAATCAATCAATTAATAAAAATTAATTTGCAATTAATAATTAAATACAAAAAATTCAATAACAATAAATAATATGTAATAAAAATTACTAACCAATTATTAATTAATTAACAAAAAAATAATTATCAATACCAATAAATAATATTTAATAAAAATTAATAGCCAATTAAAAATTAATTAACAAAAAAATTAATTATCAATACTCAATTTTTCTTAATTAAATAATTACTTAATTATAAATAATTTACTTACCACCCTATTCCCCTAAAAACACACAACCCACTCCAATAATAAATTAATACAAATAAAAGAATGATCAATTAATAATAATTAATTACCAATTAATAATTAATTAACAATACATTAATTATTAATAACAATATTTAAAATTTAATAATTACTTAATTAAAATTAAATTACTTCCCACCCTATTCCCCTATAAACCCACAACCCGCTACAGAAATAAACCACAAAATTTTATTAAAATAAATTAATAATTCCTAAAAATTATTATTTAATTTACTATAATTAAATTACTTCCCACCCTATTCCCCTATAAACCCACAACCCGCTACGGTACTAAAACGCAAAATTTACTTTAAAAAAAATTACTAATTTCTAAAAAATGTATACATATATTTAAAAAAACAGTACAATACTTAACAAAAAATATAGAACACATACATATTAAATACATACTAAAATACACAACACTCATATAAATATCAATATTATTAACATCGATAATTTAACTATCGATATTACTAACATCGATATTTGCAACATCGATATTTCTTACCTTAACTTCGATATTCTGGTTGTAGATATTCTTGACTTCGATATTTTGTCCCTACAATATTTAAAACTCGATATAACTGTGCTTCGATATTTAAAAATCGATATTTTGACTGTCCACCCATATAACATACCTGTATCTGAGAAACAGGGCCTTGCTGAGCTTAAAACGAACAACTCTCTGGTTATCAAGCCAGCAGACAAAGGGGGAGGAATTGTTATACAAGATACCCAACAGTACAAAAATTCGATTATTAGCCAAATCTCTAATAATAGCATTACGTGAGGCTGGTGACTGACCCGGCTAAAGATGTTCAGATCAAGATCTCCACTATAATGAGAAGAGGGCTTGAGTCAGGCTTCGTTAGTAAAAATGAACATCTATTTTTGAATAGAAAAAAAACCAGGACACCGCTAATATACACATTTCCCAAAGTGCATAAAAATCAAACCTCACCTCCAGGCAGACCGATCATCTCCGGATGTGGTTCCATATTTGAGTCCAACAGTCGCTGCATCGATTCTTTTATTAAGGATTTTGTGCCAAGCACAATATGTTATGTTAGAGGCAGCATGCATCTGATTAACCATATTGAACATATGGCTTTTGATTGCAAAACTTGCTTTCTTTGCACACTTGATATAGAATCTGTATTTACAAATTTCCCTCAGGATGATGGGATTGAGGTGATTCGACAAATTCTTGAAAAGCGAACACACCCACACACTGTACCCACTGAGTTTATCTTTGAATAATTACAACTGACACTCACAAGAAACTTTTTTCAGTTTGATGGTGAATTTTACCAGAAGATTAAAGGTTCATCTATGGGAGTAGTTTACACTCCCAATTTTGCCATTTTGTTCATAGATAACTTAGAAACTTTGACCATTTTGTCTGATAACCCATTCCGCGACAGCATAGTGACTTGGAAATGTTATATAGATGACATCTTTTAGATTTGGAAAGGGAGTACAAACACACTTACCTCATTTGTCACCTGGTCGAACACAAATTGTAAAGGTTTGAAGTTTACCTATGAGTATAGCACAGAGGAGATTTCTTTTTGGATCTGTGGATCAGGACCCATGTGGGTGAACTGTACATGTTCATTGTACAAAAACCAACAGAAAGGAACACCCTATTAGCATGCTTGAGTAACCATCCCAGGGTGTTGCGTGATTCTCTCCCATACTCTACATTTCTAAGAATCAGAAGAAATTGCTTCTTTAAACAAGATTTTTTTCAGAGAAGCGAAGACTTTGAAGAACAAATTACTCTCTAGAGGGTACCCCCGGAGACTAATCACAAGATCCATTAAAAGGGCATGGTATTGCCCACGTGAGGCACTCCTGACACCTAAAGTAAAATATAATACGGGAAAGATGGTCTGTGTCCCCACATTTCACCCATCTCCAACCAATTTAAGAAAATGATCATATGCCATTGGCATATTCCTAACGCAGGAGAGCTCTCCATAGAATGCCCTATTTTTACATTTCGTAAGACTAAAAACATCAAAGACCATTTAGTGTGAGCTTGCCTAGAGTGACTAGCATGTTGCATGATTTTTGGGGAATGACTCCCTTGGTTGGCCATCGAACATGTGGAAATTGTAGTGTGTGTGAATATACCATTGAGACAAAAGAATTTGTACACAGAAATGTAAAAACAACACTTTCACATTTCCCTAATTGTAACACTGCAAATGTAATTCATGCAATTTTCTGCCCTTGCAATCTGATCTATGTGGGCCAAACTTCACAGAAAGTGAGGATCCGAATATTACAGCACAGAAGTTGATTGAGATGCAAAGTTGCAAACGCACCCCTGGTGGAACATTTTGAAACATTGGGTCATAATGAAAATGACCTACGATGGCAAGTGATTGATGTTGTGAAAATACCAGAACATGGAGCACACAGCAATTCTCAACAAAGAAGAAATGAAATGCATCTTGAGAACAGACAACTTCCACAGTGGACTTAACAGACTAGAGGACTGGGGATCCCTAATTTAACCCTCTCTGATGCCTTAGGACTGATGAATTATGAACTTTAGATGGAGGCATTATTCTGTAGTACACAACCTGTCTCTGAAATTATCCTGGTTAGGTGTTACCGCTCTCACAACGTTCATGAGTATACAAGTACAGGGACATTTCTCTGCAACGCAGGGGGTAATTGGCCAATGCCTGGGAGATGTTCATACCTTAATATAAGGGTGCCATAAAACATTTATGATGGATTTAGCTTGTGATGTTTGCCGCTTTATGAGAGATTATATTCACACATTTAAATTATGCAGGCTATTTGCTGGCTACTGGACACTCTTTCATCTCATATTTCACTAGATAGTTGCATTCTTTAACAATCAGTGCATATGTAAATTGTTTTAAAAACTGTCTATCACCCTTTCATGTATGGACAGGTGAGCCTTGTTTAGAAATATTTCTCCGTGCCCATAATCTAACCATTATTGTGCATGATTGTAAAATACCTTCTCATGTGCCCCACTGTATGCTGGATAATGTAATCATATATGGACACAGCTTTGATTCAAAAATTCAGTTGAAGGCTTCAGTCTTGGATATACATTGTATACCATCCGCTGTACCTTGCAACCTTTTTTCTTTGGAACTGTCTAGTATTCTTACTTGGATGTTAAGTGAGAACTTATCTATATTCTATACTTTTTATGCCCCCTCTATTAATCCTTATTTCCTTTTACTATCTCTGTCCACTTCAACATGGCCATCTCAGGGATTTTCAGACTGCGCGGGTTCAGTCCCCTTTCTATTTCTATTCCCTTGAAGATGTGCAAAATTCTTTCAATAGTTGCTCCGTCACCGCCAGCTCCCGGTTTCACACCACGCAGTCACCAGGGTAAGATTCACAGCCTCCTCCCGTAATGCTCCATAGTTTTATTGAGCGGTTGACTGAATACTCTTGTCTTTCCATACAGCCAATACACTTCATTTCCTGGTTTGATTTGGACCACCTTGTGGTACCGGACACGTCCCTTTCTGCTGGCAGCCCTCTTATTCTGCGGCTGCCCGCGGCTCACGCAGTGGGCCACCTAAAAGGGCGGCCACCTTAGTGCCACTTAGGCACACTACACCCCCTCTAGTCTTGGGACCCTGGGAGGAGTCCCACTGCCTGACGCGTGGGCTGCGTCATTTCCGGCGCACTGAGGGTTGGGGGAAGGTATTTATACCTGCCCCCGCCTTTCGGGCGCCCGTCTATAGGTCGGCCCCAGGTTCCGCATCGTTTTCTCTGGTCGGGAGGCAGAGTCGGTGGCTTTCTGCGGTGAGTCTGGGCCTTGGGGACAGTTTCTCTCACCCCCTGAGACTGTGTGGTGGGGCTGGATGCCCCTGCCTCCGCCAGGTGTTGGTAATTGGCGTTCACCGCTGCCCCCCCCTCCTTGCCGTTCTTAATCGAGGACACCCGGGGTGTGGGGGAGAAGGCAGATTGGTTGCGGCACGATCTTTTGGGGATGGATGCCCCTGCCCCCAGGCATTCCAATTGTGCGCTCACTGTGTGGCGCGATGTGTCCTGTTGGTTGGTGGGATCTGGTTGCTGGGGCAGGAAATTGGTCCCCCGCCTGTGAAACATTTTGCTAGGCCGGGGTCCCGACTTGTGTGGCAGATGGGCGTGTCTGGGGGATTTGACCGTACATGTCGTGCAGAGCAGTGAAGCGTCGGGTCCAAATTTGCTTGGGGGAGGTAGCCTGGATGCCGTTCTCGGTGCCCACGTTTTAATAGATGGATTTGGATTTGGCAATGGAGAACCTCGCTTGGTTCTGTACATGTGCTTGGCCATAGCTGTGTTTATTGCTGCCTTTGCTCCTCCGGTACTGTGAGGTTGTTAGTAGGGAGTGCTCATTCATCGTTTGGGTGAGGTCGGCCCACGTCTTGTAATTGATTAATTGAAAGCGTCGCTTGGTTTGGATGTGCCGTGCCCGGTATCCACCATGTTAATTGCTGCCTCTGCTCCTCCGTTGCTGTGAGGAGGTAAGCAGGGAGTGCGTACTCCCCCGGTACAGTAAGCTCAAACTGGGGCAGCAGTTCGCTGGACGCCCCGTCGGCACAGAGTTCTCGACTTGGGCTTCGGGACCATGCCTCGGGTGAGGGCCAGAGGTTTGTTGGGAGACCGGCTGGACCCCCGCGGTGACACCGTCAGGAAGAGCGCCCGGCTCAGCATCTAGCTATTTTTCCCCTACTAATGAACCAATTATTTCGGTGTGGCATGATAAAGAAAGCTGCCGACTGTGGTTCTGAGGACCTGGCTTTGTTTATCATTCAGGCAGTGAGTGGCCCGTTGGCTTGCTATGCGGGCATTAGGTGTGTTGGGCCTATCGGTTTTGCCCCGGCCATTTTGGGGCACGCCTGGCCAGGTGTTGCATGGGTGAACAGAGAGTGGTGCGGTCCAAGAGTTGTAGCTCCAGATCATGGTTTGTGCTTTGTAGGGCGCGGGCGCCTGGTCATCGCAGCGCTTGGCTTTTAGAGGGGACAGCCTTGCGCCCCGGGAGCGGGATTCATTGGGAGTGGTCTAGGTATGGCCTGTATTCACAGTCTCACCATTTCAATATGGCAGCTTTTCCAACATGCTATCAACGAAGCCACAATTGGGGCTTAGTTATCTTAGGCAACTAACAAGCAGTGACAAAGCCAATAGTACTGGCTTGTGGGTTTAGTGTTTGGGGCTGGTCCAGGTATGGCCTTCAATTCAGTCGCACCATGTCAAAATGGTAGCCTGTGTCTGGCCCTACGGTTACAGGTTCTGATCCTGGTGGGTCCACTCAGCCTTTCATCCTGCTGAGGTCAATAAAATGGGTACCATTGGGTTGGGTAGCAATAAACTTCTGTTATCAATATTCTATGTGACGAAGCCATAATGAGGGAGGGACTGGGCGGACTGGCACTGACAGTCCAGCTCCTGTCCCGTGAGGGAAAATGTTGTGAGTTCGGTGCTCCCTTGACACGGCGCGGGCAGTCGGTTGTTCATTTGGGACAGTGAATCCCTAGACAGTGTGTTTCCTTTGCCTGTCCGAAGCACACTAATACCTCCAGGTCGAGTTAAAATACACAATGCGCCAGAAGTTATGGCATGGTCTAAGCTCCTCTAAGTGTAAGGTAGGAGGGTTCACGGATCGTTTTACTAGCAGGTATTCTCCCGTCTGTGCGAGGTGGATGTGAGTTTGGGAAACTGTGTCAATCAATCAATCAATCAATCATATCATTTGTAAAGCGCACTACTCACCCGTGAGGGTCTCAAGGCGCTGGGGTGGGGAATGCTGCTACTGCTCGAAAAGCCAGGTCTTGAGGAGTTTTCTGAAGGTCAGCAGGTCTTGGGTCTGCCGTAGGTGGATGGGGAGGGTGTTCCAGGTCTTGGCGGCGAGGTGGGAGAACGATCTGCCACCGGAGGTCGCTCTTCAGAAGCGGGGGACTGTGGCGAGGGCGAGGTCGGCGGAGCGGAGCTGGCGGGTGGGGGTGTAGAAGCTGAGTCGTCTGTTGAGGTACATTGGTCCGGTGTTGTGGAGTGCCTTGTGTGCGTGGGTGAGGAGCTTGAAGGTTATCCTCTTGTTGACCAGGAGCCAGTGCAGGTCTCTTAGGTGGGGTGTGATGTGGCTGCGGCGAAGGATGTCGAGGATCAGGCATGCAGAGGCGTTCTGGATGCGTTGGAGCCATCTCAGGAGTTTGGCCGAGGCTCCTGCGTATAGGGCGTTTCCGTAGTCCAACCTGCTGCTGACGAGGGCCTGGGTGACCGTTCTTCTCGTTTCAGTGGGGATCCACTTGTAGATCCTGCGGAGCATGCGGAGGGTGTTGAAGCAGGCGGAGGAGACGGCGTTGACCTGTTTAGTCATGGAGAGGGTGGAGTCGAGGATGACCCCTAGGTTGCGTGCGTGGTCGGTGGGTGTTGGGGCGGTTCCCAGTGCGGTCGGCCACCAGGAGTCGTCCCAGGCCGAAGGGGTGGATCCGAGGATGAGGACCGCCGTCTTGTCCGAGTTCAGCTTCAGTCGGCTGTTCCTCATCCATTCAGCGACGGCCTTCATTCCTTCGTGAAGGTTGGTTTTGGCGGTGTGGGGGTCCTTGGTGAGGGAGAGGATCAGTTGGGTGTCATCGGCGTAGGAGACGGGCGACGTGGGCGAGCGGTGCCATGTAGATGTTAAACAGAGTTGGGCTGAGGGAAGAGCCCTGGGGTACGCCGCAGATGATCTCGGTGGCTTCGGAGCGGAAGGGGGAAGGCGGACGCTCTGTGTTCTGCCGGAGAGGAAGGAGATGGTCCAGTCCAGGGCCTTCTCTTGGATCCCGGCGTTGTGGAGGCGTGTTCGTAGTGTGTGGTGGCAGACCGTGTCGAAGGCGGCTGACAGGTCCAGGAGGATGAGGGCCGCCGTTTCTCCGTTGTCCAGCAGGGACTTGATGTCATCGGTGGCGGCGATGAGGGCAGTCTCGGTGCTGTGGTTGCTGTGGAACCCGGACTGGGAAGGGTCCAGGATGTTGCTCTCCTCGAGGTAGCGGGTCAGTTGTTCGTTGACGGTCTTTTCGATGACCTTTGCCGGGAACGGGAGCAGGGAGATGGGCCGGAAGTTCTTGAGGTCCTTGGGGTCCGCCTTGGGTTTCTTGAGTAAGGCGTTGATCTCGGCGTGCTTCCAGCTCTCCGGGAAGGTTGCTGTCTCGAAGGAGGTGTTGATGACTTTCCGGAGATGGGGTGCGATGGCTGTGCTGGCTTTGTTGAAGATGTGGTGTGGGCATGGGTCTGACGGAGATCCGGAGTGGATGGTGTTCATGATCTTGATGGTGTCGTCGTCGTTGATGTTGGTCCAGGAGAGCAGGCGGTTGGTGCGGATGGTGGTTGTTATACTCCTGCAGTAGTGGGGAATGGAGAGATAGCATGGCACAGCGCAATCGTGCTGCTCTGAACCGGGCGCTTGCACAGAGGATGCATTGCCATGGCTGAGGGGCATTCCCTTCTCACATGAGTCACTATGCAGTGTGCAAGGGAAAGCTTCCTCTTTTACTCTCTCTCCTTACACACCACGGTTGGCAATGTCTCCCATCTGCATGCTCGTGTTATTGTTCGGCGGGCGTCCTTCTTGCCCGGGGAGCCCTTCTTGCCTGCGGGGACGCTTTCCTCGTGGTTGGGGGCCTGGTTGGTATTAAGTTGTGGCACTGTGTTGCGGAGGAGCTGAGTTGGAACACCATCTTTGGTCGGGCCTGTGGAGCATCATTCTCACTACGGCTCCCACCTCCTCTTCGAGCACCCCCCCCCGCGGATTGGCAGATCAAGTTTGTTAACGTTATGGTCACAGGATCTCTGCTGCTCAAACTTGCAGACTACGGGCCTATGCATCGAGTACTTATACGCTGTGTTGCCCATTTTCCTACTGAGCGTGGTGCAATAAGCTTGTCTGATGCTGGGGGACAAGGAGCGGGACATTCGGTTCATGTGTTTGAATTGCTGAGCAGCGCGAACTCTGCCTGAAGGTACCAGAGCGCTTTGCTAGCGGACCAGTCACATTGCATAAAGACCTCAGAGTACACAAGTTATATAAAAAACTTTTAGTGGTAATGGCTCTAAATTCACATAAGAAGGGTAGTGAATACTTAAGTCTACTACGGATACTAGTGGTTAGAGTGACATATCCACAAGTTGCAAGTAACGATGGGGTCTAACCGAGGTGCGTTGATTGCGTATTGAAAATTGACTACTGTCTATGCAGCGCCATCCACTGGCTAAGAGGGTGAGGGGCACACATTGCTTTCTCTCTGGAGCGGAGGATCAGTTGGGCGGCATGAGGGTGGCTCGCGGCCCCTGAGAGAATGCTGCCTGTGTTGTAGGGGTGTCCTACGGCCAAAGCTGTTGGCTGTGCAGCTGGGAGGCTGCGTTTGGGTCACTGTGACAGCCTGTGCGTGGTTCGGGGCGTGGGCGCCAGGCTGAGCTCTCACACGACAATTTGTGTCGGGGGAGCACGTGTGGGCACACACTATTCACGGGTGCTACGCCTACTGTGTGGGGCCAAGCTGCGCCGTGCTGGCGAGCGGAGTCGGCGGTGGCCCCCCTTTTGGGGCTGTGGGTGGCCCAGGAGGCTCTTGGTTTGTGCCGTTGACGCCCCCCCCACATGATGAAAAAGCTTAGTGGTAATGATCTCATTGATGTTGAACTTGCTTTTCAGTTTAAAGCAAGACATTCAATTGAATGTTGTAAAATGTAAAGGCGACTCAGTCTCATCATCTCAGAATGGAAGCAATTTTCATTGTGCTTTGCAACGAAGCCACAATTGTGGCTTATTGATCTTATGCAACTAATAGGCATTGAAAGCCTATAGTACTGGTTTATTGTGGGTGTAGTGTTGCTTTGTAGAACATGATTTGAACACTATTACAGCGGTGCAAGGGCTGTTCAGTGTTCAGTCCAATGATGACATTTAGACAAAATTGATAATTATGAAGTTTAAAGAAACAATGGCCTATGAGTTCTCTTCTTAAGATGGTTCCCCTAAAACGCGTTGAGTATTACACAGCTCCAAAGGTATTCATTCAAACAAGGAAGTTGGATACTAGGAATTTGGAGTAATTGAGAAGACTTTATGATTTACTCGCCAAATTGATCCTTTCATATAATGATTTCCACGGGCGTGGAGTGGACACGCTTCTCTGCGGTCGTTCCTATAAGACATAGGAGTACACAGGGTTGATGTCTTTTAATGATGATGCTTGTGAGCTATGCAACAAAGCCATAATTGGGGCTTAGATATCTGATGCAACTTACAGGCATTGACAAAGCCAATAGTACTGGAGGGTAGGTGTACTTGCTGTAGGTGTCAGGTTACGTGTTGAGTATATATATGGATATAAGGGCAGAAGAGGCAGAACCATGTGGCAGTCTAGGCTTAGCAAACAATTGGGTAGGCCAAAATGTTTTATTCCAATGCCGAATAGAGAGCCTCAAGTGTTTGAGCATGTATCACCAGGCCCCCTGTTGACACTTCAAAGCACTTCTGAACGTGCGGATCGCACATTTGTATAGGGTGCTTGTCAAAGCTTCCTTATGGTCTACTTTGTGCCAGTCATATGGTGACAATTGTACAAGAGACGAACAAGAGTGGCTATTCAATACTTTGTTCAGTCAGAAGGGATGATTTGTCTAATTAGGAGATGCCCCCCCGACAATTATCCTTCGACTTATAATGTGGCAGGTTGAGCTTATCTAAGCTGGGTGGGGGTGAGTTCCCAACAGCTGTTGTGTAGCAGTGACAGTCCGGATAGCTCATGGAGCACGGGATGCTTGGCCTGCTCGCAGGGGCGTGTGATTTCTTTGCAGGTTTAGCCTTGCAAGCTACCCTGCGTTTGTTTTACTGATGGGGGTGATGCAATGGAATGGTTGCAGGCAGGCACCAAGAGATGGGTTTTGTCGACTAGGCACCACCATAAACTTAACCGGGGTGAGTAATCAGGCCAAGGAGTAGCTGGGTGACTCTCAGGTCCTGTCGATGGTCAGTTGGTTGGCATTCCTTTCTAGTTGTTTGTTGCAAGCTCGCTCGTGTGCGATCCAGCCCTTTACTTGAATGTCAAGCAAACTCCATGGTAGAAAGCCAAAGTTAACAACTCCTTTTCCCGCATGGCCAAAAGGACAGCAGAAGATGGGAAATTGGAGCTGAACTTATCGGTGGTGGGTCAATTCTGTTAAATTCACGGGGGTATTACGAGGCGTGTCTCTGCGGGTTTGTGGTGTCTTTCTGGTCGTTGATCGAGTAGATCCATTCCCACCAGTTCTCTGCCTGGGTATTGTGTCCTTCAGCGGCCCCACCCCAGAGTCTCTTAGAGGTATGTCCTTGGTAAATTTGGTGCTTATTATGGTTCATGATCAAAGCGGATTGTTGTATCTTTTCAGGGGGAAGAGATACAAGTTAGGTACCTATTGCTCATAGTTTAGCCATCGCACACCTTGGGGGTTGGTCACCATCACAGAACAGGCTATTGGGTCGGCCTGGTCATCCCATTGACACATTCTTATACGAACTGGACCCCGATAAAGTATATGCTGAAAAGTGTAAACACTGACTTTGGCATGTTTGGCCTTGAATCCCCTTCATCAGCTGCTATGCTTCTTGTTGGGCTAGGTGCCCTTGAGTGCCAGGCAAGTGCATTAGGGAAGCTGCATTAATTACGAGGTCACTTACATTGAGGCAGAAGGGTCCCAGCGGACCCACATAAGGGGGGCTGCGTCTGAGCTTGAAACTGGGAATCTTAGATTCCAACTTGGTCACTGGAATATAGTACACACGTCTGCGCTGGGAAAAATTTTCTAACCTGAACTACAAATTACCAGATGGTAAGTCGAATCCGGCTTGAATTTGGTGGAGGGCAGTCAATTCCGGGGTAAACCAAGTGAACCAGATCTAGTGCTCTAGCATCAGGGGTCACAGCTGGTTAGCATGCTGTGTGCATCTGGGAACGGACTAGGCATACTCAGCAGCGAAGGAAGCGTAAGAGCTGCACATTGCCACAATCCGGAGTGTGACGGAAGCAATAATTCGATCCCAGTTACTTACTGTCAGATGCACAACTTACAAACATCACACCAGTCTCACTGATCCAGTCTTAACACAAGCAGGTGTTCGCTATAGTTTATCAGTATACCTGACTGGGCATAGGTCTGGTCTCCTAGCAGAAATTGTGACCCTGTAAATCAGCGCGTGTTAGGGGTACTTCAGTTAAGCCAATGTTTGCTCGCCTTATCGCCCATGCAGGAATACGGTTTACGTAAGTTTGTTACTTAACATGGATGTGGTTCCAAGCTGGGAAACACTGGTTTAGAGCACATAGGGGCACAGCTATCAAAACACATTGAGCATTCCCATTTCCAAGAAAGGGCAGGTATCTTTACATAGTGTTCCCTGCCTAGCTACCAGCCCATAAGCTTTTCCTTCCGGTATGCATTATGGTAATCCTTCAACAGAAGTATGGAACGGGACGACTTGTGCCAGGGTGCGTACATTTAGCGGGCGACGCAGCAGATAAAGACTGCTGTCAGACGAGGGTGCTTGCAGGCAATGAGGCCATGCAATGTAGCAGAACCTAATGGTTCAGACCCCTTCCCTATGATGTTAGGGCAGTGGGATTCGCAATGTTACAGATGTTATATTCGCCCATGCAGGGGCAGAAGGGGACAGTGCTGGAATCGGTATAAATAGAGTGGGGGCCAGACCTATAGAAGATGTGCACCGGTAAACATGAGAGCATGGGGATAAGATCAGAATCCCGCAGCGGCCATTCAGCCAGGTGGGTTGTGTCAGCTGGTTATGCCAGAAAGTGTGCCGTGGCTCCAAAGGCGTCAAGAAATATGGGTTTGGAGCACAATTGCTGACATTTCCAGAGCACACACTGCACCCCGATCTAAGTAGGTGAAGGTAAATATGGTCAGATAATTTCCCTATGCCTTCACAATCCAAAAGTATTGGCATCTTTTGAGGTACCTGGGATACCTGCAAAGAAAGCTGACAATGGGCCGTATACGCAGGGTGGGGGTCACCAGCTTGGCGACACAGCATCTGTAGATTGCAGTCAGAATAATGAGTGGTACAGGCAAGACGGACATGAGATGTAGCAGACTCTTTGGAGTCCCCTTAGGGGACCTCGGGACCCACCCCTCTGTGATTAGATCCACCTTTGTCTTGTTAGGTGGGGAGGTCCACCTGGCGTTCAAAGAAGGCATGACAATCCTTGCTGGGGCAGCAGTTGGTTATCAGTTTGGCCCTCAAGTTGGGACTCGTCAAGTAGGGTGTGGGGTGAACTTTGGCTTAATCAACCCCCAAAGGTAAATGCTTATCCTTGCACAGTGGGCTCAACTGATTATAGCACTCAGGACTGTGGTTTCAAAGTAGAGCAGTAGTTTGTTATGCTCTTGGGGTCCCATCTCCTGTTTGCACTGCGCTCCAGTACAATTGGAGGTCAGTGGATTGAGTTAAGGGGATCGGTTGGCCCGAACTACAACTTGCAGACTGTGGTTGAAGAAGAGCACAGTAGTTCCCAACTCCCGGGGAGGCCATCGTACAGTCATCAGAAGGGTAAAGACAGCCATGTGTAAGCCCACCAAGCTGGGGGGCTTGGTTCAACTTAATTCATATCTAATAGAAGGGCTTGGTAATTCAGGCATGGCCTCTTTTGTGCAAACACCACACAGTATCCCGATAGGTACGGGGCACGGTAATTAGTCATAATATCGACTTTTTAATATCGAATAGCAATAATATCGAGTTTTTTATATCGATATTACCATTATATCGATGTAATAAATATCGATGTAAAAAATATCGTTTTTTCGGAAAAAATATCGAAGTAAAAAATATCTATTCAAAAATATTGTTAGTAGAAAATATCGTTTGTTAGTGTTGTAAAAAATATTGAAAAAAATAATATAGAATGTGTAAAATATCGTTTTTGGAAAATATTGAAATAGTATTTATTAATATTAATCTATTTGTTTTATTGTATTTATATTTGTATGAAATTGTATTAAAATATTAATTGTAAAATGTATTTTAGGAACGGGATGTTGGGTTATTAGGGGATAAGGGTGGGGAGTGTTTTAAAAATATTTTTTGAAAATTAGAAAATAAAATAAAAATTATAACTTTACATTTTAAATTTTGTTTTAGGAGCGGGATATTGGGTTATTAGGGGATAAGGGTGGGGAGTGTTTTAAAAATATTAGTATAAAATTACCCAAAAAAAAAAAAAATTTACAAATTTGAAAATAATTTAAAATTAGAAAATTAGATATAAATTTGAAATTTACAATGTTGTTTTAGGAGCGGGATGTTGTGTTATTAGGGGATAAGGGTGGGGAGTGTTTTAAAAATATTATTTTAAATTTAGAAATGTAAATTTAAATTCGAAATTTAAAATGTTGTTTTAGGAGTGGGATGTTGCGTTGTTAAGGGATAAGGGTGGGGAGTGTTTTTTAAATATTAGTATAAAATTACAAAATGAAATCATTTTTTTAAATTTGAAATTATTTTTAAATTAGAAATTTAAAATTAAATTTGAAATTAAAAATCTTGTTTTAGGTGCGGGATGTTGAGTTGTTAGGGGATAACGGTGGGGAGTGTTTTAAAAATATTTTCTAAAAATTTAAATTAAATGTTAAATTTTATTATTTGAATCTGAAATGTTGTTTTAGTAGTGGGATGTTGTGTATTTAGGGAAAATAGTGATGTTTTTTTTGTAAAAATATCAAATAAAAATATAAATGTATTAATATTTAGAAAATAATTTAGATATTTAGTTTTAGGAGTTGGATGTAGAGTTATTAGGGGATAAGGGTGGTAAATAATTTAAAAACCTAAAGAAAATTGTACGAAAAATTGTAAATTGTAGATAATATAAAGTTTACAGTCAAACATGTTTCATGAAATGGTAATAATTGTAGAGTGAATATTGAATAAAATATTTTTAGTGTTGTTTGCTTTATGTAATATAATAGAAAGGATAGGGTCAATAGTTATTTATATAAGTCTATTATACAGTATTTTTTATGAGTTACTAGTGAATGGAGTGGGAATAGTAAATTATATAGCTTTAATATCCAGCACCTTCCCTGAATTAATATTTACTGGAGTTGGAATAGTAATTTATATATGTTTAGTGTTCAGCACCTTCCCTGCCTTAATATTTACTGGAGTTGGAATAGTAAATTATTTATCTTTAGTGTCCAGCACATTCTTTCACTTAATACTGACTGGATTGGGAATAGTAATTTATATACTGTTAATGTCCAGCACATTCCCTAACTTAATAGTAACTGGAGTGGGAATAGTAATTTATATATGTTTAGTGTCCAACACCTTACCTGAATTAATATTGGGTGGAGTGGGAATAGTTAATTATATATCTTTAGTGTCCTGCACGTTACCTGAATAAATTCTGACTGGAGTGGGAATAGTAAATGATACATCTTTAGGGGCCGATTCCGATGTCGGACGGACTCAGGTCCGCCTGACATCGTCCAGGAGCCGTGACCGACCGACCTGCTGTCGTCGGTTACGGCCCTGCAAGTACGATGCGACCGAACCCTGTTCGGTCGCACTCGTATACTTCACAATGGGAGCACGCATTCCGAGCGGAATGCATGCTTGCATTGTGATAAGCAGGGGTGCAGTTCATCCCGTCACCCTGTGGCCGGCACCCCAAGGTGCCTGCCACCGGGTGCAGGGATCAACAGAGGGGCACCATAGGTGCCCCCAGGCTGCCATTCGGTGGCCTCGCACCCATGGGGGCCCTACTGGGGGCCCCCAAAGACAGTTACCGACTGCCTTTTCGTGCCGGAAAGACCGGCACGAAAAGGCAGTGAAATACTGCCATCGTACTCCCTCGGTCGTGAAGAGGCGGCCGGGGGAGTACTGAAGGATTTCCGGATGGCGGACGGGCTCTCCGAGCCCGTCGTAAGCCATCCGGAAATCCGAGTCGGATTCCTTTCCTACCGAGCCCATCGGAATGGCTCAGTCAGAAAGGAATCCGGCCGGCACGTTCCGATTCGGTCGGAAGGGCTCCGACCATCGTTCGGCGCCCTTCCGGTAGAAATCAGAATCGGCCCCTTAGTGTCCAGCACCTTCTCTTATTTAATAGTAACTGCAGTGGGAATAGTAATTTATATATGTTTAGTGTCCAGCACATTCCCTCATTTAATAGTAACTGGAGTGGGAATAGTAATTTATATATGTTTAGTGTCCAGCACCTTCTCTGACAGAGGGGTCGATTCCGATTCGGGCCGGAAAAAGGACCGACCGACTCTGAGCCGGTAAAAATTCCGACCGACACGTACCTGTGGTGTCCGACCCGCCAAGTACGATGCAAAGAGAGCAGAATCCGACCGACGCGTACGGAAGCCAAGCCGACCGACTGAGCCGGCCGGAAAACAGCAATCCGGCCGGAAAAACACGCGAAGAGAACCGACCGACACGCACCCGGTACAAATCCGACCGAAACGGACCCGCGAAATCCAAAACGCCAAGTACGATGGAAGGCGCGAAAACAACGACCGACTCGGACGGAGGACAAGCCGTATGACCCACACGCATACAAAACCCCGTCCAAGCAACACAAAACAGCGCGACCGACGCGTACGCAGCACAGGAAACTGAACAAACACAGCGTGAACGAAACGGAGAACACCGTACGAGACAAATGCAGGGTCCGACTCGGACACACAAACATCTCCAACATGCACAGACAGTACAAAGGAAAAATCACACAAAAAAAAGGCCAAACAAGCAATCACTAAGCCAATAAATACTGGGGGGGGGGGAGGAACAAGGACACACCCACAACTCCACCCATAAAAAGGACACAAATCACAACCATGATCCTTTGCAAATGCCATTCCACTGCCAGCACTCAAGAGACACCAACCACACACCCACAGCTCATCCCTCACACAAGCCACACACCAGCAGCACACCAACAAATACCCACCTCACATACACCCAGCAAAACACACACACACACACACCCTCACCTACACACCAACACACACATCACTCACCATCACCACCCATCACCATGCCCCCCAAGAAGAATCAGAAGTTCCTAGATTGTGAATTGGAAGTCATGGTAGACGAGATCCTCAGGGTAGAGCCACAGCTGTTTGGCACACTGGTCCAACAGACCCCCATCGCACAGAAAACCAAGATGTGGGAGAGGATCATCAACAGGGTGAATGCACAATCACCCTGTCTGCGCACAAGGAGCGACATCCAGAACAGGTGGTATGACGTGCGCAGGAGGGTCAAGAAGCTGCTGGAGAAGGACCATCAGCTCAGCAAGCACAGTGGCAGCGGCCCTCCTGCCAAGCCAGTATACCTCAGGCCCTGGGAGGAGAAGGTGCGGGCCATCCTTCCGCCAGTGAGCGTCTATGGACTAGAGGACATCCCAGAGCCTGGTGAGTACACAACAAATGTACACAATAGTCTGACACAAAACACACACACATCACTGTCAAGGGGAGAGTCAAACCATGCACTCATACCAATTACACAGCAACCACAACAGAAGCAGCACAAAATGTGTATGTCAGTCAGAGAAACACAATACATGCCATTAAAAAGAGTTACATCCAACCGTGCCATCACATGTACAAACACAACTACAAATACAGCTAGGCAGTGGCACAAATAGAACTAACAAACACATCCAGACATGTAGCCACCACAACAACACCAACACACACTGAAGACCACTCAAAGGAAGGAATTCTGTGTATGCTGGCCAAGTCAGTGTAGCCAATAGCATTATGGGAGTCGCAGTCACACAGATTGGCACCCACACAACTAGCCCATCAACACCACCATGAACCATGCGCACATCACAGGGAGTGGAGAAGGACTCACAAGATGGCTGACACTGGACACTGCTGTGGGGAGCACAAGGCCCTGCTGGCTACTGTGCACCAACAAACAGCAGCACACCACTGAATGACATCCTGAGAGACAACTTCCACTCCCTGCAATGCAAGCACCTTCCATGGTGGGGTAACTGGCTGGCTGGGTGGGAAGGAGGACTAGCAACACAGACCATAGTCACAAGCACCTCCCCTCACACCCCCCCTCAACACAAACTCCACAGAACCCACCTGGTACAATGCAATGCCTCCCATCCCAACTCAAGATCCCACAAAGAACCACCACCCTGGGTCATGTCGTGTGAAGCACAGGGACACTCTTGGCACTTTTAGCCAAACAACTGCCAGGACAACACTCCCAGCCATCTTGTCAGCACAGCCAGCCCACCTCACAGGGAAGCAGAGTCAAAAGGAAGGAAGCATGGGCATGCTGGGAATGGGGGTGGAGGCAATAGCATGATGGGAGTCGTAGTCACAGCTCTACATCCCCCACCACATGGCCCAGCAAGCTCACACTCACGCATGCACATCCCACAGAGAGTAGAAAGGCCCATCAAAGATGTCTGACACTGTTGCTGTGTCGTGGGGAGCACAAGGGCATGCTGGGAACTGCACACCAACCAAAAGCAGGACACCACTGTCAGCCATCTTGCCATTGCTCACACACCCACACATACTGAACTCCCCACAAAAGCAAGTAAGTATGGGAATGCTGGGAAGTGGGGTGGAGGCAATAGCATGATGGGAGTGGCAGTCACAGATATTGGTCACCCTCACAACTGGCCCATCAACACCACCCTGAACCATGCTCACATCACAGGGAGTGGAAAACAACTGACAAGATGGCTGACACTGGACACTGCTGTGGGGAGCACAAGGCCCTGCTGGCTACTGTGCACCAACAAACAGCAGCACACCACTGAATGACATCCTGAGAGACAACTTCCACTCCCTGCAATGCAAGCACGTTCCATGGTGGGATAACTGGCTGGCTGGGTGGGAAGGAGGACTAGCAACACTGACCATAGTCACAAGAACCTCCCCTCACACACCCCCTCAACACAAACTCCACACAACCCACCTGGTACAATGCAACGCCTCACATCCTAACTCAAGATCCCACAAAGAACCACCACCCTGGGTTATGTTGTGTGAAGCACAGGGACAGTCTTGGGACTTTTAGCCAAGCAACTGCCAGGACAACATTCCCAGCCATCTTGTCAGCACAGACACCCCACCCCACAGGGAAGCAGAGTCAAAAGGAAGGAAGCATGGGCATGCTGGGAAGGGGGGTGGAGCCAATAGCATGATGGGAGTAGTAGGCACAGATATTGCTCAGCCTCACAACTGGCCCATCAACACCACCCTGAACCATGCTCACATCACAGGGAGTGGAGAAGGACTCACAAGATGGCTGACACTGGACAGTGCTGTGGGGAGCACAAGGCCCTGCTGGCTACTGTGCACCAACAAACAGCAGCACACCACTGAATGACATCCTGAGAGACAACTTCCACTCCCTGCAATGCAAGCACCTTCCATGGTGGTAAATCTGGGTGGGTGGGTGGGTGGGTGGGAAGGAGGGCTGGCTGTCAACCAAACACAACCAATGCAGACCATGTTCACACACCAACAAATACATCGAAATGCCCAAATAATGCAGGACAATGTGCCACACCAATCCCAACCACTGACTGTGACAACTTAGGACAATGCAATGTACAGGCCCGCACCCAGAGGCACAGTCACAACTGTCAGGTGTGTCAACCATTGATGCCTGCAGCAACATAACATACATTCTGTGTGTCTCCCAAAAACAGGTGATGATGGGGACACAGCAGCAGACGCTGAGGAGTCCCAGTCTCAGGCTCAAGAGGATGCGGAGCTCACTGGTGTCGTACAGCCTCTGCCCTCCTCGGACGAAGAACAACCTGGCACATCTGGTGCAAGTCATCATGCAGCACCAGCAGGACCACCTGCTGCAGCACCAGCAGGACCACCAGCTGCAGCACCAGCAGGACCACCAGCTGCACCCCCTGCACCCACCCCTACCACGACTGGCAACACAAATACCATCCCTGCCGACATGGACAGGACAAGGAGCAACACCAGCACAGGGACTCTGGACCAACCTGGGGCCATGGACACCACTACCAACCTCCAAGGTTGACGAGGGTCATCTGTGCGTGCCACTGCACATGTCAGCAGGGGTGGTGGGAGGGGTGGGAGACAGAGGTCGCTGCTTGCTGAGGTCGCTGGTCTGCATGATGACCCACAATTGGTACGCATAGCTGATGCATACCAGGCCAGCACCAGAGACCTCAGCCAGGTAGTGGGGCTCCTCACAGACATGAAACAGCAGCAGGCTGCCCATCATGCCCGCTTGGACTCCCACATGTCCCACGTGGAGGCACACATGTCCCGCGTGGAGTCCAAGTGGGATGCACTGCATGAGATGACGGCGGTGCACAGGGACATTTTACAATGCCTCCGCCAGATGAACAGCAACCAGGCCACACCTCCCTGTGTGCCAACAACATCTGGTGCTGGCCAAACTGCAACTGCCACAGGGAGGGAGGATGACTCTGGCGGAGAGTCCCCTGCACCGCAGCAGCCTGTATGTGAGGGCCCCCCCCAAGAAGAGGGGTCGTCCGAGGAGGGGAAAGTGAGAGGCCGATGGCCAAGCGCAACTCCCAGCAAGCCTGAACCTGTTCTGGATGTTCACCCTTGTGCTCAGACTGTTCACCCTGTTGACGGCAACACTACTCCCACACATTGCACGGGGAGTCCAAGTTGGACCAATGTCACAGACAACTGTAGCCCCGATACTGGGGATTCTGTCTACCAGGACTTTCAATTCACCTAGGAACTTCGGATTGCAAGATTCATGTACAGCACTACCCATCCCATGCACTATTCACACAAATGTATCACAATAAACACACAGTACACCATACTTGCCTCTGTTGTGATACCAACGTGGGTGCTGTTACGGGGATGATGAAATGCAAAATTACACTGTGTATGCGTCTTGCAACACCAAGTACAACACAGGCATGTGAGTAAAGGCAACGTGACACATATGAGGGAGACACACCACCAGGGCTACACAACACATACACACCTAGGCCATCTGACTCATTGCCTACACTGATGTTGCCAGGGAAGACGGTGCAATGCACAGACACCACACCCATTCCCTGTTGTAGTCAAGTAGCCCACAGGTGCAGTAAGCAAATGCCAGTCAAATGTGTGACCACAGACAACGCACATCACAAAGTGAATCACAGGTTTATTACACAGTTGCAACATGTCGTAACCACTACAGATGCAAGGTAATCCCACCTGGCTGCGGGCACACAGTCAACAACTGTAGAAGGAAGGAAGTCCATGGGTGTGGCGCACATCACCTGTAGGGACACAGCAGCTACCATCCTGGAAGTGCAATCACGTTGTCGGTGGACACAGTTGACCACACGAATCTGAAAGTACCCTGTGAAGGACAGAAATGACACACAGTCAAAAGCAATGGAGTACAGGACAGAACAGCAAAACTCATGCACAATACATGTTACAAGATACCCACCCAGAACCAAGTTAGCATGTCAACACTGTTGGGGAGTACAGCCCACCTGTAAGCATACATCGCAACACACATCCAGTCAAGTAGCCCATGGACACACTCCAACAGCACCAGAGCACCACCTACACATATCATGCCAACTCACATCATTGACACGACACCTCAGGATACTCACATTCAGCTAAAGAAGTTGGTGATGAGCTGTGTGCGGACATCACCATCATCATCATAGTCACTGGTATCGTGGTCCAGGCCAGGATCCTCCACAGGTGGCGGATGTTGGTCATCGTCATCCTGGATGAGAGGCAACCTCTTCCGCACTGCCATGTTGTGGAGCATGCAGCAGACGATGATAATCTTGCACACTTTAGCAGGGGCATATGGGAGGGACCCTCCGGTCTTGTCCAGGCAGCGGAAGCGTCTCTTCAGGAGACCAAATGTCCGCTCAATAACTCTCCTGGTCCGACCATGTGCCTCGTTGTAGCGCAACTGGGCTGGTGTCACAGGGTTCCTGAGGGGTGTCAGCAACCATGGCATGTTGGGGTATCCCGAGTCACCTACGGACAGACAAGTGCACATTAGCTAACTTGGAAAAGTGGGCGGAATACTACAGATCAGATCACACACAATGGCGCAAAGTCAGTACACACCGACAAGCCAGGCACGCTGGTTCTGCATCTGTGCCATCATCCTGGGGATGCGACTACTCCTCATCACATAGGCATCGTGTGCTGAACCAGGGAAACGGGCACACACGTGTGTGATAGTCATGTCTGCAAGACACACCACCAGTGCATTGACCGAGTGGTAGTGCTTGCGGTTCCTGTAGGCCTGCTCCTGGGCCTGTGGTGGTACCAAAGCCACATGTGTCCCATCAATGGAGCCAATGACATGCGGCATCCTCCCCAGGGCATAAAAGTCACTCTTCACGTCAGTGAGTCGTCGCAGTCCAGGGAAATAGATGTACCGGTTCAGGAATAGTAACATCGCCTCCAAAACATCGCGTAGCACACGGCTGAACATAGTCTGTGACATACCACCAGTAGATGCCACTGTGTGTTGGAAGGTACCGGTGGCAAAGAAGTGTAGGGTTGCCATCACCTTCACCTTGGGGGTCAGCGCTGTAGGATACGGCCGGCCAGGCTGCAAATGTGGGGACAACTGCACTGCCAAATCCTCAATCAGCTGCCTGGTGAAGCGGTACCGTCGGATGCTGTCCCGTTCCACCATCGTTGCCAGGTCTGGGAATGGCCGATGGACAGCAGGAGCCCTGCAGTGCAGAGGAGAAGTAAGCAAGATTGTCAGTCACCCCACATATGTGGCATTGAACACACCCAATAACCCAACATACGTCATTATGAGGCACAACTACATGAAGTGTGCAGTTCCGTAAGGACATGTATGGTACATACATGGCCAACATCTGTCAACACGGTCCAACAAGTGGCATCAATTAGTCCCAGGTTGGCCCATTGGACATCATGAGGCCGTGTCACAGTTCCCATCTCCTGCTGACGTGTCACAATCACCCCCCACAGTGACATGTGAGGACAGATGTGCCCCAGGCACCACAGCCCAACTACAGGTACATTCCCAGGGACCCTGTATTGCCACATGGACACTGGCATTACATGGAGTATCATGTATACACCACAGCAAAACAACCATGACCCCCACAGGTAGTGGTCCCACTTGCCACGGCAGGACAGACATGGACGTCTGTGACACACACACACACAACATCAAAGTCCATGCACACACAACGTGGATGTGGAGACTGTCTCCCATTGTGCACATGAAATCAGAGACATTGTCAACACTACATGCACACAGACTGTGGAGGGCCATCACTATTGTGCCACTGGGACACCCTAGGTTCAAACACAACGTCCCACATGGGACTCACGGGGTATGTGACATGACATGCACATACACCACTGTGAAATGTGACCATGGCACATGCACAGATATGAACAGTTGCACATCACAGTGGTCATGTACACGTGACACCCAGGATTCGGTCCCCATGAACACGTGCACAACCTTGGGGTGGGTGCCCCCAGGTGACACCCACAGGACAACATGTACACCACCATACACACAATAGGAAATGCAGCCTTACATGCCTCATGACACAGTTAGGACAGGCTGTGGTGGTGTAGGTGTGCCCCTCACTCCCTGGGAGCGATCTGTGGCTGGCACATGTTCATCTGAGACAGGTATGGTGACATATGCCAGTCACTAGAATAGGGATGCGTTGGACAGCAATGGACCGATCGATGCGCACACATTGGCCATTGCATTCAATGTGTGCGGGTACGCCTTGTACCCCTGTACGCGTTGAACAGCAATGGACCGATCGGTGCACCCGGCCGGCCCATTGCTTTCTGTGTGTGCGGGTACGCCTTGTACCCCCGCACGCCTTGGACCCCTGCCCGCCTTGGACCGCAATGGACCGATCGGTGCACCCGGCCGGCCCATTGCTTTCTGTGTGTGCGGGTACGCCTTGTACCCCCGCACGCCTTGGACCCCTGCCCGCCTTGGACCGCAATGGACCGATCGGTGCACCCGGCCGGCCCATTGCTTTCTGTGTGTGCGGGTACGCCTTGTACCCCGCACGCCTTGGACCCCTGCCCGCCTTGGACCGCAATGGACCGATCGGTGCACCCGGCCGGCCCATTGCTTTCTGTGTGTGCGGGTACGCCTTGTACCCCCGCACGCCTTGGACCCCTGCCCGCTTGACCGCAATGGACCGATCGGTGCACCCGGCCGGCCCATTGCTTTCTGTGTGTGCGGGTACGCCTTGTACCCCCGCACGCCTTGGACCCCTGTACGCGTTGAACAGCAATGGACCGATCGGTACCCCCGGCCGGCCCATTGCATTCAATGTGTGCGGGTACGCCTTGGACCCCTGCACGCGTTGAACAGCAATGGACCGATCGGTACCCCCGGCCGGCCCATTGCTTTCTGTGTGTGCGGGTACGCCTTGTACCCCCGCACGCCTTGGACCCCTGTACGCCTTGGACCGCAATGGACCGATCGGTACCCCCGGCCGGCCCATTGCTTTCTGTGTGTGCTGGTACGCCTTGTACCCCCGCACGCCTTGGACCCCTGCACGCGTTCAACAGCAATGGACCGATCGGTACCCCCGGCCGGCCCATTGCATTCAATGTGTGCGGGTACGCCTTGTACCCCCGCACGCCTTGTACCCCTGTACGCGTTGAACAGCAATGGACCGATCGGTACCCCCGGCCGGCCCATTGCATTCAATGTGTGCGGGTACGCCTTGTACCCCCGCACGCCTTGGACCCCTGTACGCGTTGAACAGCAATGGACCGATCGGTACCCCCGGCCGGCCCATTGCATTCAATGTGTGCGGGTACGCCTTGGACCCCTGCACGCGTTGAACAGCAATGGACCGATCGGTACCCCCGGCCGGCCCATTGCTTTCTGTGTGTGCGGGTACGCCTTGTACCCCCGCACGCCTTGGATCCCTGCACGCCTTGGACCGCAATGGACCGATCGGTACCCCCGGCCGGCCCATTGCTTTCTGTGTGTGCGGGTACGCCTTGTACCCCCGCACGCCTTGGACCCCTGCACGCGTTGAACAGCAATGGACCGATCGGTACCCCCGGCCGGCCCATTGCATTCAATGTGTGCGGGTACGCCTTGTACCCCTGCACGCCTTGGACCCCTGTACGTGTTGAACAGCAATGGACCGATCGGTACCCCCGGCCGGCCCATTGCATTCAATGTGTGCGGGTACGCCTTGTACCCCCGCACGCCTTGGACCCCTGTACGCGTTGAACAGCAATGGACCGATCGGTACCCCCGGCCGGCCCATTGCATTCAATGTGTGCGGGTACGCCTTGGACCCCCGCACGCCTTGTACCGCAAAGGACCGATCTGTGCGCACCCATTGACAATGGCCTTGCCTGGCAACGGACGCGTTTTTCGAATTTCGAACGAGTCTGTTGCTGGAAATTCAGTTGGTCACCCACAACAATGTTGCAAAATCATGTATGTCATGCATTTTGAGATTTGAAGGATGCTGTGGGCGTGTATTGGTGCTGCCATGTCATGGATTGGCCAGATTCAGAAGATGCAGACGACTTGGACCTATCACTTTGGACACAAGGGACAGTATCTGCCTCTCCAGCACATAAATATTGCTGCCTGTTCCCCTGAGACCTCACTTGCCTGCACTACATGCTCCAGGACGACATCTGCCACTGCACTGCTGCTGTCTCTGCCCCTCTGGACCCTGCAATGGCACGTACTGTGGAGAGAGCCCCAGCCTTCAGCCTTGAAGAGAACCAGGCCCTGCTGGACAGCCTACTTCCACAGTACAGCAAGCTGTATGGGACACCAGGGGAGCAGGTGAGTGTTATGTGCTCTGCCTTTCTGAATGTGCATGTTGTCTGACTGGCAAGGCTGAATGTCTGCACGCCACTGGCTAGCAGGGTCACTGAGTAGTTGTCACCCCCCATAGTGTGTAGCGACATGCACTGGACAGGTATGGTGCAGTGACAGTGCTACTGAACAGGGTTTTACTCCCCATGCAATGATACCATGTAGTGACTTCTGCAAGACTGTCATGGGCAGTCGTGCAGTGGCTGTGTACACCATGTGCCCCTGTGATTTCGACATTTATATTCAACTGTGTCATGCACGGATATGTTGCATGTGTAGTAATGGCCTTATCACTTTGTCATCCTGACAGGCTACTGCCCATCGGAAGCAGGAAATCTGGAAGGACATCGTCCGGGCTGTCCGGTCCGTGGGGGTCTACAAGCGCCGGATCCGCAACTGCCAAAAGAGGTGGCAGGACCTTCGGGGCTGGACCCGGAGAATTGCACGGGTCCAGCTGAAGCTGTCGCCTCCTCGCAGGAGGGGCGGAACACGGACCCTGACCCCCACATGCTCCAGATCCTGGCGGTGGTCTTTCCAGACCTGGATGGGCAGCTGAAGGCCAGACAGCAGCAAGGAGGGGGTGAGTAAAAGACTGCACTGTGAACTCTGTCTAACATGCTGTGTGCCCTCCCCTGGCCTGGTTAAACTGCCACAGTACAGCAGTCATGTTGTCCAGGAGCCAAGTCCCTCTATTGTGCACTGCCCACTCCTCATCTGATGCCCAGGTGTGGCCCTTACATGCAGGGAATTCTGTCACTTAGGACTGTGTCCTTGCAGTTTGCTTGACTCACGGTGGGAGACAGCATCTGTTTCCCTGACTCTGTGGTGGGCATCATGGGTGGGTCCATTGCTTACATAATGCCTGTATTCTGACATGTTTTCAGCGTGTTACTTTGATCTGTGGTCCAATTGCTGAGCTGATCCACCACATGTGCCTGGGGTATCTGGCACACACCCATGCTGCGGGTGGGAGTTATGTTTGGGCCCCAGGAGTGTGTATATGACGTGTGTCACACATACTTAGCCAGCTGCCTACTGTCCAGGGCTCATCCCTCATTCATGTGGGGCAGGACAGTCATGCCTACTCCAGGCCATCCGATACACTCTGTACTCCCACTCCCGTGTATCAGCTGACACATTGTGCGCAGTGACTTGACCCCTCAGGTGTCTGCCTCTGTGTCAGTGTGCTGTGGATTAGTCGCCAGGACTGCAGGGGAGTTTCTTGGTAGGGGCTCAGCATGCCACTGGAGATGTGACCATAGGAAAAGATACTTGTGTGTCACATAGGTGTCTGATCAGCTGCCCATGCAGACTGGGGCATGTGAATGTGAAGTACAGGCAGCTGTTCCCCATTCACAGCAGAGTGTGAGGGGCTCAGGTTCAGAGGGTAGTGTCACAGATCTCCCATGTGTCCAAAAGGTATGACCTGGACAGATGAGTGTTAAGAGGATGTGTTGTGGGGGGGATGTACATGTGCACTTGTGCAGCTCCAGGACTTGCATTCCCCATGACCTACTATTGTGACACAGTGCAGAGTGTTGTTGTCTGGCTGCCAAGTCACACATCACTGAGACAGTGATGTACGACTTAGCAGTCATGCCTCCGCCATGGCGTGTGTCTACTGATTGGTGATCCTGCAGGGGAGTGACATGTGCTACATGCACACCATTGTGGCTATGGCTATCAGGACATGGGTGCATCATGGTGTCTGTTGCTGGTATGCATCACATGCATTTCCTATTTGACTCTCGGCATCCCTTTCAGCCGGGAACCTGTACTGACTCAGTGGCAGGAGCTGTGATGTGTGCATGTCCACATGCTGCACAGTGTCCTCTGCACTATCCAACTACTGTGTAGTTGGTGCATGTGTCCACACTGGGTTGTTGCAGTCCAACAGACACCAGACAGATGGGTGCAAGGCCACGTGGGATGTGAGTGCCATGGCTGGCATCACACTGACAATTGGCTGCTCCTGTTCAGTTAGGGCACTTTTAGCAATGTACAACTAATGATGCCAGGGCTTGCTCTGTAATGTGCTGTGCTCACAGTGGTGTGTGCGTTTGGTGCAGGTGACTGATGTCTGTCTGTATTCCCATTGTTTGCAGATACATCCACAGCCACGGAAGGGGACAGCTCTACGGACCAGGAGGAGCCGGAGAGCCAGACTGGGTCAGCAGCCGAGGAGTGGTCGGAGGGACCCAGTGGCACGGAGGGCGAGGGGAGCCACACCGAGGAGTCCTCAGCAGCATCCACCTCAGCTGAGGACCAGAGCAACTCGGAGGATGACTCCCTTGTGGAGGCGGGTGTCAGCAGCCACCACACCCCAGCTAGTGTTGCTGTCCCCGCCACCACCAGCACCACCACCGCCCTCCCATCGGCTCCCATTCCCCAGGTCCGTGGAGGCTCCCATGTCCGGGAGCGTGTCTCCTTTGGGCCAGGCACCGCAGCCCCTGCCCCTGTGTCCCCTGCTGCCCTGAGTGAGGAGTCTGTGTACCTCCTCCGCCAGCTCCATGTAGGCCAGACAGCCATGCTGAGTGTCCTCCATGCGCACACCGCGCTGTTGACTCAGCTGGTGTCGTTCATGGAGGGCATCTCATCGGGCATGTCTGACCTACAGAGGGGCAATAGGTCCATGGACTCCTCCCTGACGGCAGCAGTGTCCCTCCTCAAACAGTCCCTCACCCCTCCTGCCTCTGCTCCATCCACACTCCCCAGCACCTTACCCGTCCCAAGCACACACACACCGGCACAGGCACACACCAGCACACACACATCCAGCACACAGACACACACGCCACAAACAAAACGCACACGCACGCACAGTCAGGGGACTGAAACCAGACTCACAGGGGATGGGGCCCTGGAACACACACACGCATCCACATGCACTGCGCAGTCCTCAGTTCCCTCTCCCTCCAAAGCACCCTCCCTTGCCTCACCTGCAACCCCTAAGTCCCAGCGGCTCTTCCTCTTTGACATCGGCCTCTTCCCCAAAGATCAAGCTGAGGCAGCAGTCAGGGGGAAGAGGAAGCCCACCCAGACAGAGCAGAGTGCCCCTCGCCCCCGGACACCCTCCCCCAGGTGCAGGCAGACTGAGGCCCCCACCCACAAGTCCCCCCGGAGTCGTAAGAGCAAGACCCCGCCACCACCCAGCAGCTCAGGCACCAAGACTCCTTCCTCCATCCCTCAGGCCCCCACTCCACAGGTGCCCCCACCACACCCTGCCCCAGGTTCCCCCACCCACAAATACACCATCCCCAGGATGATCAGGCCTTCTCCCCCTGCCACTTGCTCCACCGACTCCACACCCCCCGCTGCGCTTGTCTGTGCCACTGATGTGGTGAGGGTGTCCTCCCCCTCTGTCCAGCCCACCTTGCCTGTTCCCCATTCCCCTCCCCTGGAGGTAGGCACTGCAGTGGAGTCCACTACCGCCCTGTCTGACTTGGGCACTGCAGTGGCGGACCTGTCCACTCCATCTGCAGGGTCCACTGCAGTCGTGCCGGCACCCACAACATCGGAGTCATGCCCCCCAGTTGTGCCGGCACACTCCATGTCAGACGACTCCACTGCAGTTGTCAGTGGCTCTCCAGCACCCACCACCCCTTCCCTGACTCCCCCTGGTGAGCCCTGATCCTGTCTCCGCGGTGCCTGGCCTGCCCCCCCGTTTGCCCCTCCTAGTGGATTGTCCCTGGTTTTGTGCAGGCATGCGTAGGGTGACATCTGGCAGTGTCACCCTGTTTGAACATTGACAATGGACTGGCCATTGGCCTTTGCTCTTTTTTCTGGACTTCGTTTTGCCTCAACACATATGCTGAATAAAGCAACTTTCTTTTCTCTAGTGCTCATGCTTCAGATGTACATGTTGTTGGTGCTGCTAACCATGCCCTTGCTGCAGTGATGATGGTATCTGGTCTCATGATTATGAAGTGTTACTGTGCAGGGACCCATGTGGTCCAGGGGAATGTGTCCTATCCTGTGGTGTATCCATGTCATCCATAGCTGCATCTGAGGGTGTCATGTGTTCAGTATTTGGCGATGGGGTTTCCTACTTGGATTAGCAATTTCATATCTGTGGCTTCCACCCCTGCACATCTATTGTGCCTGCCATTGTTCGATTCGTCTACTTCCATGACCGTGTTGCCATCTCCACTGGACATGCAGGTTTGGGCATCAATGGGGGAGGACTCATCCGTGTAGTCAGTGCAACATTGATGTACAAGTGTGTTGGATCAGTGCCGATGATTCCGTTGGCACACCCATGACCAGGCAGATGTTACGGGAGCCCTCATTTGTTGCTAATAGTTGATTGTGTAACCAAGTGCTCAGCTGACATGATGGAGCCCTACTGAGGCGACATGTGGCACAGCTTTCCTCACACAGGAGTGGAGTCCCCTCATGGCAGTGTGTACACGTGTGACCTTGCCTGCGCACAAGGTGTGTGTTGTATGTGCATGTCTGTGTGTTCACTCCCATTTAGCTGCGCATGCTGTGTTCCCTGGTGTTGTACCTGTTTGTGATGGTTGCTGAGTTGAACTGTGTTCCCCCAGAGTCTTCTCCCTGTGTTCTCTGTGCTGTGGGTGCATGTCACATTACTGGTCGTCAGGGTGTCACCCATAGGTGTGTTTGCTGTCAGGGCAGAGTTTGTGTGCAGACGCAGATGGGTCACAGTCAGGTTTCCCCTTGTCACTTGTAGTTTGCCCCTGTCATGTGATTTTCAGTTCGTGTTATCTTGACGCTATTGTGACACGTTTTGTGTGTGACTGCTGGCACTCCTCCGGGTCCGGGCTGCAATGTTGGTTGTTGTCTATGTGTGTTCTTTGTAGGTGACCTTGGCTTCTTCATTGGTGTGTGACTGTGGCTGGGTTCCCATTGGTTGGTGTGGTATCACCGTCATGTCCATGTACAGCGTAGTGTGCAGTGTGTCAGACATTCAGGGGTCTTGTTTAGTGGCCATGTGTGATGTGTTTCTGCACCTTGGTACCCACCCACCACCCTGGAATAGTTATGTGTGCATGTGCAATGTCACCAGTGCATGTGTACTTCACTGCTGCACATTGTCGGAGTTCGAGGGGCGTGGTGTTGAGTGTGTGCAGATGGGAGTTGTTGCCCGGATAGACCCCTGCCTCCATGTTGGCCTTGGGCTCACTGGCCATGCTGATTGATGTGTGCTTGTTTAGGTGTGATGGTAGTATGTTGCTCAGGACACATGACTGTGGTTCACAGTGTGAACCACATTCAGCTTTGTCATCAGAGTGGGATTTCCATGCAGCCAAGGGTCACCACATTGTGGGGGCCCTGGGGGTGGTACTGTGGTGTGTCTGTGTCTTGCTGTGTCATTTGCTGTTCCTACGTGCCTGTGTGACATGTGTGTTTTGTGCTCCCTCTCATCTGGCAATGCCTGCTTGCCCACATAGGGGATATGGATCCATGAGTTACCTTTGTGTGGCACTGTATGCACATCTGTATGATTGGTATTCAGGTCTCCTCATGTGTTGTGTGGTAGCCTGGGGACACTGGCACCCCCCCCCTCACCTGTTGTGTATGATGACAGTGTGTGTCTGCCTGTTTGTGTTTGTGCATCTGCACCACTGCATTGGCATATCTTGGGGGTGCCATTGGCTGTATGTAGTTTGGTGTGTTAGCCCTGCTGTCCCTGGGACTCCTAGGTCATTGGTCAGCACAATGATCATGGTTTGTGTGTCCCATTGCTGCCATGGTATGGTATCTGTGCACCTCACATCTGCTGTCTCCACAGGGTATCTGCATTTGTGTGCCCATTGGTGCAAATATGTGGGTCTGCATTCTGATGGTCACTTCTGTCATTGTGTCATTGATGAATGTTGACGGTGTCAGCCCCCATGGGTGTTGTTTGTCTGCACATGGCCAAAGGTATGTCTCATTTGCACTGCAGTATTTGGCTCAGCCAATTTATATTGCAATGGGACACATACACTACTTTGCCACTGATGTGTTCTTTGTACTGTGACCAGGAATCATCCATGCAGTTTGGCAGTTGCAGCTCTTTCTTTGTCAAGACTTACCTTTTGCTCACTGTGATGATGGAGGTTTAGTCCCCATTGCCACAATGCTCAGAATGTGCTTCAGCTATGGACCCCACACTTACATTTTGCTCACTGTGATGATGGGGGTTTGGTCCCCATTGCCACAATGCTCAAAATGTGCTTCAGCTATGGACCCCACACTTACATTTTGCTCACTGTGATGATGGGGGTTTAGTCCCCATTGCGACAATGCTCAAAATGTGCTTCAGCTATGGACCCCACACTTACATTTTGCTCACTGTGATGATGGAGGTTTAGTCCCCATTGCCACAATGGTCAAAATGTGCTTCAGCTATGGACCCCACACTTACATTTTGCTCACTGTGATGATGGGGGTTTAGTCCCCATTGCCACAATGCTCAAAATGTGCTTCAGCTATGGACCCCACACTTACATTTTGCTCACTGTGATGATGGGGGTTTAGTCCCCATTGCCACAATGCTCAAAATGTGCTTCAGCTATGGACCCCACACTTACATTTTGCTCACTGTGATGATGGGGGTTTAGTCCCCATTGCCACAATGCTCAAAATGTGCTTCAGCTATGGACCCCACACTTACATTTTGCTCACTGTGATGATGGGGGTTTAGTCCCCATTGCCACAATGCTCAAAATGTGCTTCAGCTATGGACCCCACACTTACATTTTCCTCACTGTGATGATGGGGGTTTAGTCCCCATTGCCACAATGCTCAAAATGTGCTTCAGCTATGGACCCCACACTTACATTTTCCTCACTGTGATGATGGGGGTTTAGTCCCCATTGCCACAATGCTCAAAATGTGCTTCAGCTATGGACCCCACACTTACATTTTCCTCACTGTGATGATGGAGGTTTAGTCCCCATTGCCACAATGCTCAGAATGTGCTTCAGCTATGGACCCCACACTTACATTTTGGTCACTGTGATGATGGGGGTTTAGCCCCATTGCCACAATGGTCATGGCCTGCTTGCATTGTGGGTGCCACACACATACATGTGTGGCACATGTGCTGGGGGTCACATTGTATGTTCTAAGTCATGTTCGGTGTTGTAGGCATTTGACACAGCCTACACACGCTTGTCATGGTGGTGGGGGGATGTCTTTATCTTGCATTCCCTAGGTTGTGCTGTGCTGGTTGTGTCATGCATTGTCCATCCTATGAGTGGGGGTAGTAGTAGTGGTAGGCATCCAGCCCCCCCTGGGTGAGGGTGGTAGTAGTGGTAGGCATCCAGCCCCCCCTGGCTAAGGGTGTTAGTGGTGGTAGGCATCCAGCCCCCCCTGGCTGAGGGTGGTAGTAGTGGTAGGCATCCAGCCCCCCCTGGGTAGGGGTGGTAGTAGTGGTGGGCATCCAGCCCCCTGGCTGAGGGTGGTAGTAGTGGTGGGCATCCAGCCCCCTGGGTAGGGGTGGTAGTAGTGGTAGGCATCCAGCCCCCCTGGCTGAGGGTGGTAGTAGTGGTAGGCATCCAGCCCCCCTGGCTAAGGGTGGTAGTAGTGGTAGGCATCCAGCCCCCCCTGGGTAGGGGTGGTAGTAGTGGTGGGCATCCAGCCCCCCCCTGGGTGAGGGTGGTAGTAGTGGTAGGCATCCAGCCCACCCTGGGTAGGGGTGGTAGTAGTGGTAGGCATCCAGCCCCCCCTGGCTGAGGGTGGTAGTAGTGGTAGGCATCCAGCCCCCCCTGGCTAAGGGTGGTAGTAGTGGTAGGCATCCAGCCCCCCCTGGGTAGGGGTGGTAGTAGTGGTAGGCATCCAGCCCCCCCTGGCTGAGGGTGTTGGTAGGCATCCAGCCCCCCCTGGGTAGGGGTGGTAGTGGTGGTGGGCATCCAGCCCCCCCTGGGTGAGGGTGGTAGTAGTGGTAGGCATCCAGCCCCCCCTGGGTAGGGGTGGTAGTAGTGGTAGGCATCCAGCCCCCCCTGGCTGAGGGTGTTGGTAGGCATCCAGCCCCCCCTGGGTAGGGGTGGTAGTAGTGGTGGGCATCCAGCCCCCCCTGGCTGAGGGTGGTAGTAGTGGTAGGCATCCAGCCCCCCTGGCTAGGGGTGGTAGTAGTGGTAGGCATCCAGCCCCCCCTGGCTGAGGGTGGTAGTAGTGGTAGGCATCCAGCCCCCCCTGGCTGAGGGTGGTAGTAGTGGTAGGCATCCAGCCCCCTGGCTGAGGGTGTTGGTAGGCATCCAGCCCCCCTGGGTAGGGGTGGTAGTGGTGGTGGGCATCCAGCCCCCCCTGGGTGAGGGTGGTAGTAGTGGTAGGCATCCAGCCCCCCCTGGGTAGGGGTGGTACTAGTGGTAGGCATCCAGCCCCCCCTGGGTGAGGGTGGTAGTAGTGGTGGGCATCAAGCCCCCCCTGGGTGAGGGTGGTAGTGGTGGTAGGCATCCAGCCCCCCCTGGCTGAGGGTGGTAGTAGTGGTAGGCATCCAGCCCCCCCTGGGTAGGGGTGGTAGTAGTGGTAGGCATCCAGCCCCCCCTGGCTCTGGGTGGTAGTGGTGGTAGGCATCCAGCCCCCCCTGGCTGAGGGTGTTGGTAGGCATCCTGCCCCCCCTGGGTAGGGGTGGTGGTGCGCATTCTGGCCCCTGTGTGCATATGTGGCATTGATGATGGGCATCCCGCCCCTATGGTGCTGTTGTTGCTGGTGTAAGTATGTTCTGCATCCCTGTGTGTGTGTGTGATGTGTCGTGTACGTGTTGTATGTGTTTTGTGGTTGGTGTCTGACTTACCTTCTGCGCCGTAGGTGTCCGTGCCTGTTCAAGTAGTAAATGTAGAATATTGGTATGATCGGGACGAAGGGATTCATGGTTGGTTCGTGTCGTTCGTCCTTCTAGTTGCTTCGCGTCGTCCTCGTCGCTTCGCCTCATCCTCGTCGCTTCGCGTCGTCCTCGTCGCTGGCGTGTTCGCCTCGTAGCCATGAATTGTGTTGTGGCGCGAATAGGAGCTTATGTGCGCCTTTCCCGGATGTTTGGACGTGCCGGACGTAGCGACGGTTTCGGCGCGTACGGGAAGCGCATCGTACTTGTTCGGCCGGAAGGGGCTGCATTTTTCCTTCCGTGCGACTCGATTCTGCGTTTCCGGATTCGCCTCGGTCGGAGAACAGGACCTGGTTTGGGTGCGTACGGCTGGGCCGGATTTTATGCTGTTATGCGCATCGTACTTGGTCGGTGGGAATAATGTGCGGATCGGTCGGGAAACAGGCATTCGCATGGCTTTTTTCCCGACCGAATGGTATTGGGTGCGCCTCCGACCGAGATCGGAATCGGCCCCAGAGTCGTGAAGTCCATTTATAGCGCAGATATTTTTGGCGGTGGTACTGTCAAAACATGGAGTCATGGTGCATTCATGTAGCCTCATCACAAGAGACCTTAGAGCGGGGGCGGAACAGCGCCTTGAAGCCTCAGTATTTGATTCATCGCTGAGGACTTGGGGGGGTGTGGGGGGCAGCGGCTCCCAGACGAAATATAGCCACATCACGCAGGAAATTTACCAAACTCTTCTCTGTCCCTTTACGGACGGGAAAATAAGAATTCCGTGTATTTTAATAATTCCCCCCACATACTCGGGGTGCACCTGGCTCTAGAGGAAGGGGGGGGGGGGGTACCCCGAAAACCAACATCGGGTCCGACCGGAAAACAGAATAATTTTAGCCTTTACAATTATTTTTAATCCTCCGATACGGACTCATTTCACTGCGAAACCAAATAAATCAGAACATATAATAATGTATTTCTCAGCAGAACCCCGCGTTAAAAATACAACTTAATTTGCTAAGTGGCCTTTCAGGGGTTTCCACCGGTTGGCACCAGCTCGACCCCAGATACCGGGCGGAAACTGTTTATGTGATTTTTCCACATTGCTGGTTTGTAAAAGCTGCCCTGTGGGGGCGACGAGTCCGGGGCTAGGGACACGTCACGTCGTGGAAATCAGAAGAAAGATCACAGATATCATTGTGTTACAGCCGCCGCCGTCTGCTGCCGAAACCGGGCTTCAATTCAGTTTACTTGGTATCGAAACAAAGTCGATATTTATTTGATGAATCTGTTCTGAAACGAGCCTTAAGACGAATGGAAATACAAAAAGGAAGCAAAATGAGCTGTTTGCGCACTTCTCCCGTTTCTAACCGCTGTACATTGCAGGTGTTGCTTTCATCCAAGTTACTGATCTCGGAAGGATGAAGGCTGTGCCAACCCGGCCGGGAGTGAAGCCCGTCAGGGGCCCTCAACCGCTGGGGGCCAATTCCTAAATTATATGAAATCAGCTCCTAACAGAGAACTTGGATTCGAAGTCTAGTGGCTCGTGACTCGCCCGCGCTCCACATCTGGGGCCATAACATCGAATCCATCCTTTGAATATGTGAAAGTGTTGATTATACACAATACCTGGTGTGAGGCGAGCAGGGGAGGCCGTCCCCAATAACACAGCAACAAATCGAATATCACCCATTCATCCACACATATGTAATACAACAGACGCGGCTCGCGGGGGCCCGGGGGATTTTTGAAATAAAAAAAAAATCCTACCTGACTCTGAGGAGGTCCGCCGTCCGCGCCGCCTCGGGTCCAACTCCGTTTGTCCCTGCCTACAGCCCCTCTCAGCCAATCCTGGCGCTGCTGGCAGCGCCAGGATTGGCTTATGGCACGGTTACCTCTCGCCCGCCTGCCCATTAGGAGACCGAGGTTTGATCCTTTGCTCAACCCTCGCTCTCCTAATGGGCATGCGCAAGCAAGTGCACACACAAGTGCGCATGACTGGGCACGGCACGAAAATTCGGTGCCCTTCCCCACTCATGCGCACTTGTGCTGCAGTGCTGCCTGCTGCCCCTGGTCCCTCTAACAATCATGTCAGTCAACATGACGCAGGACCGCCCACCCCCTTCAGACTCTGACGTCATGCTGACTGACATGATTGTCAGTTCTCCCTCGGCTCTTTGAACTTAAGTAAACTGATTCAGTTTACTTAGGTTCAAAGACGCTGAGGGAGCTGCGGGCGGGGGGGCTACGCCCCAACGCCCCAATGGACGCACCGCCCCTGAATGAGGACGATTGAGCTGATCAACGCATGCTGTTTAGAGCGCCACCGTATGGGTGCTTAACATGACATGCACGTGCAGTCCAGTGCTCTGGTGGCCGCCATGTTGGAAGGCTGCTCTGTCTCAGAGCCCCTCGGACTTTAACCATCACGGGTAACATAGGGTCTCAAGTCCTCACCTGGATGAAGCAGAGTTTTTTGGTCGCCGGGCCAGTCATTTCAAAGTCAGATGGGGACTTTCAGGTCGGATTGATTCAGGGTATGACAGTGGGGCTGGCAAAGCTAAGTGAAGACGTTGTTACTCCGCCATCTTGTTGGCCACACCCCCGTGACTCCTTTTTCAAATGTGGGTTTGAGTATTTCAAAAATACTCACTAACATTTAAAGACAGCGCATAAACATCAATTATTTGGATTGGATTGGAATTTCGCCAGCACTTTCCAATGCCTGCTCTCTCTCCTTGTCCTACTCGTATTCCTTATTACTACTACTCTCACTCTTAGCCCTACTCTTATTCCTTATTACTTCTACTCTCACCCTTACTCCTGCTCATATTCCTTATTACTCTCACTCTTAGCCCTTCTCTTATTTTATACAACTATTACTCTCAACCTTAGTCCTACTTATATTCATTTTTACTCCTACTCCTACTCTCACTCTTAGTCCTACCTTTATTCCTTATTACTCCAACTCTCACTTTTAGTCCTGCTCTTATTACTCATGCTCTCACTCTTAGTCCAGCTCGTATTCCTTATTAGTGCTACTCTCATTCTTAGCCCTTCTCTTATTCCTTATTACTGCTACTCTCACTCTTGTCCTACATGTATTCTTTATTACTGCTACTCTCATTCTTAGTACTACTCTTAATCCTTCTTACTCCTATTCTCACTCTTAGCCCTACTGCTATTCCTTATTACTCCTACTCTCAGCATTAGTCCTCCTCATATTCCTTATTATTTCTACTCTCACTTTTAGTCCTACTCTTATTCTTTATTACTTATCCTCTCACCCTTAGTGCTGCTCTTATTCCTTACTACTGCTCTCCCTCTTAGTCCTATTATTATTCCTTGTTACCACAACTCTCACTCTTAGTCCTACTCTTATTCCTTATTACTACTACTCTCACTCTTAGTCCTACTCTTATTCCTTATTACTGCTACTCTCAAGCCAGTCCTACTCTAATTCCTTATTACTCCTACTTTCACTCGTAGTCCTACTCTTATTCCATATTACTTCTGCTTTCAATCTTAGTTCTAAACCTATTCCTTATCACTGCTACTCTCAATATTAACCATACACGTATTCCTTATTTGTCCTGCTCTCCTTCTTAGTCCTACTCTTATTCCTTATTACAACTACTCTCACTCTTAGTCCTACTCTTATTCCTTATCACTGCTGCTCTCCCTCTTAGTTCTACCCTTAATCCTCCTGCTCTCCCTCTTTGTCCTTCTCTTAATCCTTATTCTTGGTACTCTCCCTCCTTGTCCTTCTCTGATTCCTTATTACTGCTCTCCCTCTTAGCACTACTCTTATTCTATATTACTGCTACTCTCACTCTTAGTCCTGCTCTTATTCCTTGTCCTCCTGCTCTCACTCTTAGTCCTGCTGTTATTCCTTATTACTGCTACTCTCACTGTTAGTCCTACTCATGCTCCTTATTACTCCTGCTCTCACTCTTAATCCTAGTCCTATTCCTTATTACTCCTCCTATCACCCTTAGTCCTACTCTTATTCCTTATTACTCTGCTCTCACTCTTATTTCTACTCGAATGTTATTACTCCTGCTCTTACTCTTAGTCTTACTCTTATTCAAATTACTCTTGCTCCCCCTCTTTGTCCTACTCATTCATTATTACTCCTATTCTCACTCTTAGTCCTACTCTTATTCTTTCTTACTCCTGCTCTCTTTCTTAGTCCTTCTATTATTCCTTATTACCACTACTCTCACTCTTAGGACTACTCTTGTTCCGTATTACTATTACTCTCACCCTTAGTCCTGCTCCTATTCCTTATTACTCCTCCTCTCACTCTCGTCCTACTCTTATGCCTTATTACTCCTACTGTCAGTCTTAGTCCAACTCTTATTACTTATTACTCCTACTCTCACTCTTAGTCCTACTCTAATTTTATTATTACTCCTGCTTTCACTCTTAGTCCTACTCTTATTCCTTAATACTGCTACTCTCCCAATTAGTCCTACTCTTAATCCATATTACTCCTACTCTCCCTCTTATTCCTACTCTTATTCCTTATTACTTCTTCTCTCACTATTAGTCCTACTCTTATTCCTTATTGCTCCTACTCTCAATCTTAGTCCTACTCTTATTCCATATTACTCCTGCTCTCCCTCTTTCTCATGTTCTTATTCATTATTACTCCTACTCTAATTCTTAGTCCTACTCGTATTCCTTATTCCACCTATTCTCACTCTTAGCCCTACTCTTATTCCATATTACTCCTACTCTCACTCTTAGTCCTACATATATTCCTTATTACTCCTACTCTCACTCTTAGTCCTGCTCTTATTCCTTATTACTCCTACTCTCAATCTTAGTCCTACTCTTATTCCACATTACTCCTGCTCTCCCTCTTTCTCATGTTCTTATTCATTATTACTCCTACTCTAATTCTTAGTCCTACTCGTATTCCTTATTCCTTATTCCACCTATTCTCACTCTTAGCCTATTCTTATTCCATATTACTCCTACTCTCACTCTTAGTCCTGCTCTTATTCCTTATTACTCCTGCTCTCATTATTAGTCCTACTACTATTCCTTATTACTCCTACTGTCACTCTTAGTCCTGCTCTTATTCCTTATTACTCCTGCTCTCACTCTTATTCCTTATTACTGCGACTCTCACTCTTAGTCCCACTGTCTTTCTTTATTACTCTACTTTATTACTACTACTCTCTCTCAGTCCTACTCTTATTCCTTATTAATGCTACTCTTACTCTAGTCCTATTATTCCTTGTTACTCCTACACTCACTCTTAGTGCAACTCTTACTCCTTATTACTCCTAGTCTCACCCTCAGTCCTACTCATACTGCTTATTTCTCCTGCTCTCACTCTTAGTCCTACTCTTATTCCTGTTTACTCCCACTCTCACCCTTAGTCATACTCGTATTCTTTATTACTCCAGCTCTCACTCTCAGTCCTACTCTTATTACTGCTACTCTCCCTATCTGTCCTACTCTTATTCCGTATTACTCCTGCTCCCACTCTTAGTCCTACTCTTATGCCTTATTACTCCTACTCCCACTCTTATTCCTACTCTTATTCCTTATTGCTCCTACTCTAATACTTATTCCTACTCTTACTTCTTATTACTCCTACTCTCACTCTTAGTTCTACTCTTACTCCTACTCTCCCTCTTTGTCCTACTCTTATTCCAGATTACTCCTTGTAGGAAGCTGGCTCTCTATATAGTGCACTAAAATGAAGTACACTGTGCAGAGAGTCCAGTGGATCCCCAATAGGTGTGCAAACGCAAAAGCAGATAAATCTAATGTTCTTTTTGTGGTAGTGTCGGCGAGCAGTTAGGCTTATCAGAGGGTAGTGCTAAGTATTTGTTGTCACACACAGAGGCAATAAATGAGACACACACTCAAGAATAAATTCGAGACCAATTAGGAAAAATAAACTTTTATCTTTATGCATATTTTTAGAAACCAAGAACAACAGTTCGAAAATGCTTTGTATGTCTATTTTTAACCAAATGCAGTTCAAGACACAATGCTTGTAGGTTTTCAGCAACAGCAGCCAATACTGTCAGGCAGAGATAGTCGCTGGGAAGAAAGCATAGGGTTAACTAGTGGAGTACCCATGGTGTTTTGGGGGACAACGGTTGCCCAGAGTTCAGGGGAAGTTCTACTCCAGGGGGTCCGAGTTTTGGAAGTCCCAGGGCTCGGGCACAGCAGGCAGTTCTGGGTTACCTGTATTGGAGGTCCCGGAGGTCTTGGGATGCAGAGTTGGTTCTTCACTGGAAGGCGTTCAGCAACAGGTGCAGTGAGGACAGTCAGTCGCGGTCGGGCAGTTGTGCCCAAGTTTCTGCTTTCATGCAGTCGAAGCCACCAGGGAGTGGGTACAAGCTCACAGGAGTGAGGCTGTTTCCAGCATTGGTCGCAGGTACTGTGAGTGTCCCTTAGGCTGATGGATGCGTTGTCAGAGTTGGTTTCCAGTCTGGTGGCCAACAAACCTTGGCTGCTGCAACTTTTGGTTGGTGGGGTGAATCGTGTTGACAAGGTCCGTGCCTATCTTCACCCCAGCGGTCTTTTACCGGCGGTGTGCCGGGGATTAGTATCACTAGTCCAAAGGGAGGTCTCAGTCAATTGGCGAAGGCTGGAAGGGCTCCGGGATTCTTTGAGGCTGCACAGGTTTCAGGTAGGGACGGCAGGCCGGAATTGTCAAGTCCTTTCCAGTTGGCAGGGTTTGGTGCTGCTTTCTTCTGCAGCAGGGCTCAGTTCCTGGTTCAGCAGCACATCTTCTTCCTTAGTCTTCTTTTGGTCCGTGGAATCTGAAGCCAAGGTTTCAGGGAGTCACCAAAATACTGAATTTAGGGGCGTTACAAAGGGAGACAGGTAGTAGCCAATGGGCTACTTATCTTTAGGCTGTCTACACCCTCTAGTGACTACTTCCTGTGAGAAGAGGCACTACCCTAGCCCTGATTGGAGGATTCCCACCGTCTCAAGATGGTGGAAATCAGGAGAGGGGTTCACCCCACCTGCCCCATCCTAGGGGTGGTATAGGCTGAGGGGAAACCCTCCTCCTCATCTAACTAATTTTCCCCCTTTCCTCCTGCCAAAAGTGGAGCAGGAAAGGGGGCTTGGCCTCCCCCACTATCTGGGGGTTCCTGGGTTGGGTTTCAAATGTGGCATTGCCTTTGAAGCTTCCTGACTGGGAAGGCCATCCTGTCCTGGAGGAGGTGTGAAACAACCACACCCAGAGCAGGTATTGTTTCTGTCATCTGTGAGTGCTGGATCTCACCCCATGAGGTCAGAAACATGTCTGGTGGTGGCAACTGGTGGACAGCGACCCCACTAGTGCTTGGTTAGATTTCAGGGGACCCTCTAAAAGGGTCTCCTGTGTGAATTTAATAAATCCAACACTGGCATCAGTGGGGATTTATTAAGACACGACTTTTGGTACCAAACATCTTCAAAATCAGTGAAGCCATCATGGAGCTAGGAACCTCGTGCTGACGAGTATCCAGCCCATGAATTCTTTATCGCTTCTCTGTTCACTCACAATGTCACAGAATGGACTGGACATTGTAGGGACATATTCCCACACATAAGGTATAGTGCACCCTGCCTTAGGGCTAAAGGCCTGCAGTAGGGGTGACTTATCTATATCTTATGCAGTGTAGGGGTGGCATGGCACACAAGGCTATGTGCCATATCGACTCTTCGGATTTTCCTGCACCAAGACATGCAGCCTGCAGTGGCATAGTGTGTAGCCTTGGTGAGGGGGGCCTGGGGTGGCACAACCAGTGCTGCAGCTCCAGATGACCCTCTTCAGTATCCATGCCCTAGGTACCAGGGATACCATTTACTAGGGACTTACAGTGGTAGCTGAAGTTGTGCCAATCGTAGTACAGTGTTTTGGGAAAGAGATCTGGCACTGGGGACCTGGTTAGCAGGGAACCAGTGCACGTACAGTTCAAAATTACATCAGGCAAAAAGTGGGGCTAACCATGCAAAAGAGGTTCTTTCTTACACTCCTACTCTCACTCTTAGTCCTACTCTTATTCCTTATTACTCCTACTCTCACTCTTAGTCCTACTCTTATTCCTTATTACTACTACTCTCCCTATTAGTCCTACTCTTATTCCTATTACTCCTACTCTCACTCTTAGTCGTACTCTTACTTCTTATTACTCCGACTCTTACTCTAAGTCCTACTTTTATTCCTTATTACTACTACTCTCATTCTTAGTCCTACTCTTACTTCTTATTACTCCTACTCTTACTCGTATTCCTTATTACTACTACTCTTACACTTAGTCCTACTCTTAATACTTATTATTGCTACTCTCATTCTTAGTCCTACTCTTAATTCTTATTACTTCTGCTCTCCCTCTTTGTCCTACTCCTATTCCTTATTACTCCTACTCTCGCTCTTAGTCCTACTCTTATTCCTTATCACTGCTGCTCTCGCTCTTAGTCCTACTCCTATTCCTTATTACTACTGCTTTCACTCTTAATCCTACTCCTAATTACTGCTACTCTCATTCTTAGGTCTACTCTTATTCCTTATTACTCCTGCTCTCCCTCTTTGTCATACTTGTATCCCTTATTACTCCTGCTCTCCCTCTTTGTCCTACTCTTAATCCTTATTACTGCTACTCTCATTCTTAGTCCTAATCTTATTCCTTATTACTTCTGCTCTCCCTCTTTGTCCTACTCCTATTCCTTATTACTCCTACTCTCGCTCTTAGTCCTACTCTTATTCCTTATCACTGCTGCTCTCGCTCTTAGTCCTACTCCTATTCCTTATTACTACTACTCTCACTCTTAATCCTACTCCTAATTACTGCTACTCTCACTCTTAGGTCTACTCTTATTCCTTATTACTCCTGCTCTCCTCTTTGTCGTACTTGTATCCCTTATTACTCCTGCTCTCCCTCTTTGTCCTACTCTTATTCCTTATTACCCCTACTCTCACTCTCAGTTCTACAATATTTCCTTATTACTTCTACTCTCATTCGTACTCCTACTCTTATTCCTTATTACTCCCACTCTCATTCTTAGTCCTACTCCTATTCCTTATTACTCCTACTCTTAGTCCTACTCTTATTCCATATTACTCCTGCTCTCCCTTTTTGTCCTATCTTATTCCTTATTACCCCTACTCTCACTCTCAGTTCTACTATATTTCTTTCTTACTCCTACTCTCATTCTTAGTCCTACTCCTATTCCTTATTACACCTACTCTCACTCTTAGTCCTGCTCTTATTCCTTATTGCTCCTACTCTCATAATTATTCCTACTCCTATTCCTTATTACGCCTACTCAGACTCTTAGTTCTACTCTTATTCCTTATTACTCCTGCTCTCCCTCTTTGTCCTGCTCTTATTTCCTATTACCCCTACTCTCACTCTCAGTTCTACTATATTTCCTTATTACTTCTACTCTCATTCTCACTCCTACTCTTATTCCTCCTACTGTTACTCTTAGTCCTACTCCTATTCCTTATTACTCCTACTCTCACTCTTAGTCCTACCAGTGGCGGCTGGTGACATTTGTAAACGTTCTGAGTGCTCTGTGTTGAGTGAGCATAGCGAGCGAGCCCGACCTTCAAATGCGTGGTTCAGTGGGTTCTCTCTTCATGAAAGTTTTGAAAAGGGTGGGAAAATGGTGCATTTTCAAACAAATTTGAGAAAGCAAGATGGTTAGTAAAGCAATTGTGAGAGTGTAGTTATGACATCAATAAAGAGAATTCATATGATAATGACGTAGGTAGCTGCTTATTCAGTATAACCACATAGCTGTTAGTTTGTCTGACATGGCTGCCCATCTCTCTGTGTGCCCTGGCTCATCTCTAGCCCCAGCCTCTATTGCCCCTCCTGCAAGCCCCTACTGTTTTTGTGCTCTCCCTTATCTCCACCTAGTTCCCAGCCAGTCAACCTCTTGTGCTGCCTATGCTCCCTCGGTTCTAGCACATTGCTTGTGTGCTCTCTTCCCTTCCCAAGCTCTCTCCCCTACTCTGGACTGTACCAGTGGTCACCTCTGCTATCTTTTGACACCTTTACATTGTTTATGTGCTTCCTCTCCTCCCGATGCCCTCCCGCTCTGGACCTTCAGCCTCCTGTGGTATCCTTTGTTTCCAATACTTTAATCCTGCAATCCCTCCTCCCTGTGGTCTCTCCTTCACTGCACCCCCAGACTCCTGTGTGATCTCAGATCCGCAGCATTACGGTAAGTGAATTCTCCAGATCTTTCTAAAATACTATCGGGCTCATTTACAAGCCCTTTGCACCACCAGAGTGCAGACCCATCTCTACGAGGCCATGAAAAGCCAGGTAAAGTGGCATTTTATGGCCTCATAGATATGGAGTAAGGCAAGGTAGCGCAAGCCGCTGCCTGGTTGTAATCTGCGTCGAGGAGGCGTTCCATGGGTGTTGCAGTGGGTGTTCCCACACAACACACATGGAATTTGACACATTGCCAGATTTACAAGAGGTTATAAACCTGGGAATGCGTCAAAATCCTGCGCCTCCCAGGGGAGGCATAACAAGGAGAAATAATCAATCAATCAATCAATCAATCACGGCATTTATAGAGCGCGCTACTCACCCGGGAGGGTCTCAAGGCGCTGGGGGAGGGGGTAAGTTACTGCTCGAACAGCCAGGTCTTGAGCTGCTTCCTGAAGGCGAGATGGTCCTGGGTTCGCCGAAGGTGAGTGGGGAGGGAGTTCCAGGTCTTGGCCGCCAGGTAGGAGAAGGATCTTCCTCCGGCGGTGGTTCTGCGGATGCGTGGTACGGTGGCGAGGGCGTGGCTGGTTGATCGTAGCTGGCGTGTGGGCGTGTAGAAGGACATGCGGTCGTTGAGGTACTTTGGGCCCAGGTCGTGGAGGGCCTTGTGTGCGTGGGTGAGGAGTCTGAACGTGATTCTCTTGCTGACGGGGAGCCAGTGCAGGTCTTTCAGGTGTACGGTGATGTGGCTGTGTCGGGGGATGTCCAGGATGAGTCGTGCGGAGGCGTTCTGGATGCGCTGGAGTCTCTTTTGAAGTTTGGCTGTGGTTCCGGCGTAGAGGGTGTTCCCATAGTCCAGTCGGCTGGTGACGAGTGCCTGGGTGACGGTCTTCCTGGTTTCAGTGGGGATCCATCTGAAGATCTTGCGGAGCATGCGCAGGGTGTTGAAGCATGAAGATGAGACGGCGTTGACTTGTCTGGTCATCGATAGGGAGGAGTCCAGGATAAAGCCCAGGTTGCGTGCGTGGTCCGTTGGCTTGGGTGCGGTGCCCAGGGCCGGGGGCCACCAGGAGTCGTCCCAGGCGGAGGGTGATGAGCCCAGGATGAGGACTTCCGTCTTGTCTGAGTTCAGTTTAAGGCGGCTGTTCCTCATCCAGTCGGCGACGTCTCTCATCCCGTCGTGCAGGTTGGCTCTGGCGGTGGTGGGGTCGTTGGTGAGGGAGAGGATCAGCTGGGTGTCGTCGGCGTAGGAGATGATGTTGAGGTTGTGTCGGCGTGCGATGGCTGCGAGGGGGCTCATGTAGACGTTGAAGAGGGTCGGGCTGAGTGAGGATCCTTGTGGAACGCCGCAGATGACTTCGGTGGCTTCGGATCTGAACGGGGAGAGGCGGACTCTCTGGGTTCTTCCGGCGAGGAACGAGATGATCCATTCCAGTGCTTTCTCTCGGATTCCGATGTTGCTGAGGCGCTTCACTAGGGTGCGGTGGCAGACGGTGTCGAACGCCGCGGAGAGGTCCAGGAGGATGAGGGCAGCTGTTTCCCCGTTGTCGGTTAGGGTTCTGATGTCGTCGGTGGCTGCGATAAGGGCGGTCTCGGTGCTGTGGTTGGCCCGAAACCCGGACTGCGAGGGGTCGAGGGATCCATTCGTCTCGAGGAAGGCGGCAAGCTGTCTGTTGACGGTCTTCTCGATGACTTTGGCCGGAAACGGAAGGAGCGAGATGGGGCGGTAGTTCTTGAGGTCGGTGGGGTCCGCCGTTGGTTTCTTCAGGAGGGCGGTAAGCTCGGCGTGCTTCCAGCTCTCCGGGAAGGTGGCGGTGTGGAAGGAGGAGTTGATGATGTCCCGGAGATGGGGTGCGATGGTGGCGTCGGCTTTGTTGAAGACGTGGTGTGGGCAGGGGTCGGTTGGTGATCCGGAGTGGATGGAGTTCATCGTGCGGGTGGTGTCTTCGGTGTTGATCGGGGTCCAGTTGCAGAGGGTGGTGGTGGCGGGCATTGGTTCGGCGGTAGGGTGCGTTGTTTGTGCGTCGAAGCTGTTGTGTATGTCGGTGATCTTGCGGTGGAAGAACGCGGAGAGTGAGTTGCAGAGGTCTTGCGAGGGGGTGATGTCGTTGTTTCCGGCGCTGGGGTTGGAGAACTCTTTGACGATGCTGAAAAGTTCCTTGCTGTCATGGGCGTTGTTGTCCAGTCGTTCTTTGAGTGCCGACTTCTTGGTGGCACGGATCAGCTGGTGGTGTTTGCGGGTGGCGTGCTTGAGGGCGGTCCTGTTGTCTGTGGTCTGGACGAGTCGCCAGGTTTTCTCGAGAGTGCGGCAGTTCTTCTTGGATTCCTTGAGTTCGTTGGTGAACCAAGGGGTTTTCTTGCTTCCGGGTCTGCTGGGAGGGTTTTTTAGTGGTGCGAGGTCGTCGGCGCAGGCGGTCAGCCACTTGGCGAGGTTGCTGGCTGCTTCGTTTGGGTCCGTTGTGTCGGTGGGTGTGTTCTGGCTGAGGGAGGCGGTGAGCTGCTCGGCGGTGATCTTGCTCCAGCTCCGGCGGGGAGCCTGTTGCGGGTGGTGGTGGGTCGCAGTCTTTCTGAAGCTGAAGTGGACGCAGCTGTGGTCGGTCCAGTGGAGTCCGGTGGCGTGGCTGAAGGAGATGTGCTTGCTGGACGAGAAGACGGGGTCAAGCGTGTGGCCGGCGTAGTGGGTGGGCGTGTTCACCAGTTGCTTGAGTCCGAGGTTGGCGAGGTTGTCCAGCAGGGCGGTGGTGTTTCTGTCGTTGTTGTTCTCCAGGTGGAAGTTGAGGTCCCCTAGGAGGATGTAGTCGGCGGAGGGCATGGCGTGCGGGCTGATGAAGTCTGCGATGTCTTCGCTGAATAGTGTGCGTGGTCCCGGGGGTCTGTAGATGAGGGTGCCTCGGAGGGTGGTCTTGGGGTCCGTGTGTATCTGGAAGTGTAGGTGTTCGGCGGCGGTGAAGGTCTCGTCGGAGTTAGTCGAGATGCGGATGGTGTTCTTGTGTACGATGGCGATGCCTCCTCCCGTCTGGTTGACGCGGTCCCTCCGGGTGATCTTGTATCCATCCGGGATGGCTATGGCGATGTCAGGCGCTGAGGAGGCGTTCATCCAGGTTTCGGTGAGGAAGGCGATGTCCGGTGCTGTTGCGTCGAGCAGGTCCCAGAGTTCCACGGCGTGCCTGTGGACGGAGCGGGTGTTCAGCAGGATGCATTTCAGGTGGTTGCTGCTGTTGCTCGACTTGGCGGAGGTGGTGCACGTCAGGGGGCAGGTGAATCGGCAGGTTTGGCAGGTGAAGGGTCCGTGGGTGCGTCTCGGTGAGGCTCGGTAGCAGGCAGGGTTCCGGCCGGCATTGAGTGCGGTGAGTGTGGCGGCGTCGTAGGTCCGTCGAGTAGTGTTGCGTTGGTGGGTTCCAGGGGTTCTGGCGCTGGGCGCGGTCCAGTCGCGGACGGGCGCAGACGGGCTTGCCTTAGGCGCGCCTCGGCGCGCCCGCTGCGCACGTCCGCTGCGCGGCCGTGCAGCGGCCGCCATTTATGGGGAGGTGGGAGGGAGGAGCAGCTGGGAGGCGGGAGGCAGGGGCAGCGAATGGGCAGTCAGGGGCGGGGCCGCAGGGACGCAGCGGCGGGAATGGCGATAGGCAGCGAGGGGCACAGAAGGAAAACGGGGGAGAGCAGGCAAATCACGGGCACAACAACAGTGGGGCAGCGAGGGGCACAGAAAGGAAAAACGGGGGAGAGCAGGCAAATCACGGGCACAACAACAGTGGGGCAGCGAGGGGCACAGAAAGGAAAAACGGGGGAGAGCAGGCAAATCACGGGCACAACAACAGTGGGGCAGCGAGGGGCACAGAAAGGAAAAAAACGGGGGAGAGCAGGCAAATCACGGGCACAACAACAGTGGGGCAGCGAGGGGCACAGAAAGGAAAAAGCGGGGGAGAGCAGGCAAATCACGGGCACAACAACAGTGGGGCAGCGAGGGGCACAGAAGGAAAAACGGGGGGAGAGCAGGCAAATCACGGGCACAACAACAGTGGGGCAGCGAAGGGCACAGAAGGAAAACGGGGGAGAGCAGGCAAATCACGGGCACAACAACAGTGGGGCAGCGAGGGGCACAGAAAGGAAAAGGGGAGACAAGCAGACAAAACTGGCACCGGGGCCACAAGCGGAGGGCGATCTTACCTACAGGAGCAGCGGGCAGACAGCACAGGCGGAGCCGTGTGGTGGGGGAGCGACCTACCTGGCAAGGTCAAGGGTCGCTCCCTTGACCTATTTCTCCTCGCTTTTCCCTCTTTGTATATGTGCAACACACACCGAACGAGGAAATCGCCTCCATTGATTGTTTTTGTGCAGGAAGGTATCCCTTTCTGAACAAAAACAATCATTCCTACAACGCAGACACCTTTTCACCATGGTGAAAGGGTGCCTTCGTTAGCACAAGGCAGCCATTCGTGCGCCGTATCTCATAGATACAGCGCATTCCTGCCCTTTTCTTTTGACTCAGGGCAGCGCAGCAAAGTGACGTCAACATTTCGTAAATGAGGCCCTCTGTTTTCAACAAAAGTACACAAACTCTTGCACATGCAAAGAACTATCCAGAGAACTGTCAATCCGACAAACCTGCAGAACCATTCCTACAGTGACGCAACTGATCCGTATTATCCTTAAAATTCCCTGTTCACAGCTCCCTTACTCCATACAGGCGCTCGATTTCAGGTCTTTTCTTCACAACTTTGTGAAGTTATTTGTAAAGGCTTGGAAGCTTCATGAAGCTTGTGAGTTTATTATTTTTTCTAAAGGCAGGAAGAAAGATACATCACAATGATTTTCGCAGCACAAATTCAAAAAGAAAAAGTACCACGTAATTCTGCTGGTATAAGAAAAACTTTGAGCATCCATTTGCGCACCATCTCTCCTTATTTCACAAGGACCATCAAATCATCTATCATGAACGTAAGCCCGGCCACTATTGCACAGGTATATACCATCTGCACATCCATCCTAAAACGTGATGATATTAACAGTGCAGACCTCCACTCTGACAAGAGCCCTCCAGACAACAGTTAATCTCGCACTGGGAGAAGTTTGCTGCAGGACTTCACCATATTACTAATAAAATACACTGTTAGCAGCTCCCTGGCACCAGTCCTCTTATCTCACCAGGAATTGCAGCTCTGTAAAATTCTTTCAGTTCCCGCAAACATGTCCTTGGCGGTGTGTCTCTGATTTTATGGCATCATTAAGAACTCGCCCTTTGTTTGCAGGCAATCATGAGTTTCCCACAGTAGCCTCCTTACAGGAACTGAAACAATAATGCATTGTTTACGAGAAATGAAGCAACTTCTGGTAATCTGAGACCCCACCTCGTCTTGAGGGGAGAGCAGGAGTCAATGACCTTCACCTGCCCCCGCCCTTTCAGGGCCTTTCCACTGACCATCGGCCAAGCTTCAAACCTGGGCTTTAAGTGGGATGAAAAAACTGGGGGTCCCTCAAAGGGGCATGGCTGATATAGTTATGGGCGTGGCTTAAAACATTTATGCAAAAAATCTGTGCTCAGCATAATGTGCCGCCCGACTGGTATTTATTTCGCTGCTTCTGTTATTGCCTCCACATAAGTAACATTACACCTACAATAAGCCAGGACTATTCACTGTGTCAATGGTTGTTAGTTGCATAAGATACATATGCTACATGCATACATACAACTATGGCTTCGTTGTATATAATATTGAAAATGATTTAGCTCTTGCGCGAGAGGTTGTGGCGTAATGGCTAGAGCTGCCAACTTTGGAGCTGAGGAAGCAGGTTTGAGTCTCAGAGTGGACTCAACATCCTGTGTTTCTGGACAAATCACTTCATCGCCGGTGCCTACAAAAAAATAAATGAATAAGTCCTTGTTGGTGCTCACATAAAGCATTTCGAGTTTTGCAATATAGAACTGCAAAATTATAAAAGTTACATCAAAAACAGTGAACTGCTGCAGAGTTAAGGTTTTTTTTTCCATTCTGAGAGTGAGGGCGAAAATGGAGAGCCCGATAGGGACCCGTCTCAGCACCTGCTTTTAAGAACTGCCGGTGCTGAGCACCGGCAGGACCCGGCCCACTTAAATCCCTGCTTCAAACTATCTCAGACGGGGCATGACCACCGTGCAAGGAATTCCGAAGAAGATTATTATAGCCTAAAGATTAATTTTCACAGCCACTTAGCTGTGTAAGGACGAGGTCATTCCGCCGAGTGTTAGTTAAATGAGGACGATTGAGCTGATCAACGCATGCTGTTTAGAGCGCCACCGTATGGGTGCACGTGCAGTCCTGGAGAAGAGTACTCTGGTGGCCGCCATGTTGGAAGGCTGCTCTGTCTCAGAGCCCCTCGGACTTTAACCATCACGGGTGACATAGGGTCTCAAGTCCTCACCTGGATGAAACAGAGTTTTTTGGTCGCCGGGCCAGTCATTTCAAAGTCAGATGGGGACTTTCAGGTCGGATTGATTCAGGGTATGATAGTGGGGCTAGCAAAGCTAAGTGAAGGCGTTGTTACTCCGCCATCTTGTTGGCCACACCCCTTGACTCCTTTTTCAAATGTGGGTTTGAGTATTTCAAAAATACTCATTAACATTTAAAGACAGCGCATAAACATCAATTATTTGATTGTATTGGAATTTCGCCAGCACTTTCCAATGCCTTACAAGGCTAAAAGCAATTTCTGGGTGGTCTGGTTGTATTTAAATAGCACTTCATGCCACTGAGGAGGTTGTGAAATGCTTCAGTTATCATCAAGTTCCTAGAAGCCCTTCGGAGTTCAATGTTGTAAGGTTGCTGTTTCTGATGTTTTCAACATGGGACATGTTTGTGAGGTACCTGAGCTTTGACTGTAGCATTGAATGTTGGATATGTTTTCTGGATCCTTTAGAACACAGCCCAGAAATAGGCCTCCTAGATCCTGGCACAAAGGACTTTGTCACTGTGCCAACACGAGACAGAAACCCAGCTGGACTGCAACCACTCTGCAACCCACTGAGCAGCACCTGAATGAGATGTGTTTCAAGTAACAATCAGTTGGATAAAATGTCACCGGAATAATCGGAGGAATCCAAACCCTCTTTAGTATTAGAAAGACACACTCAAGAGCACTAGGAAACAATGGATATATTTTAGAAATGTATTTTAAAGTCAAAATCCTATCCTAGTACAGACAATAGGTGTATTAACTATTATAAATAGAAACAGAACAGCAGCTGAAAAGTTTCATGAATTAGAAATGCAATTATCAACTTCTATGAAATTGTCTTCACAACTCAAATCACGTATTTAGAACAGTGAATTCAATTCAGAATAAATACTGTGAATATATTCGGGCAGACATGATTAGCACATTCCAAAGCATAATTTAATTAATTAATGTGCATTCTATATGTTAGACTTCTAGGTAAATGATTAACATGTCGCTTGAAGATAGGGATACCTAGAAGGGAAAGAATCAATCAATCAATCAATCACGGCATTTATAGAGCGCGCTACTCACCCGGGAGGGTCTCAAGGCGCTGGGGGAGGGGGTAAGTTACTGCTCGAACAGCCAGGTCTTGAGCTGCTTCCTGAAGGCGAGATGGTCCTGGGTTCGCCGAAGGTGAGTGGGGAGGGAGTTCCAGGTCTTGGCCGCCAGGTAGGAGAAGGATCTTCCTCCGGCGGTGGTTCTGCGGATGCGTGGTACGGTGGCGAGGGCGTGGCTGGTTGATCGTAGCTGGCGTGTGGGCGTGTAGAAGGACATGCGGTCGTTGAGGTACTTTGGGCCCAGGTCGTGGAGGGCCTTGTGTGCGTGGGTGAGGAGTCTGAACGTGATTCTCTTGCTGACGGGGAGCCAGTGCAGGTCTTTCAGGTGTACGGTGATGTGGCTGTGTCGGGGGATGTCCAGGATGAGTCGTGCGGAGGCGTTCTGGATGCGCTGGAGTCTCTTTTGAAGTTTGGCTGTGGTTCCGGCGTAGAGGGTGTTCCCATAGTCCAGTCGGCTGGTGACGAGTGCCTGGGTGACGGTCTTCCTGGTTTCAGTGGGGATCCATCTGAAGATCTTGCGGAGCATGCGCAGGGTGTTGAAGCATGAAGATGAGACGGCGTTGACTTGTTTGGTCATTGATAGGGAGGAGTCCAGGATGAAGCCCAGGTTGCGTGCGTGGTCCGTTGGCTTGGGTGCGGTGCCCAGGGCCGGGGGCCACCAGGAGTCGTCCCAGGCGGAGGGTGATGAGCCCAGGATGAGGACTTCCGTCTTGTCTGAGTTCAGTTTAAGGCGGCTGTTCCTCATCCAGTCGGCGACGTCTCTCATCCCGTCGTGCAGGTTGGCTCTGGCGGTAGTGGGGTCGTTGGTGAGGGAGAGGATCAGCTGGGTGTCGTCGGCGTAGGAGATGATGTTGAGGTTGTGTCGGCGTGCGATGGCTGCGAGGGGGCTCATGTAGACGTTGAAGAGGGTCGGGCTGAGTGAGGATCCTTGTGGAACGCCGCAGATGACTTCGGTGGCTTCGGATCTGAACGGGGAGAGGCGGACTCTCTGGGTTCTTCCGGCGAGGAACGAGATGATCCATTCCAGTGCTTTCTCTCGGATTCCGATGTTGCTGAGGCGCTTCACTAGGGTGCGGTGGCAGACGGTGTCGAACGCCGCGGAGAGGTCCAGGAGGATGAGGGCAGCTGTTTCCCCGTTGTCGGTTAGGGTTCTGATGTCGTCGGTGGCTGCGATAAGGGCGGTCTCGGTGCTGTGGTTGGCCCGAAACCCGGACTGCGAGGGGTCGAGGGATCCATTCGTCTCGAGGAAGGCGGCAAGCTGTCTGTTGACGGTCTTCTCGATGACTTTGGCCGGAAACGGAAGGAGCGAGATGGGGCGGTAGTTCTTGAGGTCGGTGGGGTCCGCCGTTGGTTTCTTCAGGAGGGCGGTAAGCTCGGCGTGCTTCCAGCTCTCCGGGAAGGTGGCGGTGCGGAAGGAGGAGTTGATGATGTCCCGGAGATGGGGTGCGATGGTGGCGTCGGCTTTGTTGAAGACGTGGTGTGGGCAGGGGTCGGTTGGTGATCCGGAGTGGATGGAGTTCATCGTGCGGGTGGTGTCTTCGGTGTTGATCGGGGTCCAGTTGCAGAGGGTGGTGGTGGCGGGCATTGGTTCGGGCGGTAGGGTGCGTTGTTTGTGCGTTGAAGCTGTTGTGTATGTCGGTGATCTTGCGGTGGAAGAACGCGGAGAGTGAGTTGCAGAGGTCTTGCGAGGGGGTGATGTCGTTGTTTCCGGCGCTGGGGTTGGAGAACTCTTTGACGATGCTGAAAAGTTCCTTGCTGTCATGGGCGTTGTTGTCCAGTCGTTCTTTGAGTGCCGACTTCTTGGTGGCACGGATCAGCTGGTGGTGTTTGCGGGTGGCGTGCTTGAGGGCGGTCCTGTTGTCTGTGGTCTGGTCGAGTCGCCAGGTTTTCTCGAGAGTGCGGCAGTTCTTCTTGGATTCCTTGAGTTCGTTGGTGAACCAAGGGGTTTTCTTGCTTCCGGGTCTGCTGTGATGTGATAAAGAATGTGATAATTACATAGGTATGGCATGTGCAGAGGGTGTGAAACTAGATGCAAACACACATGTTGGTACCATCTTTTGGTGGGGACTGTATCATTTGCAGCTGCCGCCACCGATGTGCATTAGAAGCTCTGTTAAAGCACCAAAGCAAAGATATGTGGAGTCTTCCCAGGAGCAACAGAGGACCATCCTTCTGAAAGCACTATTAATCCACCAAGGTAGTATGTATGACATCCCCCCAGGCAGGGGATGGGACCAAACAGCTGTAGTTATTATTAAACTGCCAAGGAAGTCTTGCATGACATCATCCTCATTACAACGAAGGATCTTCCCACTGAATGTAGTGTTTACCCCCGAAGGGAGAATGTAGTTCTCCAAATTTTTGTGAAATGAGAATATGGATTTTATTAGAGACACAGAGACCAGCATTATGCATCAACCTTTTATTGCTATTCCATGCAGCCATTTAAAGCAACTTAAAATCTCACTTAAGATTCTAGAATTAGAACATGCCTGTCCTTATAAGCGCCGTACAAAGCAGCATCTTCGCCTTCACATCTGCTCCTAGACTTTAACCAAAAACAAAATTTCAACATCAGCAGCTCGACTCAAATTATCCAATTTCCAGATCGTCTCCTGCAAGTCTGTAAAAAACAATCAAAACACAAATTATTTCCAATAAACAAAATCAAAACACTAATCATTTGTGAAACATTGAACCGTAACAATAATAAGTTACATCTTACAATCCCTTCTCTAAGCTTGGGAAGGGTGGGATAATGCTAGCCGCCGCGTCTTTAATGAAATCCAGATTTTCCTATGTTGCAAAATGGCTTCCGCCCATTTAGTAGGCCCGGATTTTTTTGCTTTTTTGATGGCCCGGTTTTGGACTTTTTACTGTGGATGAGGCTTCCAACTTGTGACTCACCTATGGTAATCAATCACATGGTAAATGGACTACGCATTTTTGCCGTCTCTGTCCGCCTTTTAAGGTAAGGCTGCTGTGATGCAGCTAGGGTAAGGGGCACTTGGCTGGTTACACCTGAACATGTGTGCACACGCATGTTGTGTAAAAGGAAGCATCCTTTGATCCAGTTTCACATGCAAAATATCCCTTAATAGATGGATCCCTTTCACCTTGAAATGTCTGTACGCCAGGAACCAAATTATATTTTTCAAATTCAATACCGGGCACCAACCTTTGACCTTCCTCACCAAACATATTGTACTCACAAATGACAGCTTGTCCTCTGACACCCTCTTTATAAAGCCATTCTTCAGCATCTCTTGGATGTCCAATTTTACCAACCTTTGTAGTTCTTCTGTGGAAACCATCTCTTGCGGCTCCTGAGTAGGAACAGGAATTTCTCTGAATTCTATCTCATATCTTTGTACCACATTCAAAACCAATTGGTCTTTTGTTAAAAACACTTCTTCATTTGCAGTTTTTGTGCTCTTCCTCTCGATTGGCGTCCCCTACCAAATGTCCCTCTGTGAGGGAAGAATCCTGTGGCAGACTAGAAACCTCTAGAAGACACATGTCCTCAGATCTGATATTGGGACTTGTTGAAATCTCAGCCCTTGCTCCGGCCCTTTCACAAACTCTCACTTCAAACACTTTCCTAAGAGAAGATTGATCTTTTTCCAAACTAGTAAAAGTTGCTGAATATTTCCCAACTACTTTTACAAAATCTCCTCTAAAAAGAAGTAATTTTCGGGTCCTCATTAGGCTCTCTTTGCAAAATCCCCCAATTTGGGACTATTTCTTATAAGGACCGCTTTTCCTTCCTCAGTAGCTAAGGCAGTGTCCTCGTTTCCAAGGAAACACACTGCTTATTGACTCCCACCTCTCAATAAGTCTGTGTCAACAGCCACTCCCTTCAATTTTGCCTCTTCCACAATGCTTAAAATCCTGACCACTCTTTCTCTCTAAATCTTCTCTCTCTTATCACTGTCCAAATCTCAACAATTGTCACCATAAGCACAGTGGCCGCTGGTGGATTCTAAAAGTGGTGGGGCAGAAAACAGAGATTTGAGTTGAACTCATTCAAGAGCACAGTGAGTGAGCTTGAAGTAAAAGAGGAGTTGTGGGAGGATGGTCCCCCCCAGCACACCAAATACCAAGGCTGAGCAGTCTTGATTCCACCTCATGCCTCTTTAATCCACCTGGAAGCACTCCCTCCCCCTTAATCTCATTCTAACAGGCTCCTGCTTTCTCCCTTTGTGATGATTTTTTTTCTCCATATTTCTCTTCTTCCTTCTTTCTCCTTTGTGTGTTTTTTGCTTTCTGGCTCTTAGTAAATCTTTGATGAGGAAAAAGAAGTGGTGATGCCCAAAAATGAGTGCCGTTGGGCTGCACCGGCAACCACTGCCTCAAATTAAGCACTGCTATGGAGGCAAGCCTGAGCAGTTATGCCACCCCACACTGGTTGTGTGACCTCTCTTGCCCTGCCCTATCATCACCACAAGAACGTGTACACTGTACATTCAGACTAAAATGTTCTACATTCAGGAAAAGACAGAGTGGAGTAGTTTCCCTTTGGTTCTTCTTAAGTCATGTAAACAAAGAGAGCCCTTTCTCCAAATATGCAGCTTTATCTCCTACTCAGAGTAATAAACCAAAAGAAGATAAAATAAACAAGAACAGAACGTGAAAGGTGTTTGAAAAGAAAGTTTTGTCAGTTTATATTGTATTCTTTACTCCCTATAATTAATAAAAGTAAAACAAATAATCTTGAAACATGCATTAATAACAAGCTGCATACTATACAATGTAAACAACCAACTTCACACCTGAATCAATCTCCCGTCGGTGCCTAGGCTGGCCCTCTGTAACAGGCCCTCCTGTCCGAGATGTATGTTATGACCTTGGCCTGGGCCTCCATCAGACTGGGAATGCTGACAGGCGCAAGCAGGGAAAAGTGACGCAAAAATGGCGCAAGGGGCTTGTAAATCTGCCCCCTAGTGTGGCCTTATTTAATGTAACTGTTGCTCATGTAAAGGAGTGCTGTGATACCTTCGGGTACAGTTCGAGCTTTATAAAACTGCGCATCGTAGGGACAAAGGTGGGTCAGAACGCCTCTGGCAGTGGTTCTGACGCTTCTAATATTGCGCTGCTGCTGCCCTTGCAGCTCGGCATGTGCTGTTGCAGGGTGATTATAAATCTGTCTCAATGTGCTAATAGCGCACAAGTGTTCGCTGCACTCCCGAAGGATTGTTGAAGACCAACTCCCCCGGCCAATTAAATTCTAATTAAAGGCATCAGCACTGTATGCGCATATGCAACATTCTACCATCAATGCCTTTATATAATACACCTCAAAGCAGAACATATAATGAATTCCAACATCACTTTTGCCCGCGGTAATCCAGGTGCGTTTGCTCGCTCTAGCTCAGGTGCATTTGATTAGCATGACCGCTACCTCGTAAAATACATGCTAGCAAAGAGCTACAATGGCAGAGCACCTAACATCATTTTAGGCCTCTCTGCGGCCAACTCTGCCCAGCGAGCACCGTGACAGACAACAAAACACAAAAAAGGGAGCTGCCTCTTTCCTCACAAGCAAAGAAGGCAAACACGTGCATGCAGCCTACATAGAGAAAATGTGGAGTGCGCATGACTGGTTTGGTCGACCAAACAGTCAAGGCCCACAACAGTGGGCAAGCCACTCCTCCCCAACCCGCCCACCCACCCTCCCCCAACCAGGCATACCCTCACGCCCCCCCAAACCAGGCATACTCTTCTGCTTTCTCGCAGTGCGAGAAGCAGAAACATAAAATGGTATTTTGAATACCATTTTATGTTTCTGCTTCTCGCACTGTGAGAAAGCAGTGGGGCGACTCTCCTCCGCCCTAATGGAGGAGCCGCCCCTGCATACGCATCAAATACATATTCATCAAAGTATGCCCTATCTGAACTAGGTCCATCTTGATTATTTTTAAATCCATCATCAGGTCTAGCCAGAATCTTCCTTGTGCTGCAAAGGACCCCATCCAGCATGTTGCATAGGACACCTTAAGCCTCTGTGGTGCTAAGACCACCTTTCTCTGAAGAGGACAAATCCTCATCATATGCTCTGGTCATGTGTCTTTATAAAAATGTTCTGTTCCCACTCTCCTTCTTTAACCTGTGGTCTCTTATTCATCAAGTGACCAAAACTCCTCTTCTATATCAGAAAACTAATTTTCCTTCCTTTTCCTTCTCAAAACAGAATCCATAGTTTCCTTAACTGAAGCTCTCCCTCTTTTGTTTTTTACTAAACTCCCAAAGTAACACTAGAATAAAAAAAAAAACAGGTTCAGGAAGGTCCATTACTATAAGGCAAAAAACACCCACCTGAAGTAAATCGAACCTGATGCAAAAAATGGCCAAATCACCCTTGTTAACTATGGCCTCCAAAGAACTTCAGCTTTATATTAAATCATTGTCAAAACAAAGATGGCAGCACGCTTGGCATGATGATGTCATCATGCACGTGTCACGTCAAGACGTGATATATCAGATGTGCAATCTGGTCTGAAATCTGCATCAAGAACGAGCACAAGAGGCTGTCATTTATGCATTTTATGGCCAGTACATACATGTTCTCGCGCACTTTTTAAAAGACAACATTGAACTGTAATTATCTCAATAGAAATGCGCCAAAACTAACAAATTTCTTATAAAGCCTAAAACAAAATATAAGAAATATTGTTTACTATGCACAAAAAATTATGTGAATAACAATAAAAGGCAATGGAAAGACGTATTCTTTGAAACCTATGTAAATTGACCTGTAAATTGGGAGGAAACCATATCAATAAACTAACCAAATAAAATAAACTATTACTTATTAAACTAACATCATTCATCAATTGTAATAACCACATTTTAACAAAGCATATTCATTGAGAAAAGAAGGAGGTACTTAACTGACACTGAGCAGCAATGAAAAGAGGAAGATGGCTACTTTGCTCGGGCTTATAAGGACTGGCATGTTCTTATTGAATCACTGACATAATATCGAAGACAAAAATATAGAAGACAAAAATATCGATGTAAAAATATCGACATCCTATCTTTAAAATGTAAATGACAACAATATCGAAAAAAATATATAGATAAAAAAAATATTGATGTCCAAGGGGGTCATTACGATGGCGGGCGGAAGCACAACCGCCATGCTGGCGGATGCAAAAACCACCAGTTACCGCCGGCACGCATCAGTCCACACGCCCGCCCAATTACGATGCGAAAAGTAGGCCAAACACCGCCGGCAAGCCAGCAACACCGTCCGCCATCAAAGTGCGCCCGTACACGTAGCGGCGCAGCCTAATTGACACACACCGTCCGACGAAACACGTCCCGCCCAGCGTATAAATTACGATGCCGCAAACAAACGGCTCCCACGGCCAAGAGATACCGTACGACAAACCGAAGCGGTAACACGGACGCCGAGCACGGACAACGAAGAAGCGGCTCCCCGAGCATGAATCCAGCACTGCAGGCCCTCCCCATGCTCCTGCTGATGCACCACCAAGGACGCAACGTACCGCGGAGACGCAGGTAGGCACACACACAACAAGTGCACGCAAACAGCGCACACAGTGCAAGGGCGGAAAAAGCGGACAACCCCCACCAGCGCGTGTACACTACACATCCGCCATTGCATCCACATATGACACACAGGCCAAATCGTAACATCGCGTAACACATGTGTACACACCACCTGGGACTAGGAACCAACGACCCCGTCACGGCCCCATAGCGGCGATGACGCCGCCACACATGCGCACAACGCAGAGGCCAACCGCAGCGCCATGCATGCGTCGCACACAGACACAGGGACACAACCAAGCAGCACACACATCAGCCCCACCCCGAACGCACATGACACGTGACAGGCCTGCCACAGACATGTCCCCAACGCCCAATTCACGGACAACACCCAACGCCACACAACCGACGCACACATGTCAGTGAAGTCACGCAACAGCAGGACACACCCCAGTGTAACAAACATGGCGTAGCACACAGCGGCGGCAACACCAACTAGGAGAAGCAGGGCCCCTTCGGGAAGAGGAACGCCAGTACCACACTGAAACACCCATACCACCCTGCACATATGAACAAGACATATAAAACGGAACACCAAAGAGCCCGGGGACCGACAACAGGTGGCCCAAGAATAACATTCACACACAAGGCCCAACGCAGAGCGGAAAGGCAGCCTGCCGCCCACACAAGGGAGAGCAGACAGCACTGAATGACCTTCCATTCCAACTCCGAAACCACAGCCCTACCAAAGAAGCCGGTGAATACAGCCATTGTCCAAGAAAAGACCAACACAGGCATGCCGAGGAGACCGACCACAGGGCAGATAGCGCATATCACAGAAGCACACAACGGACGGGGAAGAAAAAAGAAAATACTCCCCCATGTCGGCCACATGCAAGTTAATTGGAAGGAGTCACACATCACTGACCTTGAACTGTCTGAGAAGCATGTGGGATGAGGGCCCGTGTCCTCCAAACAAGCCAACAGAACACAAGTCCTGTCTCCCTACGACTACACAGAGCTCACAGCAACCTCGGAGCGTGCACATTGCAGACTGCACACACAGCCGGAGCACGCCACCACAACGCACCGCTGCGAAATGGCAACCGCAACACACCTACCCAACTACGCCGGACATCTCAAGCTGTACAAAACCAACCTGATACATATATTGGGATGCGATCTCCTGTCCCTGCTGAACGTAAGTTACCGACTGACTTACCGCATCACATTGTTCAGCTGCGTCATGCCCGTCTTCTACTGTCGGAGGTGTCCCTACCAGCATCCCGTGGAGATATGCCTCTCCAACCCGGCATGTCTGAAGGCGGACCTGCTACCACTACTCCTCCCTCTGGACGCACACGACAGGGCCTGCTCTGCCTATGGGGGCATGGCGTATGTGGCCAACATCGCACCCGCACTGAAATGGGACCACTGTGCCTCCACACGACGGATCATCGAGAACAGCTACATCGAATGTCACCCAGCATGCCCCATCATGGTCCTCCAAGGGACAACTTACGAACAACACCTTGACAGCCACCATCCGCTACATTGGCTGGCAAACATGTACACCACCAATGACATGGAAGCCCTGCTGGACGGCATCGCATACCTGACAACCTGTAAATTCGTCGGACCACAACGCAGGTTCCCCGATTGACCTATGATGTCCAACCCCGCACCCATGCTTAGCTTCCGCACGGACTGGCCAGTCACCACCACAACAGCCATACCAAACGACCGGCAACTGTAACCACACCATCAACGACATCGCCATGACATCGGATATGACCGGGACATGCACACTGTTCTCCATCACATCCAGGAACACCGCATGCATCGTGGGAGGCAGTGGCATGGGGTCTGTGTATCGCACCCACATGGACGGAACTGCACGAACAACCAGGACACGACATGGATCCAGCGCCCATGGACACACACACCACTCAGTGGACATGAATAGGTCGCCTGGAGTCTGTGGGTGCTGCACCCCTCCCACCCCCGCCCCGGGAATCCCATACCAGGACCTTTGCATGGACGACAAGTGCATACAACAACAACACGACCCCAGTGACTGTGACATGTCCAGTAACCACCACAGTGCAACAACAAGTGGCACGCCGCTGCATGCACGCAAGCACATGCCCTGATGTCATCTCACATGCACGCGTGCATGAGGAACAACCGCAGCAAACCTGTCACATGGAACTGAGATGGACTGTGCCCATGATGCCAAGCGGTCTGGTAGGCTACATGTATACCGTCTGTGTCAAAGTCCGCAGCTCCGCAGCTATACGTAAATGTACATTAGCACAGCCTTGGCCAAGCAGATGTAACTCTGAAGCCCACATCCCACATGCAACAGCCAATCACATGTAACCCCACACCCTATCCCATTTGCAATCATGCTCAGTATATCCTCAACATGTATTCCGCTGCCAGTAGTGTCCACTATACTGCATCACAGAGGACAGAAGACTCAATATAATGTTTGAAACCAAAACTGTCTCCGCTGACTCATTTCACAAGTACGAATGAGAGAGGATGAGAGTATGTGAAGTACACGGCAGTCGTGACATGACCATGTAGTCCACTGGTATTGGATGTCAACGCAAATGAGTAGCACAACTGTGGAAGACACACGTGTCGTGTGAAGTCGTATGGACGCTGTGCTCAGGTGGGTGGGTGTGACGGGTAGATGCGCACATGCCAAGTTGGAGCACGCCGTGTTGGGAGGGGTCATGAACAGTACACCACCGCTTCCCTGGGCATTGTGAGAGGACACCTGTCGGGGGAGTGAACATGTGTGTGCACAGCAGCCGGGCACACGTACAAAGCGGTACCAGGCGCACCTCAGCCCACCCTCTGTGGACAAGCTGGATCCTGTTGTGCGCCCGCCATGCCCCTTGACAAGGCACACACAGCCCCAGTCGACCAGGTGTAACCCCAACATAGTCAATCCGCACAGGCGATACAGGGCACGGGATGGCAGTGGAGCATGGTGTGTGAGAGGTCTCCTCGCGCTCCTCCTGGTCATATCACGCAGGCAATAGAACCTCAACGTCTAGCATGGCACAAGTCAAATGGAAGTGTAGGGGGGACACACCACAGCACGAGCAGCACTGACGTCACGGGAGGTGGCTCGCACCATCCCATCCATTGCCCATTATACCAACCACGCCACATGCCATTGCGACTAAGTGCAAGCGCGTGCGCCACCACCCCCGAGCCCTCCCCAGAGAGGCCAAAGAGTGAATGTGTGGGCCACCAGTCACAGACGGACACGGCATGGCCGCAAGGGCAGCCACAGCCACTGGGTGTCGCAGGTGGCGGATCCGGAAGGCGAAGACTGTGATGCATAGTCCATGCAGGCCGGGTCTCCATTTGGGGCACCACGCAGGTGGACGGCGTCCCGCAACACATCATACCCTGAGACAGCCCACTCGTGCAACTGGACCCACACATACACTCCTTGCCCTCTCTGGTGCGAGCTTGGGGCTGCCTGTGCAAGCGCTAGCCTCGCAGGTGCACATGCATATTGGGGGAGCGAGGGGAGGACATGAGGGCTGGGGCGAAGATGACTGTATCACTGTCAGTGAGTACAAGGGATGACCCAGATGTGGAAAGGAAGAGACGTGTCCCGTGTGTACTGCAACTAGTCGCCAATCCAACTACCCCCCATGTCCGGAATGTAAGCCCGCACCTAGGCCCGCCCATCCGCCACATCGAACATACCACCAGCACGACAAGCTTCCCATTCGAAACACTGACTGGGGGTGGCGACCAGTGAACAATCATGTGTAGCCTACCCACGCGTACATGTGGGCCCTCCATGATCCATGTCACCTGCGGCAAAGTCATGACATGCGCAATGAGGGAAGTGAGGAGAGCTGTCCGCCCCACGCACAGTAGGTGCATCAGCTCCACAGACCCAGCAGCGAGTCCAGCAGGGGTCACATGTGCAGGGGCAGCTGTGCGTGGTGTGAGGGCACATGCATATAGACAGCACATCGACCAATGTGTAGTCTGCCCACATCTACAGTCCATCATCATGCGGACATAGGAATTGAACACAGGGCAACACATCTTAGTGGGTGCACCCACCGTGACCAACAATGCGCAATCATCGACGTACCCGCCCTGTGCATGGCCCCCACCCAACGGAGGCACATCCAGTGCCACCATCCCACACACACAAGCCTTCCACGGAACATGCTGTGTCCAATGGTCAGTACAGAGTCAGCGCCCATCTGGTGGATCCTGAACAGGAGACACATGCACACACATGCCAGCTCCCACTATGTACGTCTGCCACCTGGCACGTGCAATGTAACCTCTCACCTGTGACGTGTGACTGCAAGCACACAGCCGTCTTGGCATGGGGCTGTCAATGTGGACACCTGTCAATGTTTCGGGAGGTGTGATCCGTACAGTGCTGTACATAGGGTGCAGTGCTGACACCTACTACTGTCTCATGTCCCCTCGTGCCACAGGTCCCACTTGTTTTGGCCGCTCAGCCTGTGCCCACATCGTCGTCGTCGTGTGCCATACTCATCCAGCCTCGGAAGCAGTTCCATGCTCAGCAGACATTCATGTTGCCGTGGCGTTGCCGCTTGACGAATATGCAGTCAGTCCCCATCAGCACGCCCCGCAAGTCATTGGGGCCTAGATCCCCATGTGCATGCACATGGCAGTGGTTTGTCTCACTAGCCATTGCCATTGTTGGGAGACCTGTGTAAGTGTATTGTGGCCGTGCCGTCCCAGCTTGACAGCTGGGCTGTGGCTCATGTGCTTGCTCAGTCATGTCAGTGATGTGTATGCGAAATTGCTATGTGTTGTGTTGCTTTGACATGTGTCCACTGCCATTTTCCCTAGGCGGAGACCGAACATTGACCGCCCATACCAATTGCTGGCGGACATGGACGATACAGAGGTCATTAGGAAGTTTCGGCTGGACAGGCCAACCCTGCATCGACTGTGTGCCATGTTGGAACCCCATCTCCGTCCCCGCTGGGTGTATCCGACAGCTGTCACCCCCACGGCTAAGGTGATGGCCGCCATGCATTTCTTCGCCACTGGGTCATTCCAGCACACAGTGGGCAGTGGAGGAGGGATGTCCCAGCCCATGTTCAGCAAGGTGCTGAGGGATGTACTGGCAGCCATGATGCTGTACCGAAACAGGTACATCCGCTTCCCCAGGGCTCGTGAATTGGCGGCAGTGAAGGGTGCATTCTATGCCCTTGGCAGAATCCCACACGTCGTTGGAGCCATTGACTGCACACATGTTGGCCTTGTTCCACCACAGGCCACTGAGCACCTGTACCGCAACAGGAAGCACACGCACTCCCTGAATGTGCAAGTGGTGTGCCTTGCGGACATGGTGATCACCCACGTGTGTGCAAAGTTCCCAGGCTCGGCCCATGACGCACACATAATGCGCAACAGCATCTTGCCACGACTGATGTCCAATCTGCAACAGGATCGTGGCTGTATTGTCGGTGAGTATGTGGAGTGGTGTAGCGTGCTGGTTGTGCGATGCTGTCCCCTGTCCAGTTGGAATAGCAACGGTTCTCTGTGTCCCTCACACCCAGGTGACTCTGCGTACCCGAATGGGGCATGGCTGCTCAGTCCATTGAGGAATCCTCGCACCCCAGCAGACGATCGCTACAATGAGGCACATGGGAGGACCAGACGTGTGGTCAAGCGTACCTTTGGCCTCCTCAAGTCCAGGTTCAGGTGCCTGGACCGCACCGGGGTGCGCTGGCGTACTCCCCACAGAAGGTGTGCCAGATAGTGGTGGCGTGCTGCATGCTGCACAATCTGGCCATTCGGAAGCAGATCCCCCTCATCGTGGATGACGGAGATCAACCAGGGCCCCAGCCCGCAGACCAGGACAGCTCGAGTGAGAAGGACAGCGGAGAGGAGGAAGCTGGGAATGTGCGGCAGCAGCTCATCGCCCGCTACTTCACTTGACGGTGAGTGTCCATGTACGACGGCTGATGTGGCTGTATCTGTGCAGGTGTGTGTGTGCTGTGTCAGGGTGGCCGTTTGTTCACTGCGTGCTGTGTGTCAACGCTCCATGGCCAGGGTAGTATGCCACTGTTGGTGGCTGTGGCATTGTGCCCTATTGCTCTGTGCGATGTGTGTACATTGCTTGTAGTTGTTGACATGTACTGTGTGATGGGTGTGTGATACACACATTGAATGTGCTCCTGTTCTGTCTCCCACCCCTAGGTCCCTACAGGCCCTCCGGATTCCATTGCCATGCCACGCATCAGGTGCCTTTCCGCCCAAGGTGGCCGTTGTATACCGTACAAATAAAACACAGGGCACAAACAGCAGTTTGTGTAAGAGGTGCATTTATTTCAAACTGTGACATGTGATTGTGTGTAAGGTGATGACAAAAGTGGTGCGTGCAGTGACAATGAGCTGTCGGTCATGGCTGCGTGATGCTCAGGGTGTACCCACTGGTTCTATGTCCATAGTCCAACACACACATGCCATCCAGATGGCTGTGTGGAGTGGGATCGTAGTCTAAGTCAATGCAGTGGGTGGTCAAGGAAGGCTGGCTGGCTGCCTCACTTGCGTCTGGAGCGTGCGAAGTCCTCCCGGGAGATCTGTTTCCACTTCGGACGGCCCCTTCCACGTTTGCGAGGGGGTGCCTGCTTGCGACATGCTGGTGGTTGAGGTGTGCTCACTGGCTGTGGACGCAGGGGAACTGGACACTGCTGCTCGACCCTGCGCCCCGGCAGGTGGTGGCGGAGGGGAGCTGCTGTCCCTGGCTGTGACCTCACCGCCACCACCAGCTGGCCCATGAGGTCCACGAGTTGGCCCATTCGGGCGTCCATGGACCTCAGCACCCCCAGCACCTCACGCGTGTCTGTAGCTGACCTGGCCCATTGTCCTTGGGCCTCTTCATAGGCCCCAAGGACTCTGGCCATTTGAGGCAGGGCATGGCTCCCAGGGAGGCTGGCGTTTCCCTGACCCTGCTCCTCCTACCAGTCCTGCTGCCACCGGCCTGCCCACTAGCCACATTGCTCACCACGGTCCTCGCTGTGGCTCCCAGGGTGGATCCAGTCGGCCGGGCCACCACCTGCGCTGGGGCTGGTGCCAGCGAAGACGTGGTGGTGGTGGTGGTGGCGGCGGTGGTGGTAGGTGCGGCGATGGTGGCGGTTGCGGCAGTGGTAGTGGCCGCAATGACCGTGGGTGTGGCCGCAATGACCGTGGGTGTGGCCGCAACGACAGTGGCAGCAGGGGGCTGGGAATGTTCAGCAGCCCTGGATGATGGGTTGGTGGGTAGGAGGGGTCCTGGGGAGCGGCTGGGCCCTGCCACACCAGATGGGCCTGCTTGGTGGTCCGTGTCCGAAGAGGAGAACAGATCCTCCACATCCGTGTGTCCTCGTTGGGGGCTTGTAGGCTGGCTGTGCTGGCTGCTGTCTCCATCCCCAGCATCCAGCAGTTCGTCACCTGTGGAGAGAATGAGATTTGTTATTGTGTTGCACCTTGCGAAGTATGTATTTGTCGTCTGACATTAACAGTTCGTGCAATCTCGTACATGGGTTTCCCGGAGGCGTGTGTGTGGCTGTACCATTTGTAGTTGTGTGTGCTTGGCAATGGGACTGTGTGCTGTGCACATGTGGCATGGGACGGATTGGCCATGCCGATGGGTGTGTTGCTGTGCCCCTACTTATTGTGACTCTGGTGTATGCGGGCTCCTGGCCCATCCTGGGTCTGGTTTGTACTTTGCTTTTGGTGTTCGGATGGGACGCTTAGGAATGCATATGGCAACATGGGGGCCATGCCCCAGATTCGCATTTGGGAGGGAATATGCTTTTGGGGTTCAAATGGAACGCTTAGGAACGCATATGGCAACATGGGGGCCATGCCCCAGATTCGCATTTGGGAGGGAATATGCTTTTGGGGTACATGCTGTGAGCCATGGGTGCCGAACGTGACATGTGTTGTGGCAGCATGACAGTGCATGGTTTGAGGTGTGTGCATGCTTGACATGGCCTGCATATTTGCTGTCTGTTGTGATTACTGGACATGGCATTGGACGCATCGTTATGAGTGAGTGATGGTTGTGTGCCAGCCAACGTATTGCAGTTGTCCCATCTCCTTGGTGTGCGTGCTGCCCTGTGCCATGTGCATCACTGCAGTGCTCGGGGGGTGTGGCCCATGTTGTGTGTTGTTGCTCACAGTGTGTCGTGCGCTTCATTGACTTCTGGCACATGGTTGGTCATGGGCATGTATCTTAGCGTGACTGCTGTATGTGTGGCAGCTGTGCGGATGACATGCCTTTCATGAGACTGGGGCTGACGGATGGGATGGATGGTATGTTGTATGTGCATGGTGTGTCTGTGTGTTTGATGGGTTCAGTGGTGTTCGTGTGCATTTATGTTGTTCCGCTCTGTTGCGTCTAGTGTTGTTTGTCTTACATAGGCGTAGTTGTGGGGTGTGTGGTTGACAGGCAGTAGGGGCTACATGGACAGGACTTCAATGGTGTTTCGGTTGTGTGTGATGAGTTGCACAATGGCTGCCGTGTGGTACTATATTCAGTGTGGCTTGTGCATGCAGACGTGGCTCCTTGGGTGTTGCTATGTCTGTGATGGGTCATGTGGGGTGTGAGTCTGTGGTTCATGTCCGTGTGCACATTGTTCACTTGTTCGTGACGGTGGGCGGTGCTGCGTGTTCGTCTGCTACGTGACATGTCCCATGTGTTGGTCGTGTTCCGGTCCTCATGCCTCCAGTAATCCAGCCCTGTCCAGTTTCCCACCTGCAGGTTGTTCGGGCGTGCACTGTACTGGATGCCACATGGTTCTAAGCGGGGGTGCTCCATGTTGCAGGTCTGTGGGGGTGGGGGGTGTTGTGGGTCGTGGTGGTGGCTGGATACCCACTGACACCGATTGCTGTGGACCGTGATGTCTACCTTTCGGCTGTCGTTGTGCACTGCGGTGGCTGACACGTGGCTGTGGGGTGTGGGGGATGCTCCTCCTTGCTGTGCTGTGGGACTAGGGGCCTGGTGTGTGTTGTACTTGGGCTGTCCACCCTCCCACCCACTGCACTTTGTGTTCCTGCCACTTACCTGTTACTTGTCGGTTAGTGCAGCTGTGGCGGACACATGGGTGTGGTGGGTGCTCGTTGTGGCGCTTCTGGCATATTTGGGGACCTGTTGGTGGTTACGTGGCTGGCTGAGTGTACACATGTCCCCACGCATCTTACAGTTGTTCTGTTTGGGCTGTGTGTGGTGGTGTCTGTTGCATGTGTGTGTGATGTGTTGTGTATTGTGTGCTGGACATGGGGGTGTTTGTCCCTGGGAGCTGTGGCATGGTGGTAGTGCATGTGAGTACATAGCGGTGTGCTGGTATACATTAGTTTGTACTTTCCAGCCTCCACTCCCCTGCTAATCCGGCGAGGATCTCGGGATGTATGATGACTCGCACCTTCTCCTCCCACGCTTTGAAGGTCTTGAAGAGCGCGAGATTCCCTCCGCCAGTGACGGCTGCCAGCTCTCTGTTCTTGGTCTCCTTCTTCTTGACCAGGCTCTTGATGTCATTCCACCGTTTGTTTATTTCGACTCTGTTCCTGGGCAGGGTCCCGACTGCATTGACCTGGTCTACGATCCGGTTCCACATTCTGTTTCTGGTGGCTAGTGGTGTGTGCTGGACCATGTTCCCATAGATTTGTGGGTGCACCTTGATGATCTCGTCGACCATGACCGTCAGCTCAATGGGCGTGAACTTGGGCATTCTTTGTGGTGCCATGGTGTTTGTGGTGCTGGTGCGGTGTGTGTTGTGTAATGTGCAGGGGGTTTGTGGTGCCGGTGTTTGGTGGTGGTGGTGGTGGTGGTGGTGGTGATGTGTGCGTTTCTGTGGTGTGCTGCTGTCCTTGCTGTGTCACTGTGTCCTCTCCTCTCTAGTTTGCAATGTTGCAAGGGGTTGTGGTCTGTGGGAGTGCTGCTTTTGTACTTACCTATGTGGGTGTGTCCTCATGGTCTGTTGTTTTCAGGTGTGTTGTGTCTGAGGTTCTGGCCTTTGTAGTTTTTGTTTGTCCAGGGGGGGTGTTTTCGGGATGTGTACTGTGCTTGTGTATTTGTGCGTGCCTTGCTGTGTGGACTTGTTGGCCATGTTGTGTGCGATTGTTTTTGTCAGCGGATGGTTTCTGTGCAGGGACGTGGGCGCCATGGCTTCTGCCGTGTTGATTCTCATCGGCGTTGTTTGCGCTGGCGGGCGGTATATTTGTAGTTTTCCCGCGCTCATGGCGGTGCGATCGTAATCTCACGTGCGGTGTGTCGGCCGTGAGGGCGGGCGGTTTTGTGTTGTTGTGCGTGTTTCCGTCCGTGGCGGGCGGTTTGACTCCGACTCGGACGATGGCGGGCGGTATTTTGTATGTTTTTTCCGCCGATGGCGGTTTTCGGTTTGTGTCATCGTAATGGCGTGGTCGGTGTTCAGACGGTGTGTGCGGGCGGATTTTTGCCGCTTCCATGCCTGGCGGATTTTTTTACGCCGGGTATCGTAATGGGCCCCTAAAATATTGTTTTTTTTTAATATATAAAAAATAATGTAAAAACAATTATATTATAAAATTAACTCTAAAGAAATTACTTAGATATAATATACATTAAAATAAATATAATAAACAAATTTAATTTAAAAAAAATCAAACATAGATATATAAAATTTAATATATAAATGTATATTTACTTTACAAAAATTTATAAACTAATAACTTTAATTTATTTTAAATATATTATCAATATATACAAAGTAACTATAAAATATATATATACATACACCTATAACATAAAATATAATAATAAAAACATTATATTATAAAATAAAATACTAAAATATTTATACAATTTTAAACTTACATTTTGCACTCCATTGAGTGCAACAGTAGGAAAATTGTTGAATAGCGTAGGGGTAAACATTTACTATTCCCACTGCAATTACTACAACAGTAGGGAAAGTGTTGGATAGTGAAGAGGCAACAATTACTATTCCCTCTCCAGTGAGAGCAACAGTAGGGAAAGTGTGGGATAGTGAAGGGGTAAAAAATTACTATTCCCACTACAGAGAGTGCAACAGTTTAGAAAGTGTTGGATAGCGTAGGGGTAACAATTACTATTCCCTCTCCAGTGAGTACAACAGTAGGGAAAGTGTTGGATAGTGAAGGGGTAAAAATTACTATTCCCACTCCAGAGAGTGCAACAGTGGAGAAAGTGTTGGATAGCGTAGGGGTAACAATTACTATTCCCTCTCCAGTGAGTGCAACAGTAGGGAAAGTGTTGGATAGCGGAGAGGGAAAAAATTACTATTCCCACTCCAAACAATGCAACAGTAGGGAAAGTGTTGGATAGCGTAGGGGTAAAAATTACTATTCCCACTCCAGTGAGTACAACAGTAGGGAAAGTGTTGGATAGCGGAGGGGTAAAATTTACTATTCCCACTCCAGTGAGTGCATTAGTAGGGAAAGTGTTGGATAGTGGAGGGGTAAAAATTACTATTCCCACTCCAGTGAGTGCAACAGTAGGGAAAGTGTTGGATATCGGAGGGGTAAAAATTACTATTCCCACTCCAGTGAGTGCAACAGTAGGGAAAATGTTGGATAGCAAAGGGTAAAAATTACTATTCCCACTCCAGAGAGTGCTACAGTAGGGAAAGTGTTAGATAGCGGAGGGGAAAAAATTACTATTCCCACTCCAGAGAGTGCAACAGTAGGGAAAGTGTTGGATAGCAGAGGGTTAAAATTAATATTTCCCAAAAATTTAAATAAAAATAAAAAATAAACAAAGTACCAACTACAATACAAAAATTGTTAATAACACAAAAATAAAAAACATATAAAAATATAATAAATTACAAATGATAGAAAAATATTTTATTGTTAACAAGTACTAAAAATGAACTACAAACATTAATTTATACAAGTTTAAAAAAACATTTTACCAACAAATAACTATATTTAATATAAATTAATTATAATCAAAAAATTAATTATTAATGATTTTTAAATAAATTACTTCACACCATATTCCCCTATAAACGCACAAACGCCTATAAACGCACAAACGCACAAACGCCTACATAATTGACACAATTAACATATTTAACAATTAATGAATTATAATTAACAAACAATTAATAATTAATCAATAATAAATAAATGTCCACAAACAACACTATAAAATCAAAATATAAAATAAATACTAATAAATAAAAATTATTAATTACTTTATTCAAATTAAATTAATTTCCACCCTATTCCCCTATAAACCCACAACACACTCCTTTAAAAAATAACACAATTTACATAATTATTAATTAATTAAATAATACAAATTAATAACCAATTAGTAATTAATTAATGAAAAAGTAATTATAAATACGAATAAATAAAAAATATTAATTACTTTATTATAATTAAATTACTTCCCACCCTATTCCCCCATAAACCCACAACCCGCTCCTAAAAAAAACCCACAATTTACATAATTATCAATTAAATAATTAATAAAATTAGATATCCAATTAATAATTAATTAAGAAATTAATTATAAATACTAATAAATAAAAAAATAAATTACTTTATTAGAATTAACTTACTTCCCACCCTATTCCCCTATAAACCCACAACCCGCTCCTAAAAAAAATAACACAATTTACATAATCATCAATTAATTAATTAATTAAAAATAATCACTAATTAATAATTAATTAATAAAAATTAATTATAAATACTAATAAATCATTTTTTTAAATTACTTTATTATAATTAAATTACTTCCCACCCTATTCCCCTATAAACCCACAACCCCTCCTAAAAAAATATAACACAATTTACAGAATTATCAATTAATTAATTAATAAAACATAATCTCCAATTAATAATTAATTAATATTTTTTTACTATAAATACTAACAAATAAAATATTATTAATAACTTTATTATACTTAAATTACTTCCCACCCTATTCCCCTATAAACCCACAAACCGCTACAGAAATAAAATACGCAAAATGTAATTGACATAAAATTAATCACTTCTAAAAATTTCACACATACATTAAAAAAAACAGCTATACTTATACAAAAAAATTAGATCACATACTTTTAACATACATACTAAAATACAAAACACTAATATAAATATCGATATTATTAACAATGATATTACAGAAAACTATATTTCTTACCTTCAAGTCGATATTCTGGTCAACGATATTCTTGTAGTCGATATTCTGCAACTTCGATATTCCCAACTCGATATTCTGGCACTTCGACATTAATGACTCGATATTCTGTCTGTGCACCATTCCTATTTTAGGAATTTAACTGTGGTTTTAAGTTGCTTTAAATGGCTGCATGGAGTAGTAATAAAAGATTGATGCATAATGCTAGCCTCCGGTTTTGACATGAAATTGCTGCATGACATCCCACAAGGTGCTACAGAGGTACCTCCTTTGGAGGCATCTTTACATTGCCAAGATTTGTCATGTTTGATATCTTTCTGATAAAGTAGTGTTCATTGCATTTGTAGGTGCAGATGTATCATATGCATAGTGTTTTATGGCCAATCTGATGGTTGTTGTGTTCAGTGGCTCAAAAAGGGGCACCCATATCTATTCAAACTTAGGGGTCTATTACGATGGCGGGCGGACTTTGTCCGCCCGCCACCGCAAAGGCAAAAGGGACCGCCTGCCATAGGTGCGGCGGTCCCGCCATTCAAATTAGGATGCTCCCACCACACTGGTGGGCGCATCCCGCATTGTTTACATTGCGGTGGGCGGTGCTGTAAGCAGCACCGCTGCAATGTAAAAAATGCATGCAGGGCATTTGCATGCACAACGTGACAGGCGCAGTGCCTGCCACCTTGTGCATGCAAATGCAGGGGGGTACCATAGGTACCCCCATGTGCACCCCCCACCCCTGCAACATCCTGGGGGACCGCAACGGGCCCCCAACAGCGAAAACCGCATGCCTTTCCATGGCGGCAATGCCGCCATGGAAAGGCTGCTCTCCGCCTGCATGTTAATATGGATGGCGGTGACTTGCAGACACCGCCACCATATTAAGCCCCTTTTCCGCCCGGTTGACTCGTCGACGGGTGGAAAAGCGGCGGACGGTCTTCCCGTCCGCCGCGGACGCCCCAGCAATCCTAATGTGGTGGGGGGTCATTCAGGCGTGGATGGCGGGCGGATCGCCCCCGCCGGGGCTGTGGTGGCTACCGCCGGCCCGGCGGGGGCGATCCGCCCGCCATCCTAATAGGCCCCTTAGTTAACTGGTTGTTAAGTTTATAGATAAGGCACTCACATGAGACTGTTAGGGCCATGACTTTAAGCCATTCATCCAGATTGGGTGGGGAAGGGGACTTCCATTATCTCAGTATGCATATTTTTGCCACAGCCAGTGCAGAGTATAACCATATCTTCTTATGTTTGGTTATGCCATCAATGTCCTGCGTTTTGTGGAGGGGCACAAGCTCTGTGGAGAGTGATATACTTAGGTCATTTATTGTGAGGAAATGGGGTGTATTATATGGTGTGGTTGTTCGATCGCACCATGTAATATACTTACCAACCCCTTTAAGACCAGTAGGTTTAGTTTGTCAAACCTTTAGCTCAACCATGAATAGCTGTGGCTCTGAGCAGTCAGGCTTACACAAAGGAACAAGTGTAGAACATTTAAACAGTACCAAAACAATTAGAGAAGAAATAACTGAGAATCTCAAGAATTCAACATCAATTTTTAAAAATAGGCTGTATTTTTATGTATTTTTAGACACCACAACAAAAAAGATCCAACAGAGGGTTTCACAGTTATAGAATTTACAAGCTATAGTAAATCAAGCATTTTACTCAACCGCAAACAGACATTGGCAAATTCAACTAATTTGACACTTTGAAACTTTTTCACTAAAAAGTTTGGGCTAGTTGTATTGGGGTCACTTACAGTCACTTTAAGTGACAAACTCCAGTAGCGAGCCAGTGAGGGGGCCCAGCAAGGTCTTCAGAAACAGTAACCTCAGCAGGTGAAGCAGTCTTCAGTCAGTTCCAGGCACTTTTATCTTCTGTAGGGGTTTCCTTTGGAAGTGGTCATGATGCAAGAAATGAAGGATGCTGAAGATGTGATGCAGTCAACAGGGGTCTTTCTGTGATTACTCCTTGGTCCACGAAGGAGGTGAGGTGGTCTTCGTCACAGGGTTGGTGTCCCTCAAAATCCTCTTGGTGCTGGAAAAGTCCAGTCACTACTGGGCTACCAGTCGCCTGGTATCGTGGTCACGATCTAATCCTTCCTCAGTCGATAACTTGTCTCCTAGGGTCCCAGTTTACTACAATAAAATCCCCAGGCTCAGCAGACCTGGGTGCATCTTTGTGCATTGGGTTCTGGTCCCTGGTGCTGCACAGCAGAGGTTGGCGCTTTTGGGCTACCAAATTGCCCCAAAAGGCTTCTCAGCTTTTATGGCCCTGTGCTGTGAACAGGGGACCAGCGAACTGACCCTTGAAGTCTCTTGGCTCTGGCTGGGTTCTGGAAACGACTTCTCCTTGAGCAGGACACAGCAGGCACAGTCCCTCTTCTTTGCTAGCCTCCAGGTTCAGCAGGTGCAGACTACACCGCTGCAGCCTCTCTTTGCTGGTTCCACGCTGCAGCAGGGCAGTCCTTCTTCGGTCCTTCTTCAAATCCAGTCGAGATCTGAGTTCAGGGTGCAAGGGGTGCCATACTTATGCTTAGAAAATGCCCTCAGTAATCCTGGGTGTAAAATCCGCTCTGCTCGCGGAGTTTGCGGAATTTTGGCAACTCCGCGTTCCGCATAGAACGCGGAGTTACCAAAAAACTCCAAGCTCGCAACGGAGCGGAGATTTTTTTTGTGTTTGCGTGCTCAAAACGCGTTTTCGCACGCGCGGGAGCGACTTACTGGGATGCCTGCGTTCGCCGACGAGATTTCCTATCCGTTCGCGAGCGCCACAAGATTTGGTAGCCGGCCGCACGGTCTCGCGAGAGTGTTCGATCGCGAACACGTCATTCGGGCGCGCCATCGGACTTCCGGCGTAATTTTCGTGAAGATCGCGATGCCGAACACGCAGAATTTACAATCTGGAAATGAATATCTCTCGAGCAGCATCAAAACCTTCTCGAAATGATGATTTGGATTAAAAAAAACTCCTCAGATTGACATTTCGCTGTACTTTTTTGTGGAAGGAGTCCTTTTTCTTTTTTTACTATTTTTTTTAAGAGGAAGGAGGTGCCCCAGAGTCTCCAACTTCCTGTTCCTGTACAGCAGGCTCCTCCCAGTGCTTTGTCCATCTCCTGTTCACTTTTCATTTGGATTTGGAGCTGGAAGGATCACTCTTTGTGTCTGCTGTATCATATATCATTGGATTTGAGGACTTTTGGATTTGAGATTTCACAAGTAAGTTGGAAAATTGGTGTTGTTTGTTTGATTGGGGCATTACACCTACATTTTTTTGTACTTTTCATTGTTTTAAAAAAAATTATTGTTGTGGGTGGCCTGTAGTTTCAGTAGGGTCCTAGTTCGTTGTTTCTTTGATTTTAATATTTCTACTAGTTTTATTTTATAAAGGAAACATGTTGCAAAGTTCACTACATTTTCTCCAACTTTTGCAATCAATTTGCAATATTTATTTAATTCACTAGCCCAGTAGACTGCCAATAGGCCTTTCAGCCACTAGGCCCAGAGCTACTCATGGGTGCATGAAACAACTTTCTGTGGTGTCTGTTGAATTTAAACATCATTTAGGGCATGGATGGCATTGGATTGAATTGCAAAATGTGTTTTTTGGGGGTATTTCACTTTTTTGGTGTGTGTTAAATGCCTTTGTTGGATGTGTGTGGTGTGGTGGTTGTTGTGTAACTTGCAAACCTTTTTTAGCCCTGTGGATTTTCATTTTTGCATTGTTGCATTAAAGCTGTGTTGTTTAGCATGCCTCCTTTGTCTGGCCATATAGGCCTGCTTGAGTTCATTGTTTTGCCTCCTGCTTGTTGTGAGTGACCATGTGGCTGGTGGCCATTTTGTGGGGGTAGTTAGTGTGCTGCTTTTGCCATAGGCCTGCATGTCTTTCCTTTGTTCCTCTTGGCTTACTGCTTCCGTCCCCATTGCCGGCTGCATCTCCCTGAATGCTGCATCCCACATGATGCACAATGCCAAACAGGTTCCACTACATTTATATTTTTGTTTTTGTTCTACTTCTTTCCTATCCTTCCTAAGTGTACACAGTACACCATGAAAGCCCTTGCTGTCAAAGTCTCACAAATGGCTACACTGTTGTTATGTTTTTTAAATAACTGAGTTAATAAAATTTAATAATATTAACAATAACACTAACAAGTGTGACCACACACTAAGTTATATATTATATTTGTTTGTTTGTACTAGTAGTAATTGAACCACAACAACAAATGCCATGTTTTACTGATGTTCTTCTGGCTTGTTTGCTTTTAGGTGCACAAAAGACTGAGGAGGAGGAGTCATCACCCATTGTACTGCCAGACAGAAGTCCTGCTGTGCACGACATCACGTGACGTGTGACCACAGACATCTCTTCAACTTGTGGCACTGCGTGCTGCTGACATCTGAAGAAGTTGGCCCCAAAGAAAGGTACCAGGTCCTCCAGTACCAAGAAAGTTGCCAGTGAGAAGAAGGAACTGCCACTTACCAAGACTGGTATGCCGCCCAAGATGTTTTTTGGGAAACAAAAAATTGCGCCTGCAGCAGCGGTGTCCGGGGAGCAAGCTGGGAGCAGCACCCCCGCATCAGTGGACCCACCCCTTCAACCTAGGCCCAGGCCCATGTCTGTCGCAGAGGCAGCCAGTCTAATCACGACAACGCCGACGAGCAGTGATGTTGAAATTGACTTATCGTTATCGCAAAGTAGTACCCAATCAACGCAGGAAACTCAGATAAGTGGACAACAACAGCCGCAGCAACCACCACCCACAATAGTATTTGTTCCTCCCGAAGTAGGGGCAGTTCAGGAGATAGAGCTTCCTGCACAGGAAGAAGAGCAAGCCACTCTTTCAGAAGATCCGTTGTCTTCCAGATCCCCAGCAAGGAAAAGGAGGGTTAGTCCATCGCGTTCTTCTGCAAGCCCCCCTTCTGATGATCTAGATGCCACTTGGAAGCCACCACCTGCGTCTGAGAGTGAGACACGCCACAAGACAAGACTAGGGAAAAGGAAGGTTCCAGAAAGCCTTAGAGTTATGGAGGTAGATGTAGAAGAGGAGGATGATGACGAGCCAGTCATCATGGACATTAGTCCCGCCCCAGTGGAGACCGACATTACCCCATCCCAAATTGCTGTGAGGCATGTGGCACGGATACCACCAACACAGATAACACCACCTCCAGCATCCATATTTGCATCTGCAAAGGCCAGGCAGCGACCTACATCCAGCACAATCACCTCAGTAGAAGTAGGTACTACAGAGTCAAACTCCACGCCCACCTTCCAGTTCATCCGGCATTGCAAGTGGCACCTCTAGCAGCGCCAGAAAGTTCACCTCCCCAGTTTGGGACTTCTTTTGTTAGCAGTAAGGAGGAGAACGTTGCTATATGCTCCATTTGTGGGCAAGGTGTTAATCGGGGTAAGTTTGGTACAAACTATGGTACCGGAGGCCAAACAACCCATCTGAAAAAACATAACTTGATCCAGTGGGAGGCGCACCTTAGCGGCCAAAAAACTGCACCCATTGCTGTTGGTGGGGATGAAGAAGTAGAAGATACGATTGCGGTGGAAGGTGAACAAGAGGGAGATGTTTTCGCTGGTACACAAAGTAGCCCGGTCCCCAGCAGTGCAGTGGTACCGCCCACATCCTCATCAGCCTCAGCAACATCTCAGTGGCACAAGAGTAACAGTCAGGCTGAGTCACCAAGGCAAGAGAGTACTGCAACAAAACAAAGTGCGGCATTGAGCCTAACAACATGGCGTCAAGAAATCACCTGCATCAGTGGCACCAGAAAAGAAAAAAATCCAGGCTACCATTCTCAGCATGTTTAGGTCAGAGGGGCAGTATGAACGCAACCACCCATTGGCACGTTTGTACAATGCGAAGCTGGCTAAAATGTTAGCGCTGGACTTTCTCCCTTTTTCTTTTGTGGAAGGGGTGGGTTTTCTTGAATTTGTGACAGCCATCTGCCGGAATTGGAAGGTTCCCAGCCGGTCGTATTTTGCCAGAGTTGCTGTTCCAGCACTACATGACGAAGTGCTGGAATTGCTTGGTCAAGCTTTGCAGCAGAGTGCTGTTCACACTATCCACCTGACAACAGACATGTGGACCAGTTGCCAAGCCACTGATTACATGTGCATCACTGCACACTGGATCTCTTTTGTGGGGGTTAGAGAAAAGATATCTGCAGGTGTTGACACTGCTGAGATTTTTAATGCCACTCGGAAACATGCAACTGTAGCCATGTTCGCCATGGAGAAATCTCATACTGCTGCAAACATTTTAGAAGAGTTTAACAGCAAGGTCTTTGAATGGCTGCACCCAAGAGGGCTTAACATTGGTTTTGTTGCCACGGACAATGGCAGTAATATAGTTAGGGCCATGTACGATGGTTGCTATTTCAGGGTCCTGTGTTTGGCGCACTGCATTAACATTATTGTTCAAGACTTTCTGAAAAAAGAAGACCAAGTCAGCAACTTACTGACCACCTCAGAAGAATCTGCACACATTTCAGCCAATCTTTTAAAGCCCGGAAGCAGCTGAGGATCATTCAACGTGAGCATAGAGTGCCAGTTAAAGCACTCATCCAGGAGGTGCCAACACGTTGGAACTTACATGCTTGAACGTCTGTTTGAGCAGTACAGACCAATCAATGAATATGTCATGCAAAGAGGGGATGCTACTGTGAAAGGCATGACCATTGAGATGGAGCAATGGAGCCTGGTTAAATGCCTGACAGAGATGCTACTTTCTTTTGAGCTCTTCACACGTGAAGTCAGCAAGGATGACTGTACTATGGGCTAAGCTATCCCATTGTTGCACATGCTACAGGAACAGCTGAAGGGGGTGTCTGCAATGTACGCAGGTGTGGAGAGCTTAACCCTTCGCTTATCTGAAAATACAAGGGTGCAAAGAGGCATTGTGTCATCCAACCATTACATTTCTGCCACAATTCTGGATCCACGGTACAAAGCAGTACTGAACACTAACACATTGATTCCTTTTTCAGAGGTGGATGTTGCCAAGTACAAAACTTAGATAGCTGCAAAAGCCAGTCGCTTAGAAAAAGAAGGGCTGGGAATTAGAGGCCCGTTACTCCAGCCCACAACAAGCGCTGCAGGGCAGCCGGCGTCAAGTTCAACTTCAGAGACTGAGGGCAGTGCGGTTGGCTCACAGCAGTCAAAACCACCAACAACACCAAGAACAGCATCAACAACAACAAGAACAGGAGCATCAGCCCCACCAAAATCGGCACAGGAATGGTTTCTACAGCAAGGGCTTGTTAGGACCAGTGCTGAGGCAAAGGCAAAAGAGGCCGAGCAAAGCGGAGCACCCGTGAGCATTGAGAGGATGGTCAAGGCCTATCTGGATGACCCAACAGAGGTCTACATTGATCAAAACCCATTGGTGTATTGGTATGGGAAAAGGGGCCAATGGCCAGTGCTCAGCAGGCTGGCGATAAACTATCTGGCTTGACCTGTTGCAAGTGTCTCTTCTGAGCGTGTTTTCAGTGCTGCTGGTGCCATTGTAACAGTGAAAAGGACCAGTCTCTCGCCCCAAAATGTGGAGAGGTTAACCATGATCAAAATGAATCAGCACTTTATACCACCGGATTACACCATACCTGAAGTAGCACAGCAGGAAGATGATGACAGCGACTTAGGTCATGGAAGTAGTGTGTTAGATGACTAACTTCTGGGTGAACCACCAGAGTTTGAGGACGAGCTCTACTTCCCTGACAACTAGGCTTTCAACTTGTGACTTTCTTTCTTCCTTATTTGCTTTTATTATTTGTGTGTTTCTCTGTCTTTCTGGTTCGAATCACAACAAATCCATCACCACCGTCTTATTCTTTTATTGCCGGATTGTAGTTGCTAATGTGTGCAGTCATTAAAGAAGTAAGTCCACTCCTCTGAGTCCTGCTCCATCCTGACTCGCCCTAAATCCCTTTCCATCAAGCCAGACATTGGATGGAGAATAGTACAAGAAATGTGGGCCTGCCTCGTCGAGTCCCTCCAAAGATCATGAGTATAGCTATCCTCCTTTCTGAGCCGAGAGGGACTGCCCCTTAAGAACAGGTAATCAATGGCATGCATTGGACGCTGACTCTGAGTGATTGGTGTTTGTGTTGTTGTTGTTGTGAATGAAGTGTACTAGTATTTAATATACACACAAAAAAGTGACACAAGTCAATGTTTCGCTTCTTGTTGTTTAATAACAAAATTGTACTTCTACTGCAGGGCGGTCCATTGCATTTTTGAATATGGAATCTGGACTCACTCGGTACACTACAAAGTTGGACACCATGATGACCATATATACTCATCGCAGTCAGTCAGTAGGATCAGAGATGATTGATGGAATAACTCGGGGCATTTCATGAAGTGGCCTAAAAGGTAAACAAGTCAACAACAACCACAGCAGACCTACATGTCTGTGTAGTGGTGGAGGCGAGTGTAGTGGTATGACTGACAGAGGTGCATTGATTTGTTACTTAATTTGGAAAATGCTATGTTGCCGTATATGTATGCTTAGTCTGGCTCAAAATCTAAGCTAAGTGGAGGTTGGGTGGGTGCCGCGGGCCTGCTCTGTCCTGTTGTTGTTGTAGTTAATGCTGGAAACAGAGTAGACATGATTTAGCCATGCCGCCTCTGAAAGTGTTCTTGCACTCCTCCGTAATTTATGCATTTTAACTTTACTATTCTCCTTGATTTTTCAGTATCCCTTTTGTTTTTCCATCTACACTTACAGGCCGGCCTTTACCCTGTGCTATACTGGGAAAAACAACTCACACTTACCTTACCAATCCGCATCCGCCAGGCAGGCAGTGGCACCCAAGATTGACGGACGGAGCGTCCATGGAAGGAAGGACCAACAGGAATGCCGAGATGCAACTCCCCAAATTGACCATAACATAGTAACTTAGTATCATTCATCATCTTTAATTCATTTGATTCATTTTTTTCTCTTCAATCATTACGACTGTGTGTGTTGTTATTTATTATGTTTGCTCTTTGCTTATAATTGACCCCTACAGGTATTTTTTTATTTTCTTTGCGTGCTTTAAAAGGAAGCTCGGTACAACTGAACATAAAATGTATGTAATTTGGGTCTCTCTGAGGGCACACAGGAAAGGCAATTACATAATAATAATAATTAATAATATACTGCTGCCCTGTACTACTAGTCTATTACTACTTATCATTAACCATCAAGTCATCATCATGCATGCATTTCCTTTTTCTCCCTTAACAGATTTATGATGGTCGTCTGCCAAGATTGTGTGTTGTCCATGTGTAGTGTTTGTCTTTGTCAAACCTTTCCCTCAAATACCCCTTCCCAACCATTCATCAAACCCTAACCCTCTTCCCCCGGGCTGTGTGATTTATATTGAGGTGTGACTAAATTAAGGGCAGATGTGGTGAAAGCAACACTAACTCAAGGCAGGGCGAAGATCTTCTTCTGCTCTAAATATATATATATTCACTGAAAAAACCATAGGTTTCAGGGATGTTATAGTTAGGTGGACATTTCACTCGTACAAAACCATAGAAATTCCACCGTTATAGTTAGTTCAGTTAACTATAACTCGCGCCGCCGCAATGCACTGCTCATGACGTCACATATTACATCATTCATGGCATGGTCAGTGACATCACTGATGACATCACTGATGACATCTCAAATGACATCACTGATGACATCATCCACGTGATAATCTGATGCACCTCATCACACCCTAATATAACCTTTAATACACCCACTGTAAAATACACACTACCATTTTCGAAACCATCCACACACCAATACCAGTTACTACATACTCACTCACTGATTCCTAGGTCTGCACACACATCCACTCATTCACCTATACAATCACTTATACATGCAGTCACTTATCAATACAACACTATCATATGCACTCATACACCTATTCAGACACTCACACACTGCCACTCATCCATGGAGTTACTCACACACCTAGTCAGTCATGCAAAGAATCAATCACACTCCCATTTACTCACCTAAACAATTATACACACACCACCTCACTAATTCATACAGACAGTAATGCATAGTTACTCTCTTATGTAATCACTAAAACAAGTACAGACTCATCCATACATGCCACTCTCACAATCACTCAGTCTCACATATAGTTATTTATATACACCATCACTCACATATACTGCCTTTTACATATGTAGTTACTCACATGTGTACCACTGAGACATCCATTCACTCACCAACACACCCATACACACACTCACCCACCCATACAGCTGTTTCCACATGCACTCTTGAACCCATACACCCAGTGAATCAATCACTCACACATCTATGCACAGAGTCACACACCTCCAACCCACCCACACACACACAGTCCCCCATACAAATACTCAAGCAAACAATAAATAACCCATATAGACACTAATGTAGCTACTGACCAACCCATGTAGCAGCTTACACAACAACAGACAGACTGATACAGACATTCACACAGGTTTGTCACTAACCCATGCATTCAGTAAGACACGTTTAATCAGTCACTTATACAATCAGTTACATACCTCGTAAATCCTCCATCCAGACACTTATACACCCACTCATTCTTCAATACACCTTGCCATATATATAAAACATGTTTAAACTTTACAGAAACACAGTCACTGGATGATGTCATCAGTGATGTCATCAGTGATGTCATTTGAGATGTCATCAGTGATGTCATCAGTGATGTCACTGACCACGCCATGAATGATGTAATATGTGACGTCATGAGCAGTGCATTGCGGGGGCGCGAGTTATAGTTAACTGAACTAACTATAACGGTGGAACTTCTATGGTTTTGTGCGAGTGAAATGTCCACCTAACTATAACGTCCCTGAAACCTATGGTTTTTTCAGTGAATTTCTAAGGTTTTTTAAATGCTAATTTCTAACTATAACGTGCCTGAAACCTATGATTTTTTCAGTGAATTTCAAACGTTTTTTAAATGCTAATTTCTAATTATAATGTTCATTAAACCTATGGTTTTTTCAGTGATTTTAAATTATCATTCCATTCTCAACCTAGTGAAAACAGCCGATATCGCCAGTTTTCCAACAATAGCTTCCCCCAAAAAATTTGCCACAAATGAGAGCGACAACTAACGCTAATAATATGCAGAGTTGGCGTTCCCGTGCAAAAATAACACGAAAACACCACTTCCCGATATTTTCAACGAGCAGCCATATCTGGGGTGCGATCCAAAAACAGGCGATAAGCTGCATTAGCAGTAAGAATTTAACATCTGCCTTTTACTGGTGTAAAGCAGGACGACTACCTACAGTGTGAAAGGGAGCCCAGCCCATAACCACATCTAAAGACCAACACATGTTATAGAGCTACTGACCATGCAGCTCCGACACCCAAGAAGGCCACAACACCCACTGCCATCACCCTCAGGACCTCCCCCCCGGACCACCCCCCTCCCTACTACCACCGAGGCAGCGCAGAACAGGACAGCGGACCCTCCAAAAATGGCATGGTCCCTTAGCCACACAATAGCTGAATGTTGGGAGATGTGGCAACCAAGTATGTGTGAAGGACGCAAGTCACCCATCAATAAAAATTGCACACAATACCAAGTGTAGCGGTGATGTGGTGGACAGACCTCACTATGCAGAGCACAAACCTCTCCATGGGGACATATACTGCTGGTGCTTGTAGTGTTGTGGACAATAGACGCAACCATGTTACCTCAGGCAGTGGGGAAGATCTCGGTCATGTAGCTGTGTTGTCCCCCCCTGGAAGCAGAAGTGGAGTGGGCTGGTCCAACGAACCCCACTCCAGCGTAAGAGTATGAATAAATAGGCTGGGGCTCTGGGCGTGGTTCACTTGTGGGAAGGCCAAAGCGTCTGCCAGGGCGGCAGCCCTCACCCTGCCACGAGGCCTCCGCCGTGACCGCCGGCCTCCTCGACACAGGCCCCCTGTGAACCCAGCAGCAGAGCACCACAGACTTATGTCTGTACAGACTACTGCCTTCGATCTACACTGCGGACAGCAGGGCTCACAATTCAGATCGAGTCCCGATTGCAGATGACGCAGTCCAGTAGGCAAGAGACATTGCTCCCAGTTCGGCCTGCCCGGACCACGCATCATCGCAGGCTGCACACACGCTGAGTGCTTCAGGTGCCACTAACTCAGTGCACCACAAGTCATCGCCACATAGCCTTATTAAGGCAGAATTCATTAGGCAAAAGACATTGCTACCAGTGCGGCCCGCCCGGACCACGCATCATCGCAGGCTCCACACACGCTGGTTGCTTCAGGTGACACTAACTGTACAACTCAACTCAACGCCACGTGGCTGTGGGCCCTTGCTGACCGCTGCCTCCGGCCTACACTGCGGTCATCAGGGTTCACATTTAAAATTGACTCTTGATTCATTAATTGCAAAGTCCAGTAGGCAACTAAGTATTACGTCCCTAAAACCTACATAATATCCTTTTAGTATCCTTGCTTCAAGAACTTGTTTTATATCAGTTATAGCTTTAGTACAATGACCAAATTCATCTTGCAAGTCCAAAGGAACATTGAATGGCAGTCTACACTGCGGACAGCAGAGCTCACAATTTGAATTCAGTCTTCATTTATTAATTGCAGACAAAATTGTACTCTATGTCCTCGAATTTTGTCAAGAGGAAGTGACAAAAAGCCTTCCTTGATGTCTGTGCTGACTACTGCCTTTGATCTGCACTGCGGTCAGCAGGGCTCACAATTCAGAACGAGTCGCGATTGCAGACGACGCAGTCCAGTAGGCAAGAGACATTGCATCATCGATGGCTGCGCACACGCTGAGCGCCACACCTACCACTAACTGTATGCAGCTCAAGTCAACGCCACATGGCTGTAGGCCCTTCCTGACCGCTGCCTCCGGCCTACACTGTGCTCAGCAGGGCTCACAATTCAAATTCAGTCTTCATTCATTAATTTCAGAGTACAGTAGGCAACTAACTATAACGTCCCTGAAACCTACAAATTTCGACAGTGTATTCCATAAATGTTTCATCTTTTGTTCCATACACTTACACTGCGGTTAGCAGAGCTCACAATTTAAATTGAGACATGATTTATTTATTGCAGACAGAATTGTACTCTATGTCCTCGAATTTTGTAAACAGGAAGTGACTAAAAGCATTCTTCGATGTCTATTCTGACTACTGCCTTCAATCTACACTGCGGATAGCAGGGCTCACAATTCACATCGAGTCGCGATTGCAGATGACTCAGTCCAGTAGGCAACTGATATAGCTCCCAGTGCGGCTCGCCCGCACCACGCATCATCGCTGGCTGCGCACACGCTGAATGTTTCTGATGCCCCTATCTCAGTGCAGCACAACTCCTGGACCCTTTATGATACAAGGGGGCATATTAGCAAGACCGGCGATAACTCCTGGACCCTTTATGATACAAGGGGGCATATTAGCAAGACCGGCGATAATGGGCTTGCTAATATGCGTTATAGAATTCCAATAGAAGCCCAGGTTAGATGTCCTGCACGTGTTTAATTTCACATCTGCTGCCCCTACCTCAGTGTACCACAAGTCATGGACCCTTTACGATACAATCTTGTGTGTATTATTTCACATCCGTTGCCCCTACCTTAGTGCAGCACAAATAATTGACCCCTTATGATTGAATCTATGTGTCTGATCCAATGATTACTGTTGTACTTGTTGCCAGCACCAACCATTCCCGGAGCGCTGGCTTACACTCACCCCACACGCATCCAGCCCAGACGTCACTGGACATGTGACCCTGGTAATAAAAATGAGTCGAGCGCACGTGCCCGTACCCAGTTCCACTATCTATCTGTGTCCGTGTGTTCATTATGTATGCAAGATGCGGCCCCTGGGCCCTACCACATTACATTGTGCTGTGGACAGCGTATGCAAACATGTTACCTCAGGCAGTGGGGAAAACTTTGGTTATGTAACTTTCTCTTGGTCATTGTACAAGTACGTACGTAGAGACTGGATCATTAGAGTACTGCAACGACAGTGTATAGTGAATTTATAAGTGCTTGGGGAATGGCGGAGTAATTCTATAAGTACATTTGTTGGCGCAGCCTAACCCCGAACACAAGCTTGGCTCTAATTGGCTGCCCTCCATGTGCCAAAAACTGAAACTTAAACTTTCCATGGCCCTGTATTGCTACAGCTGGAACACTCCACTGAATGTGCAATAAACATTCATATCCACACAGATGTGTCATGTCCACCATCTTTCATGTGTGGAACTATGGATGAATGTAGGGTCAGTGATTCCCCGTACCTTCCATGTTGGCCATGTTGTGGGACTTGGCTCACAGAGTGACACATTGGCGCTTGCGACCCGGGTGACGTCAGCACTACAACAGGGACACCCGCATCAGTTGATTCCTCATACAGCCCAGGACGGAGCCACGCCCATAGCTCCGGAGTCATTCTTCACAGCCTCACGCAGGACTGGCATACGCCAGGCCAGCCCACTCCGCTTACGCTTACAGGGAAGGACAACAACGCTACATGGCCCAGATTTTCATTGCAGTGATCTGCTGGTCACACCCTAGTTGTCAGTACGCCACAGCCACTCCCTCACGGCTAGTATACACCCACACCACACCCATCCAGCACACGTGTCACAGGACACGTGACCCTACCAATAAAAAAGACCGGGCGCACGTGCTCGACGCCATTTCAGAGTTGCTCGCACCGGATACACTCCGGCCAGCACAGGCACACCGGCACGGGACGGTGACTTTCGGTCCACTGAGGTACGGGTACCGTAACAGCTGAGAGGGTGTGCAGTCTGCGGTGATGGCCCGTCCCGGCGGTCTGGACAGCTCAGGTTTTGTGTGCCCTGCTGGACCGCAGTGTAGGCCTGAGCCATCACACAGCGCAGGCCTACCGCCACGTGGCGTCGCCTCTCTGGTCACAGAGTTAGTGGCACCGCAAGGGCTGAGCGGGTGTGTAGCCTGCGATGAAAAGCCCGGTGCACTGGTATGTCCTCTGCCATGGCGAAATCAAGACCCAGCACCAAATGTGAGACCTGGTGGCCTGCGGGGCTGCATGACATGCAGGGTGCGGTGTCCGCGGGCCCAGGGCTTGGGGCTTGCAGTGGCACGTGGTAGGCCCTCTTTTCTACACGCAGGTTGCGAAAGGTGAGCAGAGAGGCTTGTTAGCGCAGCGGCGGGCAGTGGGAGTGGATGGGGTGCAGCAGCCTGGGTGCGCAGCGGCGGACAGTCACCTCCGGGCAGTGGGAGTGGATGGGGTGCAGCAGCCTGGGTGCGCAGCAGCGAGCAGACACCGCTGGGCAGTGGAAGTGGATGGGGTGCAGCAGCCTGGATGCACAAAGGCGGGACAGAGAATTAGGCGTGTGCAGTTGTATGTACTCTGCCATTACTGATTCCATACTTCGTTTCAGATGAGTAAGCTTGAGGGCTCCACAATGTCCCGGCACGTGGTTGGAGACACACAAGTGACGGAAAGGTGAGCTGCGAGGGTTTTGTCCACAGTGTCGGCACTCACTGTCCCTCTCATCTCTTCCTTTCTCTCCCTCACACTCTTTCTCTCTCCCTTCCTCTCTCTCTCACTCTATCTCTTCCTCTCTCTCACACTGTTTTTTTCTTTCTCTCTCTCTACCTCTCTCTCTCTTTCTCTCTCTCTCACTCTTCCTCTGTTTTTCTCTTCCTCTGTTTCTCTCTTCCCCTTTCTCACACTGTTTCTCTCTTTCTCTCTCTCTTTCTCTCACTGTTTCTCTCTCTCTTCCTCTCTCTCTCACTCTTTCTCTCTGTCTACCTCTCACTCTTTCTTTCTTTCTCTCTCTCTCTTCCTCTCTCTCTCTCCTTTGATGGACGCATGACGCACAATCTTATCTTGCTTTTTGTCTAGCAGACTGATTCACAGATTGACGACCCCCCCGACATGGACCTCCCGCCACGAGGCAATGACTTCAGTTCCACTGAGTTAGTGCCACCAGAGCTGAGCGCGTGTGCAGCCTGCGATGATGCGTGGCCATCCTGCAATCAACACCCGCTCTGAATTGTGAGCTCGGCTTGACCGCGTGTACGCAACGCCGAGGAGGTTGCTTCAGCACGTGGTGGACCCTCTTAGACACACGCCGGTGGCGGAAGGTGAGCAGAGAGCCTTGTTTCCGCAGCAGCGAGCAGTCACCTCTGGGCGGTGGGAGTGGATAGTGTGCAGCACCCTGGGTGCACAAGAGCGGGAATACACCTCCGAGCAGTGGAAGTGGATGGGGTGCAGCAGCCTGGGTGTACAGGAGCGGGCAGACACCTCTAGGCAGTGGGAGTGGATGGGATGCAGCACTCTGGGTACGCAGGAACGGGCAGTCACCTCCGGGCAGTGGGACTGAATGGGGTGCACCAGCCTGGGTGCACAGCAGCAGGCAGACACCTCTGGGCAGTGGGAGTGCATGGGATACAGCTGCCTAGGTGCGCAGACGCGGGCAGACACCTCTGAGCGGCGGGAGTCAATGGGGTGCAGCAGCCTGGGTGCGCAGGGGCGGAACAGAGAATTAGGCATGTGCAGTTGTATGTTCTCTGCCATTACTGATTCTATACTATGTTTCAGATGACTAAACTTGAAGACTCCACTATGTCCCGGCACATGGTTGGAGACACACCGGTGGCAGAAAGGTGAGCTGTAAGGATTTTCTCCAGTATCAACACTCACTCTCCCTCTCCAACTCTTCCTTTCTGTCACTCACACTCTTTCTCTCTCTCTCACTCTGTATCTCTTCCTTTCTCTCTCTCACACTCTTTCACTCTTTCTATGTCTCTTCCTCTCTTCCTCTCTCTCGCATTCTTTCTTTCTCTCTCTATTCCTCTCTGTCTCACTCTTTCTCTCTCTCTCCACCTCTCTTTCACACTGTTTCTTTCTTTCTCTCTCACTTCCTTGTATCTCACTCTTTCTCTCTTTCTCTATCTCTTCCTCTCTCTCTCACTCGTTCTCTCTTTCTCTGTCTTCCTCTCTGTCTCACTCTTTCTTTCTCTGTCTCTTCCTCTCTCTCACTCTTTCTCTCTTTCTCTCTCTCTCCTTTCATGGACGCATGACGCACAATCTTATCTTTCTTTTTGTCTTGCAGGCTGTGATTCACAAATTGTCGAGGGATGACACGCCATACCTGTACCTACTTTTATTTTGTTGTTTTGTTTAAATAAAATGTTTTATATGTAAATCCATAGATGACTGAGATTCTTATTTGTCCAACCTCACATGCATCTTCTTTACTATAATTGTGCGACATCAGCCAATTTGTTACGTTCCAGATTTCCTAACGTTGCTGTCACATTTGTTTGTGTGAGGGGGAAGGTGAGGGGGGATGGCGGACAAGGGGCTGGTGGCGGGGGGTGTCGGAGCAGTGTTGGGTGTCCGAGCTGCATGATCGTTGGCTCCATTGCATCTGTTGTCATTCACGTATGGCTCTGGGTGGGCTCCCTTTCATATTGCAGGTTGTAGTCCGACTTTACACCAGCTCAGAGCAGGTGTAAACTTTCTGCTACTAACGCACCTTACCCCCTGTTTTGTACTCTCTTCGACGATCTTGCTGTTGGTTGAGACACTTGTGAAGTGATGTGTTCGCTGCTTTTTGCACGAGAACGCCTACTCTACATCTCATTAGCAATATTTGCCGGACTCATCCGTGACGATGCTTTTTCAGGCTGCTATCGCTGGTAAACTGCTGATATGGGCTGTTTGCTCCAGCTTGTGAATGGTGCATTAAATTTATCACCATTTTGGTTGCGATAGAGTGCTGTTAACTCGGCGATATGTCCTTGAGAATATACCCCTCGGTGTTTGAAAGGCTTAAGAAGTACTCGAGTGCCGCGCTGAGAGCCGCGCACCCATCGCTTTCACAAGTTTGCCATGACAGGGCGGGAGAGAGCGAGGGAGAGAGACGGAGTGAGATAGAACAAGCAGTGCAAGGCCGCACGGGCACCTGGCTCCACATACCAACATGTGTGTGTGCATCGCCATCCGTGCACAGGCAATTCCCCCACAATGCAGCCCACACACATATCAATCACAGAACAACAGCAATGAAGGCAATGTGGTACAAAACTCCCCTCATACTTGTTCTGTGTCTGGTGTGTGTGGCGGGGTGATGGCTGCATGGCTGTGTGCCCCTGACACATCAGACTGCGTAGGTGATGGGGCTGCATCAGATGTCGTCCAGCACCTATGCAAAAACAATGTCTGGCTCACAGAGGCGGAGCTTGCCAAAGGGTTACACCCCCATTGCACATGCAACAGTCAGTTCTACCCTGTGTTGGGACGAGGCTTATTGTGGCACACGAGTGGACAATCTTTACAACACACCTCCCAGTTAGACACCGGTGGAGTGGCATAGGTTTATTGGCATGTGCGTGTGAGTACGGACGAGGCAACGGCCACAACAGGCACGGACATGCTTAAGACACTTACACGCAGCATGGGTACATGTCGAGGGGCAGATGATGTTGGGCCTGAAATGGACAAGATTTATCACATATAGCAACGCTCACAGCCCACCTTGCCTTGCTCCCCAACAACTTATATTTCCTACAAAGTGTGCACATAACATTTCTTACTCGTCCATGAATGCCCGTGCAGCTTCATGTGCAATGTGTTCCAATAGTACGTCATTGTCGTGTTCAAAAACACCAGGGTGAGCTAATCCATTAGGTGGTCAGGGCAGGTGTGCTCAGCCCACGCCGTCTCACCGATCCGCAACACAGCCCAATAGGGGAGCGCCTCAATGTGGTCACTGCACACGAGAGATTGTGCCATCTCCCATGCACAACTATCAATACATACGCAGTATGTCAACGCATCCTATGCACGGCTGTCTCAGTTACACTCCTGTTCGTTATCCAACAGGGGGCGCAAACACAAGTCATAGTCCAATTCATCAACAGTTGTGTTGGATAGGCAGACATCCATGGGACCCTCCAATGTGCATGTTCGGCAGTGGAACCAGGGCTCGATGCAGGTGACGTGGGCAATGCGGAAGCTGAGCCTGTAACTGAGCCACATTCCATCTCTGTTAAGTTAATAACACATGAATTTTTTACTGTCCCCTCTTCTCCACTATTTCCAGACTGAGCATAATTTCCAAACGTGCCACATTTTGTTTATCTCGCCGGAATAGATATACAAATGGAAATTAACGCTACATCGAATTTTCAAAACCATACAGGGCCATATTCACAAGAATGGCGATAACATTATAGCCGCTGTAGCGGCAGGAAACTGCTAAAGCGGCGATAATGTTATCGCTGGTCTTGAGAATATGGCCCACAGTCTTTTACAGTCTTTTACAGATGACAACTTACACTTTTTCTTTGTGAAAAACTCCTAAACATATATAAAGTACTTGTTTAACAACTAGTTACACATTATACTTTCAAAGTTAAAAATTTCGTCTCAAATACTTAACCACTACTACAAAACACATAACACACCTTCTCAATTTCTAATTTACCTTCCTAGTTGGTATGCAGATTTCAAATATCACAAACGCATGCAATTCTTTTCTTGTCACACAGTACATGTAATGCACCGCTTTCATCAAGAAAGGAACCAGTAATGGCACAATTTCCCTGTTGCTCCACACATAAATCCATGTAAAGAATAAATCAGAATAGTTCCTTATTTTTTTTAGATTGCAAAACCTCTCGTTATTGCTTATTTTTGAACTTTCCATATAAATTGTTTTGTTAAGGACACATACAGGTGAAAAGTTCAAGGTATTGTATCAACACTTTCTAGAACATTCTACGACACGTGCAGGTTAAAAGTTCATAATTTTTTTAAACCTACCGATATTTTTTTTTGCAACATTTTCTCCAACATTTAACGACACATGGAGGTCAAAAGTTCACCATTCTTTCAAGTTTGAACTGCACCTTCCAAATACAATTAGCAGGTGTGGTTGAGCTGAGCAAATTTCATCCTATAATATGTCTTCCACGTATAAACTGCTTTTTTATTAACCAATCACAAAGATGCTTTTCATCAAAACTAATATACACCCTACTTTTTAGGACACAATACATTTCATCTCCCAATCCGTTAACGTTGTGTATGTAGAAAAAAAGTAGTTCCCCATGTTTAAACATATCTCTTATTCTACGAACGGACTGCATGAGCTACAGACATTTATCCACATCTTCTAGCCATACCTTCAAAATGCTAGTGTGGATTGTAGGACATAGCTATGTTTTCTGGTGCAAGAGGTATGCAGAACAGAGACGTATTGACTTAGGCCTAGGTTTACAAAATGTGCACATTAAATGGTTTGCACATAGAGGATTGAAGTGGCACCAATTGCTCCCTTTGGTTAAAACCTGTTTGCATCTCCAACACCCTGATCTCATGATTGTGCACTGTGGTGGTAACGACCTAGGCACATTGACTGGGGTAGGTTTGGAAATGCTTATGAAGGACACCTTTGGACAATTGATGTTACTTTTTCCTCAAACTGTCTTTGTATATTCCAATATATGCCAAAGACAGAAGTGGAAATGGTCAAACCAATTTTGTCATAAGATTGAAAAATCTAGGAAGAATGTCAACAAAGCTGTGTCTGCATACCTCAGAGACCATAGAATGGGGTCGATCTACAACAACAACATACGTTTTGATATGGATGATATCTACAGAAGTGATGGAGTACACTTCACAGATGAGGGAAACCGAGTTTTCCTGATTAACCTGACGCTGTGCATTCGCACTTAGATGTAGCTCCAACTAATAAACACAAGGGCTCTTTTTAGAGCCGCCTTATATTCCCAATTTCGTCTCGCAGAGTGTCACCTGCGGGTCCGCTAGCAGAGGGACACCTGCGGGCCGTCGGGCAGGCTTGCAGAGGAAGAGCTGCGGCCCGTGGGCTCAGCTCGCAGAGGGAGACCTACGAGCCGTTGGCTCCCAAAAGCACCGTACCGGCTCGCAGAGGGAGAGCTGTGGCCTGACTCGCAGAGGGAGACCAACGGGCCAACAGGCCTGCTAGCAGACACAGCTATCAGTTAACGGGCTGGCTCGCAGAGATACAGCTGCGAGCCCTCCACGCTGCAACCCGATGGGCTAACTCGCAGAGGGATAGTAACGGGCGGACGGGCCTGCTAGCACAGACACAGCTACGAGCTAATGAGGTGGCTCACAGAGGTAGAGCTGCGGGCCCCATGGCTCGCAGACACAGAGCTGCGAGCCGACATACTGCCTTCTAAAGGCATAGCCGCGAGCTGATGATGTGGGGAGAGGGAGCGTAAAAGGAGTATCTCGCACAGACAGACCTGCGAGATATTTTCAGTATTGCCTCGCAGAGGTAGAAATACGGATCCGATGCCTTTTAGAGGGAGAGATGCGAGCTGACGGACTGACTCACAAAATGGCTCACAGCTCGCAGTCGCAGAGCTGCGAGCCGACGGACTCGCTTCTAAAGGCATAGCCGCGAGCTGGTGATGTGGGGAGAGGGACCGTGAAAGGGGTATCTCGCACAGACAGAGCTGCGGTATATTTTTAGTGTTGCCTCGCAGAGGTAGAACTACGCACCTGATGCCTTGTAGAGGGAGAGTTGTGAGCTGACGGATTGAATCACAAAATGGCTGCCAACACTTCCTAGTTTCAACAGTTCGCAGCCAATCAGCCGCAAGCTCATGCTCATAACGCTTCAGCCAATCAGATGTCAGAATTCTTAAATATCGATATCAGGAATATTTGATATTTCTCTAAAACTACTGAACGGATTTACCCGATTTAAACAAAAGCATACTTTCTGCACCAAGACCTTTCTCTGTGCCAAACTTTGGCGTAATTCCGTTCAGCAGTTTGACCTGTAGCCTTGTCTAAAGTTTCCTATGGAAATTGCATGGAGAAAACACGTTTTGGGACCCCCCTTTTTTCTTAGCCCCCCCTTGACGAATCCCCCCAAACTTTTAGGATAGCGGCTGACCTGAAAAGAGGAACTTTTAGGTAATATATATATATATATATATATATATATATATATATATATATATATATATATATATATATATTCCACACTATATGAACTACATGTAAAGTATTTCTTCCCTTGCTATACCTATTTTTACCTTTGCACTATGCACTAAGCACTACGTCACTTTAAAAATGAAAAAAGAGCGCTGCAACGTTGTCATGTGATCAAGGCTCTTGAGGAGCTGAAACGCGTAATGGCGGCATCTGAATAAACATCAAGAATAAGAACTTACATTTTGGTCCGTGTCCGTGGTTTTGGAGGAAAATCCAAGCGCATACGGTGATCGTGATATATATATATATATATATATATATTCACTGAAAAAAACATAGGTTTTAGGGACAGTTATAGTTAGTTGGACATTTCACTCGTACAAAACCATAGAAATTCCCCCGTTATAGTTAGTTCAGCTAACTATAACTCGCGCCCCGCAATGCACTGCTGATGACGTCACATATTACATCACTCATGACATGGTCAGTGACATCACTGATGACATCACTGATGACATCTCAAATGACATCACTGATGACATCATCCAGTGACTGTGTGTTTCTGTAAAGTTTAAATATGTTTAATATATATAGGGAAAGGCGTATTGAAGAATGAGTGGGTGTATAAGTGTCTGAATGGATGATTTAGTACGTGAGTGACTGACTCTACAAGTGAGTGATTAAACGTATCTTACTGAATGCATGGGTTAGTGACTAAACTGTGTGAATGTCTGTATCCGTCTGTTTGTTGGTGTGTAAGTGGATGCATGGATTTGCGAATAGCTACATGAGTGTCTATATGGGTTATTGATTGGTTCTCTGAGTATCTGTATGGCTGTCTGAGTGTTTGTGTGGGTGGGGTGTGTGTGACTCTGTACATAGATGTGTGAGTGGGTGATTCACTGGGTGCATGATTTCAAGAGTGCATCTGTGATGGTCTGCTTGGGTGGGTGAGTGTGTGTATGGGTGTGTTAGTGAGTGAATGTATATCTCAGTGGTACATGTGCGAGTAACTACATATGTAAAAGGCAGTATATATGTGTGTTAGAGTATTTAAATGGCTATAAGTGAGAGTGTGTGATAGTGAGAGTGGCTGTATGGATGCGTGTGTGCTTGTATCAGTTATTGTATAAGAGCGTAAGAATGTGCTAGTATTTGTATAAGTAAGTGAGCTTGTGTGTGTATAACTGTATAGGTGAGTAAATGGGTGTGTGATTAATTTTTTGCATGACTGACTAGGTGTGTGAGTACCTCTATGGATGAGTGGCGGTGTGTGAGTGTTTATATAGGTGTATGAGTGCATATGATAGTCCTGTACTGAGTGACTGTAAGTATGAGTGACCGTACGGGTGAGTGAGTGGATGTGTGTGTAGACCTAAGAATCAGTGAGTGGGTATGTAGTTTTTGGTGTTGGAGTGTCTATGGTTTTGAGAATGGCAGTCTGTAATTTAGAGTGGGTGTATCAAAAGTTATATTAGGGTGTGAGAAGATGCATGACATTATCACATGGATGATGTCATCAGTGATGTCATTTGAGATGTCATCAGTGATGTCACTGACCATGTCATGAGTGATGTAATATGTGACGTCATCAGCAGTGCATTGCGGGGCGCGAGTTATAGTTAGCTGAACTAACTATAACGGGGGAATTTCTATGGTTTTGTACGAGTGAAATGTCCAACTAACTATAACTGTCCCTAAAACCTATGGTTTTTTCAGTGAATTTCAAAGGTTTTTTAAATGCTAATTTCTAACTATAACGTGTCTGAAACCTATGGTATTTTCAGTGAATTTCAAAGGTTTTTTAATGCTAATTTCTAACTATAACGTGCCTGAAACCTATGATTTTTAAGTGAATTTCAAAGGTTTTTTAAATGCTAGTTTCTAACTATGCCTACAGAGGTAGGACATGTGAAGAAAGAAGAAAAAACGCACAGAAAGAAGCAAAAGAAATGCAGAAAGAAGCAACAGAAGTCCACAAAGACGAAGAAAAGTGCAGGAAGAAGCAAGACATGTGCAGAAAGAACCAACAGAGGAGCAGAAAGAGGCCTTGTTGCAAAATCATCCTGTGCCCACAACTTTTTCAGACGGGTACTGGTGGTAACTGACTCTGACTAACCAGAGCCAGTGCTATGCTAAAAGACACTTAGAATACAGTGAAAACACCTACATACACTAGGGAACACTATGCATTGGGGTACCCCTGTGATTAGCATGACCTCCTCTGCAAGTCCCTAGTACATAATAGGGCAGGGGGATTAAAACTACCTCTTAAAACGCGCTACAGGCTCTGGTTAGTCAGAGTCAGTTACCACCAGTACCCGTCTGAAAAAGTGGTGAAGGGAGGAGGGGCCTGAGGTGACATGTGTGCAAACGCGCCCCGTGGCACGTTTTAAGTTGCGGAATTAAGCCCCCTTGAATCCTGAGGGTCCCTGGGGCCGAACTAGCCCCCCAGGTACCTACAGTCAGGACCACAGAGCTGAGTTGCAGAGAGGCGTTCCGAGGCCACGCACCTTTTTTCACCTCTCTGCAACGCAATTCTGTTGTGCTTACTGAAGGTACCTGGTGGGCTAGTTGGCCCCCAGGGTCCCTCAGGATTCAAAGGGAATTAATTCCCCAAATTAAAACTCACCATAGGGCGTGTTTGCGCACATGTCACCTGAGGCCCCGCCCCCTCCCTTCACCACTGTGCAAACGCGCCCCGTGGAGCGTTTTAAGTTGGGGGATTAGGTCACCTTGAATCCTGAGGGTCCTTGGGGCCCAACTAGCCCACCAGGTACTTCCAGTAAGCACCACAGGCCTGCGTTGCAACGCCTGTAACAAATTGTGCAGTTGTGTTTAGGTAGTGAAGAGGGTCGTGCTGGGGGTAGTGGTTTAGGGTAGTGCAGTGGTGTTTGTGTAGTGTAGGGGGTCATGCTGGGGGTAGATTTAGGGTTTAGGGTAGTGCAGTGGTGTTTGGGTAGTGTAGGGAGTCGTGCTGGGGGAGTGATTTAGGGTAGTGCAGTGGTGTTTGGGTAGTGTAGGGGGTACTGCTGGGGGTAGTGTTTTAGGGTTTAGGGTAGTGCAATGGTGTTTGGGTAGTGTAGGGGGTACTGCTGGGGGTAGTGTTTTACGGTTTAGGGTAGTGCAGTGGTGTTTGGGTAGTGTGGGGGTTCATGCTGGGGTAGTTTTTTAGGGTTTAGGGTAGTGCAGTGGTGTTTGTGTAGTGTAGGGGGTAGTGTTTTAGGGTTTAGGGTAGTGCAGTGCTGTTTGTGTAGTGTAGGAGGTTGTGTTTTAGGGTTTAGGGAAGTGCAATGGTCTTTGTGTAGTGTAGGGAGTCGTGCAGGGGTAGTGTTTTAGGGTTTAGGGTAGTGCAGTGGTCTTTGGGTAGTGTAGGGGGTCGTGCAGGGGTAGTGTTTTAGGGATTAGGGTAGTGCATTGGTGTTTGGGTAATGTAGGAGGTCATGCGGGGGGGAGTGTTTTAGGAATTAGGGCAGTGCAGTGGTGTTCGGGTAGTGTAGGGGGTCGTGCTGGGGGTAGTGTTTTATGGTTTAGGGCAGTGCAGTGGTGTTCGGGTAGTGTAGGGGGACGTGCTGGGGGAGTGTTTGAGGGTTTAGGGCAGTGCAGTCGTGTTCGGGTAGTGTAGGGGGTCATGCTGGGGGAGTATTTTAGGGTTTAGGGTAGTGCAGTGGTGTTCAGGTAGTGTAGGGGGTCGTGCTGGGGGTAGTGTTCCAGGGTTTAGGGCAGTGCAGTGGTGTTCGGGCAGTGTAGGGGGTCGTGCTGGGGGTGGTGTTTTAGGGTTTAGGGCAGTGCAGTGGTGTTCGGGCAGTGTAGGGGGTCGTGCTGGTGGTGGTGTTTTTTAGGGTTTAGGGCAGTGCAGTGGTGTTCGGGCAGTGTAGGGGTTCGTGCAGGGGGTGGTGTTTCAGGGTTTAGGGCAGTGCAGTGGTGTTCGGGCAGTGTAGGGGGTCGTGCAGGGGTGGTGTTTCAGGGTTTAGTGCAGTGCAGTGGTGTTCGGGCAGTGAAGGGGGTCAAGCTGGGGATGGTGTTTCAGGGTTTAGGGCAGTACAGTGGTGTTCGGGCAGTGTAGTGGGTCGTGCTGGGGCTGGTGTTTCAGGGTTTAGGGCAGTGCAGTAGTGTTCGGGCAGTGTAGGGGGTCGTGCTGGGACTGGTGTTTCATGGTTTAGGGCAGTGCAGTGGTGTTCGGGCAGTGTAGGGGGTGGTGCAGGGGGTGGTGTTTCAGGGTTTAGGGCAGTGCAGTGGTGTTCGGGCAGTGTAGGGGGTTGGGCAGGGGGTGGTGTTTCAGGGTTTAGGGCAGTGCAGTGGTGTTCGGGCAGTGAAGGGGGTCATGCTGGGGCTGGTGTTTCAGGGTTTAGGGCAGTACAGTGGTGTTCGGGCAGTGTAGTGGGTCATGCTGGGGTTGGTGTTTCAGGGTTTAGGGCAGTGCAGTGGTGTTCGGGCAGTGTAGGGGGTCTTGCTGGGGCTGGTGTTTCAGGGTTTAGGGCAGTGCAGTGGTGTTCGGGCAGTGTAGGGGGTCGTGCTGGGGTGGTGTTTCAGGGTTTAGGGCAGTGCAGTGGTGTTCCGGCAGTGTAGGGGGTCGTGCAGGGGGTGGTGTTTCAGGGTTTAAGGCAGTGCAGTGGTGTTCGGGCAGTGTAGGGGGTCGTGCTGGGGGTGGTGTTTCAGGGTTTAGGGCAGTGCAGTGGTGTTCAGGCAGTGTAGGGGGTCGTGCAGGGGGTGGTGTTTCAGGGTTTAGGGCAGTGCAGTGGTGTTTGGGCAGTGTAGGGGGTTGTGCAGGGGTGGTGTTTCAGGGTTTAGGGCAGTGCAGTGGTGTTCGGCCAGTGTAGGTGGTCTTGCTGGATGTGGTGTTTCAGGGGTTAGTGCAGTGGTGTTCGGGCAGTGTAGGGGGTCTTGCTGGGGGTGGTGTTTCAGGGTTTAGGGCAGTGCAGTGGTGTTCGGGCAGTGTAGGGGGTCGTGATGGGGCTGGTGTTTCAGGGTTTAGGGCAGTGCAGTGGTGTTCGGGCAGTTTAGGGGGTAATGCTGGGGCTGGTGTATGAGGGTTTAGGGCAGTGCAGTGGTGTTCGGGCAGTGTAGGGGGTCGTGCTGGGGCTGGTATTTCAAGGTTTAGGGCAGTGCAGTGGTTTTCGGGCAGTGTAGGCGGTCGTGCTGGGGCTGGTGTTTCAGGGTTTAGGGCAGTGCAGTGGTGTTTGGGCAGTGTATGGGGTCGTGCTGGGGCTGGTGTTTCAGGGTTTAGGGCAGTGCAGTGGTGTTCGGGCAGTGTAGGGGGTCTTGCTGGGGGTAGTGTTTCAGGGTTTAGAGCAGTGCACTGGTTTTCGTGCAGTGTAGGGGGTCGTGCTGGGGGTGGTGTTTCAGGGTTTAGGCCAGTGCAGTGGTGTTCGGGCAGTGTAGGGGGTCTTGCTGGGGATGGTGTTTCAGGGTTTAGGCAGTGGTGTTCGGGCAGTGTAGGCGGTCGTGCTGGGGGTGGTGTTTCAGGGTTTAGGCCAGTGCAGTGGTGTTTGGGCAGTGTATGGGGTCTTGCTGGGGGTGATGTTTCAGGGTTTAGGGCAGTGCAGTGGTGTTCGGGCAGTGTAGGGGGTCCTGTGGTGGTAGTTTTTCAGGGTTTAGTGCAGTGCTGTGGTGTTCGTGCAGTGTAGGGGGTCGTGCTGGGGGTGGTGTTTCAGGGTTTAGGACAGTGCACTAGTGTTCGGGCAGTGTAGGGGGTCATGCAGGGGGTGGTGTTTCAGGGTTTAGGGCAGTGCAGTGGTGTTCGGGCAGTGTAGGGGTCGTGCTGGGGGTGGTGTTTCAGGGTTTAGGGCAGTGCAGTGGTGTTCGGCAGTGTAGGGAGTCGTGCAGGGGGTGTTGTTTCAGGGTTTAGGGCAGTGCAGTGGTGTTCAGGCAGTGTAGGGGTGTGAGAAAGTGCCATCTTTCTTACATGGTATGCCCCCACTTTTTGCTGAATGGCTGATGTACTTTGACTGAGTGTGCCCTGGGCTCCTGCCAACCAGGTACCCAGGGCCTGTGTTCCTTCCCTAAAATTGCATTGATACCTACACCCAATTGACATCCCTGGCCACAGGTCAGCCCCTGGTAAATGGTACCATGGGTACCCAGGGCACTGTGACCAGGGAAGGCCCCTAAGGGCTGCAGCACTTGTTGTGCCACCCTTAGGGACCCTGCACCTTTACACACACACACTGCCTTTGCAGGCTGCGTGTCTTGGTGCAGAACAAAAGTGAAGAGTCGACATGGCTCACATCCCTGTGTGCCATGCCTACAAGCCACTGCCCTGGCCTAGGTCAGCCACCCCTCTAGCTGGGTGCACTATGCCAGTGGTGAGGGCATAGAGGCATGAGCCCTGTGCCCCTACAGTGCCCAAGTCCATTCTTGGGCATTGTAAGTGCAGTGCTGCCATTAAGAGTATATGGTGCTGGGAGTCTGTCATTACGAACTCCACAGCACCATAATGGCCCCACTGAAAACTAAGAAGTTTGGTATCAAACTTCTCAGCACATTAAACCCCCACTGATGCCAGTGTGGGATTTAATGTAAAACGCACTCCAGAGGGCATCTTAGAGATGCCCCCTGAAACCAACCCGACCTCCAGTGTCCGGACTGAGTGGCTGCCCAGGCTGCCACCACCAGACATGTTTCTGGACCCCTGGGTCGAGAGCCTCTGCTCTCAGGGGCCTGAAACAATGCACATCCTGGGACGAGGTGCCAAAGCCTCCTCCCCCAGGATGGGCAGGGGAGCTTCAAAGGCCTGCCGCCTTTGGAGTTTCCCCAGACCATTTGCTGCTTCCAGCAAACTGGTCCCCACTGGTTCTACCCCCACTCCTGGCGGGAGAACCGGCGGGAAAACCAGAAGCAGGAAATGGGTTGTGCCCACCTCTGCCAACTCCACCCCTAAGGTGGGGGAGGCGAGGTGAAGCACAAACTCGAGTCCCCGCCATCTTGAGGATGGGGGGACCTGGCCAACCAGGGACAGGCTCCTGCCCCCTCCCACTGGAGAGGAACAGAATAGGGGTGTACCCACCCCAGGGAAGGGACCCATTGGTCCCTGCCCTTACCTACCTGTAACCACCCCTAAATTTAGTATTTAGGGGCTCCCTGAACCTTCCTTCCGGGGTTCCCAAATCCAAAAACAAGAAGAGAAGACGAAGCAAGAAGACCAGCCGTGCAGCTGCTAAAAAGGAGGCGACAACAACTGACTTGGCCCCAGCCCTACCGGCCTGTCGACCTCTGAACCTGCTCCTGCGGAATCCCGGCCTCAGCAACCTCACAAACCCCGGAGGACCTGACTTCTGTGCTACAGCCTTCGACCCAGGGACTCCCACGAGCAGTGGTACTGCTCAAAAGAAAACCTACCAAAGACCCGGCCCTGGCACGGAGCCGCGAAACCTGCCCACTCTGCACCCGCCGAGTCCAGCCTGTGCCTGAGTGACCAGAGACCTCGAGGACGTACCCCCGGCGATTCTGACCTGGAATCCAGTGGCCAAGGACCCTCCTCGACGACCCAGACGACGCCTGCAGCCTCAGGACAAGGGACCCCTCCAACCGCGACCAGCAGGGGGTAAGATTTCCCGACCTCAAAAGACACCCCTGCACCCGGCGCCCCACGGCCCCTTGTGCCCAACTCCTGGGTGTCTACCTATCCTCCAAGACCCCAACTTACCTCCTGAAGTGTTGGTCGTCCCTGAAGAATCACCGTCCCCGAGCCTGCAGCCTTTCTTCACCTTTCACGACCTCTATTGTTTAACATTGAGCGCCCGACGGCTCAAAGCACCCTGCACCCAGCCGCCCGAGTGCCCCTGGAAGTGCAACCTCTATCCTAACCTACTTCCCTACTTGCCCTGAGCAAGTGACCAGGAGCCCAGCTCCCACAGTCGCGTGGCCTGCTTGCCAGCAGCCACCAACCCGGGGCCCCCGCCTGCCATAGGATAACATTGGGCCTTCTCACTCTGCACCCGGCCGCCCCTGTGCCGCTGAGGGTGTAAAAACTGTACTTACCTGATCCTGGGGGACCCCTGAGTCTTACCCAGAACCTTAACCCTGCCAGTCAAGTACTTACCCGAAATCCGATAACTCACTTTTCTTCCATAGGGTTCCATTGACTGGTTTTCTGCGAAATTTCTTCTAAGTGTGGAGTTCTGAAACTTTAGAATATTCACCAAAAATCAACCGAGTCACGAAAACGAAAATACTCACCTAGTATTAGAAGGGGCCTCAGTGCTGGACCCGAGTGCCCAACACTGGCCCTAAAAAGTAATCGCAACGTTACTTACCGCTAACTCACTTTTCTTTCATAGGGATCCATTGACTGGTTTTCTGTGAAATTTCTTCTAAGTGTCGATTTCTGTATTTTACAAATATTCTTTAAAAATCGTACAAACTACAAAAACGTAATTACTTACCTGTTTTAAGTAAATGTCCCAGTGCTGAACCTAGGAGTCCAGCACTGGATTACAAAAGTAACGTAAACCTACTTTGCTTGCACACTGTATTTCCTTTCATAGGATAACATTGGTAATTTTACCCAGAAAAGTTTCTAAGTGTCAGCTTTTGAAATATAGTAATATTCTTCAAAAATCACTACAATAACCAAAACGCTTTTTCTTACCTGTTTACAGGAAGTGTCCCAGGACTGAATCCAGGATCCAGTCCTGTGGTTTGAAAAGTGCTCTGCAAAGTAATCAATTGTAATTAAGCATAATTTTCCATTGAGCTCAATGTTGCATTGAATTTGACCCTGTGTTGCCTCTTGCACCAACTGTGATAACCACTATCAAAAAGTCTACTGCCTATCTGTAAGGTGAATAACCAAAGCATCTCATACTGAGAAAGTATATTTTGATCCTATTGTTGGTTCTAAAATAAAACAAGCATATATTTTTTTATATACAAACCATTGGCCTAGAGTTCAGTTCTTGAGTGTGTGGCTTCATTTGCTGACTGAGTGTGTACAACAAATGCTTTACACTGTCCTCTGATACTGCCTTACTGCTCGACCAAGCTACCACTTTGGAGAGTAAGGTTATATCTAACTTTAGCCTCTGTCAACCCTCTGGGGACTGTGGACTCTGTACACCCTGAACCTTACTTGGGTACAGTATATACAGAGCCACTTTCCTACAAGGGGGTCTTGCTGGGGGTGGTGTTTCAGGGTTTAGGGCAGTGGTGTTCGCGCAGTGTAGGGGGTCTTGCTGGGGGTGATGTTTCAGGGATTAGGGCAGTGTAGTGGTGTTCGGGCAGTGTAGGGGGTCTTGTTGGGGGTAGTGTTTCAGGGTTTAGGGCAGTGCACTGGTGTTCGTGCAGTGTAGGGGGTCATGCTGGGGATGGTGTTTCAGGGTTTAGGGCAGTGCAGTAGTGTTTGGGCAGTGTAGGGGGTCGTGCAGGGGGTGGTGTTTCAGGGTTTAGGGCAGTGCAGTGGTGTTCGGGCAGTGTAGGGGGTTGTGCTGGGGTGGTGTTTCAGGGTTTAGGGCAGTGCAGTGGTGTTCAGGCAGTGTAGGGGGTCGTGCTGAGGCTGGTGTTTCATGGTTTAGGGCAGTGCAGTGGTGTTCGGGCAGTGTAGGGGGTCGTGCTGGGGCTTGTGTTTCAGGGTTTAGGGCAGTGCAGTGGTGTTCGGGCAGTGTAGGCGGTCGTGCTGGGGCTGGTGTTTCAGGGTTTAGGGCAGTGCAGTAGTGTTTGGGCAGTGTAGGGGGTCGTGCTGGGGCTGGTGTTTCAGGGTTAAGGCAGTGCAGTGGTGCTCGGGCAGTATAGGGGGTCGTGCTGGGGGTGGTGTTTCAGGGTTTAGGGTAGTGCAGTGGTGTTCGGGCAGTGTAGGGGGTCATGCTGGGGGTGGTATTTCAGGGTTTTGGGCATGGCAGTGGTGTTCGGGCAGTATAGGGGGTCGTGCTGGGGGTGGTGTTTTAGGGTTTAGGGCAGTGGTCTTCGGGCAGTGTAGGGGGTCTTGCTGGGGGTGATGTTTCAGGGTTTAGGGCAGTGCAGTGGTGTTCGGGCAGTGTAGGGGGTCTTGCTGGGGGTAGTGTTTCAGGGTTTAGGGCAGTGCAGTGGTGTTCGGGCAGTGTAGGGAGTCGTGAAGGGGGTGGTGTTTCAGGGTTTAGGGCAGTGCAGTGGTGTTCGGGCAGTGTAGGGGTCATGCTAGGGGTGGTGTTTCAGGGTTTAGGGCTGTGCAGTGGTGTTCGGGCAGTATAGGGGGTCGTGCAGGGGCTGGTGTTTCAGGGTTTAGGACAGTGCAGTGGTGTTCGGGCAGTGTAGGGGGTCGTGCTGGGGGTAGTGTTTTAGGGTTTAGGGTAGTGCAGTGGTGCTTGTGTAGTGTAGGGGGTCGTGCTGGGGGTATTGTTTTAGGGTTTAGGGTAGTGCAGTGGTGTTTGTGTAGTGTAGAGGGTCATGTTTTAGGGTAGTGCAGTGGTGTTTGGGTAGTGTAGGGGGTCGTGCTGGGGGTAGTGTTTTAGGATTTAGGTTAGTGCAGTGGTGTTTGGGTAGTGTAGGGGGTCGTGCTGGGGGTAGTGTTTTAGGGTTTAGGGTAGTGCAGTGGTGTTTGTGTAGTGTAGGGGGTCGTGCTGGGGTAGTGTTTTAGGGTTTAGGGTAGTGCAGTGGTGCTTGTGTAGTGTAGGGGGTCGTGCTGGGGATAGTTTTAGGGTTTAGGGTAATGCAGTGGTGTTTGTGTAGTGTAGGGGGTCATGTTTTAGGGTAGTGCAGTGGTGTTTGGGTAGTGTAGGGGGTCGTGCTGGGGGTAGTGTTTTAGGATTTAGGTTAGTGCAGTGGTGTTTGGGTAGTGTAGGGGGTCGTGCTGGGGGTAGTGTTTTAGGGTTTAGGGTAGTGCAGTGGTGTTTGTGTAGTGTAGGGGGTTGTGCTGGGGTAGTGTTTTAGGGTTTAGGGTAGTGCAGTGGTGCTTGTGTAGTGTAGGGGGTCGTGCTGGGGATAGTTTTAGGGTTTAGGGTAATGCAGTGGTGTTTGTGTAGTGTAGGGGGTCATGTTTTAGGGTAGTGCAGTGGTGTTTGGGTAGTGTAGGGGGTCGTGCTGGGGGTAGTGTTTTAGGATTTAGGTTAGTGCAGTGGTGTTTGGGTAGTGTAGGTGGTCGTGCTGGGGGTAGTGTTTTTGGGTTTAGGGTAGTGCAGTGGTGTTTGTGTAGTGTAGGGGGTCATGCTGGGGGTAGTGTTTTAGGGTTTAGGATAGTGCTGTGGTGCTTGTGTAGTGTAGGGGGTCGTGCTGGGGGTAGTGTTTTAGGGTTTAGGGTAGTGTAGTGGTGTTTTTGTAGTGTAGGGGGGTCAGGTTTTAAGATGCAACGCTCCAATACCTGACCAGTCTGAACTAAATAAAACTGCAAAAAAACTAAAAATAAAAAGTGTTTTGCACACTTTTGTCATTGGGCTATATGTGGGCTACATCTGGGTAATATTTGTGCTACATTTGGGCTCTTTTTTCACTGGTGGCCATCTTGGAAGACTTCTTTGTTAAGAAGTTTCCTAATTTCCTCATTTACTTCAGTCTCCTCAGTAGGAAATGCTTTCAGTTTTTTACTTTGATTCCATCAAGAAGGCATTCAGATGTGTCTCACATTTGCCATAAATTCAGAATGTTAGCACTCTAGTTGCTCATTAGATCACTGTAGTAAAGCTACTGCTCACCAGGGAGTTAACTGGAAGTCTGCTGCTGGTATTGAAAGTGATTGTTTCAGTCTGCATGTCAGAATTTTCTAATGAAATAGAAGAGGATTTGAGATCTCACTTAAAACATGCCCTAATTTTTCTTTCTGCAGCACTAACCATAATTTCTATTTCAAAAAGAACCCCTCATTTTGTTCCTTTTTAAATTAAATATTTTAAGTGTTACCGGTTTATTCCAATCAAGATGGCTTCAGGTGTGCCATACTTTTCTCATAAGTAAGGCTGTTAGCGCTCTAGTTGTTCTTTAGAACACTCTGGGAAGCTGCAGTAGAACACAAAGGCATCAACTGGCAGGCTGCTCCTGTTGAAATATAACAGGAAGATATTTGAGATTACACTTGAAACATGTCCTAATTTTTCTTTCTACAGCACTAACCATAATTTCTATGACACAATGAACCCCATCATTTTGTTCCTTTTTAAATTAAATGTTTTAAGTGTTACCAGTTTATTCCAATCAAGATGGCTTCAGGTGTGCCATACTTTTGTCATAAGTAAGGCTGTTAGCACTCTAGTTGTTCTTTAGAACACTCTGGGAAGCTGCAGTAGAACACAAAGGAATCAACTGACAGTCTCTGCCCTTGTTGGATGTACATGTTTTACTGAGAATGTCAGACTTCATTCTCACATGACTGAGAAAGATAATGTGAATTTACAGAAAATATGCTTTCATTTTAGCTTCTGGAGCACCTTCCAAAACTCTATGGGACAAGCATGTGAAATTAGTTTTCTCTCAAACATGATTCATGATATCCCAGCAGAAGGTTTTTCACAGGGTAAAATCACCTTAGAACACACCACAATTCCTGAAATTAGTATGGTACCATCAACAAATGAATTTTAATGTAACTAAAGTCTGTTCTCCTTTGGTAACCCTCAATATCTTTGACTTACTACAATGCATTTCAATGGGGTACTATCATTTATATTGGTCCCAAGATGGCTGCCAGCAATTCCAGGATGAAGTGCTGACAGCCAATCAGATCTCATGATGACATGTGTGGTTAGGCTCCGCCCAGATATATATGTGATTTTACTTTTGATTTTCTCAGGAACTACTGAACGGATTTACACCATTTAAGCAAAAGGCACGACACTGAACCAAGGGCTACCTCTTTGCCAAATTTGGTGTAATTCCGTTCAGCAGTTCGGGCTGTAGCTGGGACTAAAGGTTCCTATGGAAAAATGAATGGGGAAAACACTTTTTGGGACCCCCCTTTTTTCTCAGCCCCCGCTTGACAAATCACCACGAGACTTTCAGGATAGGGGAGGACCGGAGCGCCCCAACAAGTTGGAAACTTTCGCGAAGATTCGTCAACCGGCGCCAACGTTATTTCAAATAGAATGTTGCGGATTTCCTATGGAAAATAGGTCCTAACTATAACTATCTACTGGCGACCGCCAGTAGATAATATATATATATATATATATATATATATATATATATATATATATATATATATATACGCTCCACTTGCATCATGCCAGATATTAATTTGAAAATACCAATAAACAAATTTTTGACGTGTAGCACCCCTTATGCTGTTTATTGTTTGGTGTGCCCTTGCGGCCTCTTCTATATAGGCAGCACCATTCATCCTTTGAAAATCAGGATACTTGAGCATATGAGAGCGATTACGAAAAATGATGTATCATATCCTGTAGCAAGACATTATGCTGATAAACACTCTAGCAACAGGAATGTGTTACAATATTTTGGCCTTGATCATGTTGCAGAGAACATAAGAGGAGGAGATAGACTCAAGAGATTGCGTAGGTTGGAATCACGATACATAATTGATTTACAAACTAAGTTCCCCAGAGGTTTAAATAGTAATGAAGAGTTAGCCTCACATTTGGGGATGTGAATCAGTTATGAACAGAAAGCTACAGTAGAAGGTTCCCTTTAAGTAAAGAATGTTAGTACACTAAGAAGTATTGATGTGCTAGTGATTAGCCGATTTGACGGCTTGATTGTCACTTGTGGATGTTTTGATAGTATGTCGTTTATTCACACAATAAAGGGAATATGCAATGGACATTTGCCGATTCACGGCTATATGAAATGAATAAGAGGTCATGATTGTAGTAGGTAGATATACTATCGAAGATGTGATGTGAAAATTGTGGAATATCGACGCTCACAAAATAATGGTGACATCGTGAAATTATTTTTTTAATGCCAGTAAATGAATTTACCAATATGAAATATTTTCTTATGTTACTGGTTTGTTGAAAGTGCGTTAGCATATAGAAATATAAGATATAATGAAAAGTAATGATTAGACATTACAAGATGGCGCTGCTGTTAATGCACTTTGTTTGTCCATTGTTGATGTTTACCCTGCGTGTGTGTGTTTAAAAGATGGCCATTTGCGGAATGCCGGTAACACCGAGGAAGGCAGACCGCCGAAACGCGTTTGTTCTGAAAATAAAAGACCTGTTACAACGCTACCCGTGTGTGCTTATATTTCCCAAATGTGAGGAAGTTTTGAGCTTGAATATATATATATATATATATATATATATATATATATATATATATATATTCACTGAAAAAACCATGGGTTTTAGGGACAGTTATAGTTAGTTGGACATTGCACTCGTAGAAAACCCGTGAAATTCCCCCGTTATAGTTAGTTCAGCTAACTATAACTCGCGCCCCGCAATGCACTGCTGATGACGTCACATATTACATCACTCATGACATGGTCAGTGACATCACTGATGACATCACTGATGACATCTCAAATGACATCACTGATGACATCATCCACATGATAATTTCATGCACCTCCTCACACCCTAATATAACCTTTGATATACCCACTCTAAATTACATACTGCCATTTGCAAAACCATAGACACTCCAACACCAATAACTACATACCCACTCACTGATTCTTAGGTCTACACACACATCCACTCACTCACCCATACAGTCACTCATACTTACGGTCACTCAGTACAGGACTATCATATGCACTCATACTCCTATATAGACACTCAAACACCGCCACTCATCCATAGAGGTACTCATACACCTAGTCAGTCATGCAAATAATTAAACACACTGCCATTTACTCACCTATACAGTTATACACACACCAGCTCACTTACTCATACAAATACTAGCACATTCTTACGCTCTTATACAATCACTGATACAAGCATACACTCATCCATACAGTCACTCTCACAATCACACACTCTAGCTTATAGCTATTTATATACTCCAACACACATATATACTGCCTTTCACATATGTAGTTACTCACACATGTACCACTGGGACATACATTCACTCACTAACACACTCTTACAGACACTTACCCACCCATACAGTCTATCACAGATGCACTCTTGAAACCATCCACCCAGTGAATCACCCGCTCACACATCTATGCACAGAGTCGCACACACCCCACCCACACAAACACTCCGGCACCCATACAGATACTCAGACAACCAATCAATAACTCATATAGACACTCATGTAGCTATTCACAAACCCATGCAGCCACTTACACAGCAACAGACAGACGGATACAGACATTCACCCAGTTTAGTCACTAACCCATGCATTCAGTAAGATATGTTTAATCACTCACTAATAGAGTTAGTCACGCACCTACTAATACATCCATACAGTCACTTATACACCCACTCATTCTTCAATACGCCTTTCCCTAAATATATTAAAAATATTTAAACTTTACAGAAACAAACAGTCACTGGATGATGTCATCAGTGATGTCATTTGAGATGTCATCAGTGATGTCACTGACCATGTCATGAGTGATGTAATATGTGACGTCATCAGCAGTGCATTGCGGGGGCGCGAGTTATAGTTAGCTGAACTAACTATAACGGGGGAATTTCACGGGTTTTCTACGAGTGCAATGTCCAACTAACTATAACTGTCCCTAAAACCTATGGTTTTTTCAGTGAATATCAAAGGTTTTTTAAATGCTAATTTCTAACTATAACGTACCTGAAACCTATGGTTTTTTCAGTGAATTTCAAAGGTTTTTTAAATGCTAATTTCTAACTATAACGTGCCTGAAACCTATGGTTTTTTCAGTGAATTTCAAAGGTTGTTTAAATGCTAATTTCTAACTATAACGTGTTTGAAACCTATGGTTTTTTCAGTGAATTTCAAAGGTTTTGTAAATGACAATTTTTAAATGTATTAATTGTTATATTTATTTTTTTGATACTGATTTACTACATTTTTTTAAACTATTTATTTGTAGATATTTTATTTTTTAAATTACATTGTAATTACATTATACATTACATTACAAAATATACTTTCTCAGAATGAATTACTTTAGTTTAAATACTTTGCAAATAGGCAATAGACTTTTAAGTACAGTAGTTACAGTTGTTGCAATGGGCAACACAATTTCAAACACAATGCAACATTGAGCTCAATGTGAAGTTCTAGTTAAATGCAATTAGTTACTTTATGGGTTACTTTTCTAACCACAGGACTGGATCCTAGATTCAGTCCTGGGACATCTCCTGTAAACAGTTGAGTAAAAGCGTTTTGGTTACAGTAGTGATTTTTAAGGAATATTATTGTATTTTAAAAGTTGACAGAAACTTTTTCACATAGAATCACCAATGTTATCCTATGGGAGGAAATTCACTTAGCAGGTAAGTAGTGTTATCGTTACTTTTTCTTACTCAGTGGTGGATCCTAGATCCAGCACTGGTGCATCTCCTGTAAACAGTTGAAAGAATGCGTTTAAGTCATACAGGCGATTTTTAAGGAATATTTGTAGTTTGTGAAAATCGACACTTTGAAACTTTTCTGCTGAAAACCAGACAATGGATTCCTATGGAAGGAAATACAAGTTACTGGTAAGTACGGTTAAAATTACTTTTCAGGATCAGTACTGGGCTCAAAGATGCAGCACTGAGGTCTCTCCTGATAACAGGTGAGTAAATCGGAATTCGTAGTTCTGCTGATTTTAGAGGAATATTTGTATGTTTCAAAAATCGACACTTAGAAACTTTTTCAGCAAAAAGCAGGCAATGATATCCTATGGAAGGATATTCAAGTTACTGGTAAGTACGGTTAAAATTATTTTTCAGGATCAGTACTGGGCTCAAAGATGCAGCACTGAGGTCTCTCCTGATAACAGGTGAGTAAATCGGAATTCGTAGTTCGGCTGATTTTAGAGGAATATTATAAAGTTGCAAAACTCCACACTTAGAAGAATTTCCAAGTGAAACCAGCCAATGTTAGCCTATGGAAGGAAATTCAAGTTACTGGTAAGTACGGTTAAAATTACTTTTCAGGATCAGTACTGGGCTCAAAGATGCAGCACTAAGGTCTCTCCTCATAACAGGTGAGTAAATTGGAATTCGTAGTTCTGCTGATTTTAGAGGAATATTTGTAAGTTTCAAAAATCGACACTTAGAAACTTTTTCAGCAAAAAGCAGTCAATGTTAGCCTATGGAAGGAAATTCAAGTTACTGGTAAGTACGGTTAAAATTACTTTTCAGGATCAGTACTGGGTTCAAAGATGCAACACTGAGGTCTCTCCTGATAACAGGTGAGTAAATCGGAATTCGTAGTTCGGCTGATTTTAGAGGAATATTTGCACAATGGTGAATAAAGGGGGTGGGGCCTGAGGATACATGTCTGCAAACATGCCCTGTGGCGCGTTTTAAGTTGGAGAATTAATTCCTCCTCAATCCCGAGGATCCCTAGGGGCCAACTAGCCCACCAGGTACCTCCAGTATGCGCCAGAGAGCTGCGTTGCAGAGAGGTGTTCAGAGGCCACGCCCCTTTTACAACACTCTGCAACGCAGCTCCGTGGCGCTTACTGGAGGTACCTGGTGGGCTAGTTGGCCTCAGGGACCCTCAGGATTGAAGAGGATTTAATTCCCCATCTTAAAACACGCCACGGGGCCTGTTTGCACACATGTCACCTGAAGCCCCGCCCCCTCCCTTCACCACTGTGCAAACCCGCCCCGTGGTGCGTTTTAAGTTGGGGGATTAAGTCCCCTTGAATCCTGAGGGTCCCTGGAGTCCAAGTAGCCCACCATGTACCTCCAAAAAGCGCCACAGAGCTGCATTGCAGAGAGGTGTAAAAAGGGGCGTGGCCTCTGAACACCTCTCTGCAACGCAGCTCTCTGGCGCATACTGGAGGTACCTGGTGGGCTAGTTGGCCCCCAGGGACCCCCAGTATTTAAGAGGAATTCGTTCCCCATCTGCAAACGCGCCAGGGGGCGCGTTTGCAGAGTGGTAAAGGAAGGGGGCAGGGCCTGCGGCCCGATCGTTTTTTGTTGTTGTTTTTTTTCCCCCCAAAGGGGGGCTGTGTAGCCCCTCTTCCTTTTTCCTATTTTTGGGCCCTGGGGACCCCATCCCCCAGGGCCTTACCCCCTTTTTAAAAATTTTAAAAAAAATTAAGCGTGGCCCCCCTCCTGTGGCCGAATCCGGCCCCGGGGACCCCATCCCCCAGGCACGGCCACACTTTTAAATACATTTTTAAGGAGGGGGCTGCGTGGCCCCCCTCCTCAAACCTCCTTTTGCCCCGGGGACCCCATCCCCTGGGGCAGGCCGTTATTTATTTATTTTTTTTAAATTATTATTTTTGGGGAGGAGGTCCGCGTGGCCCCCCTCCCAGGCCACTACTTGCCCCGGGGACCACATCCCCCGGGGCTGGCCCTATCCTCTGGGGTCCGTGGGGGGACCCCAACTCCCCCACGGACCATGCCGGCTCCCCGCCTCCTGCGGGAGCCGGCATTGCTTTTCCACACGGGGAGCTGCTGACATGCAGCTCCCCGTGTGGAAAAGCAATCTGCTTTGGATATTGGAAGAGAGAGCAGGTTTCCTTGTGGGACCCCCTGAGCAGACCTAGGGGGTCAGGGTGTTCCTACCCTGCCCCCTTTTTGCGCTTTGCGCACTTGTTTCTGTCCCTCGGTTCCACCGAGGGACAAAATGGCTGCCATCACTTCCTGATTTGGAGTGTTGACAGCCAAATAGCATGCAGCTGGTGATCGGGAGGGTGCGCGAATCCGACGCGGCCATAGATATATATGTGATTTTCCTTTTGATTTTCACAGGAACTACTGAACGGATTTACACCATTTAACAAAAATGATTCTTTCTGAACCAAGAACTACCTCTTTGCCAAATTCGGTGTAATTCCGATCAGCAGTTCGGGCTGTAGCCGTGGCTAAAGTTTCCTATGGGAAAATGAATGGGGAAAAAACGTTTTGGGACCCCCCTTTTTTCTCGGCCCCCGCTTGACGAATCACCCCGAAACTTTCAGGGTAGGAGCGGACTGGAGCGGGCCATAAAGTTTGACAATTTCGCAAAGATTCGTCAACCGACGCAAGAGTTTTTTCAAATAGAATGTTGCGGAATTCCTATGGAAAATAGGTCCTAACTATAACTATCTACTGGTGACCGCCAGTAGATAATATATATATATATATATATATATATATATATATATATATATATATATATATATATATATATATATATATATATAAAGGCCTGCTCGATGAGCAATTGTCTGGTAAAAAGCAGCCCTGAGGTTAGAACCAACACTTTCTGGCTGAATAGCAGTATGGGATTTATCAAGTGTTCTGGTGTCAACAAGACTAAATACATGACACCTTTCAATAATAGACCTGTCCTCATTCAGAAAAAACTAACTTGTAAAACAGAGTTTGCAGTGTATGTGCTGGAGTGTCCCTGTGGCCTGCGCTATGTGGGGAGCACTAAGCTGCAGGTCCACAAGAGGATACTCCAGCACATACGTGCTATTAACAATGGCGACGTTACATATCCCGTTGCCAGGCACTTTGATGAAATGCATGCCAAAAATTCTGTTGACCTCAAGTACTTTGTAATTGATACAGTCCCACCACTGAGAAGGGGTGGGGATCGTGAATCAGTGCTGCGTAAGTTGGAAACTAGGTACATTTTAGAATTGGACTGTAAATCACCAAATGGATTAAATACCAGTGAAGACTTTTACACATATCTTCAATAAGTCATTATGATTAAGATTTTACGATTATGCTGTTGTCTACCTACCTGAGAAATATGTTTTTAAAGTACACTTTTGAGAATTCACTTTTTGCACTAATTGTTGTTTACACTTTTTTTATATGATATTTGCACTTTATACTGTGACTGGATATTGCGTATTTTGCACTGACTTTGTATAATTTTTAAGTGACATGGTTTTTAGGTAATGGCCCACTTGGGTTTTATTCCTTTTAAAATCTAAAAAATGTTGGGGTATATCGTACGTGCAATCATGAAATTTATGAGCCTTATGAATCATGCTGCTAATTGAAAAACAAAAAAGTTTTACATTGGTTTTATACTTTTTTTAGCATCATCTTAGTCATCATTATAAGCCTAGTTCTATTTCAGAGCCGGATATTTTCATTTTTGAATACTTATTTATTTATTTATCTATTTATTCAAATGTGCTGCTATTTCCATGATATTGTATCATGTTTGCTCTAGTTTTGCACTTCCAATATCCCTATACCCTCTGTCTATTGACATATGTAACTTTTCCATGTCTATGAATAAGGAAGAGAGAGAGAAAAAAAGTTGTTGTAACGCAAAACGTCACTCGCTTGCACTTTAAATGCTGTAACCACTCCCTTACTAGTGTCATGTGATCAAGGCCCCACGTGGGCTGAAACGCGTAATGGCAGCGGTGGTGTTGGGCAGAAAATAAACCATAATTGCACCATCATTTGGGTTCGCTTTCGTCTGTTTTACTATTTCCGTTCCTGGCATCGAGATGAATTCCTTGCATATATATATATATATGCCACACTGGCAACAGATTAGATTGCCCAGTGCCCACCCATGCTCAATAGTATTCGCTATTCTCTTTTTTTTTCCAGAGGAACATAATTATTAACCCATTATTAATTAATAATTGCCGGCATCGATTTATCATCCTTCCAGCACTAAAGGTTATGCTTGTCCACTTCATAGGTCGAGTCAACTACTTCAGTTTGTTGTAACTTGTACTAGGCTATCCCTGCCACCATTATGTTTTATTTTACTTTAGCATTGCTTATCAATATCATTCATCAACACTTTCTTCTTGTTTGGCAGTCTTCTTCTTGTGTACTTACTAATTACTGTACTTCTACTACTCGTTCCCTAGTGTCCCTCAGCTGACTAATTGTCCACCCCAGTTTTGGGTCCTCTGTAAGGGTTTTACCATTGGGCTTTTTTTATAAAGTAGACTCTATCGGGAATGGTAACAGGGACGCCCCCCAGGTTGGGTGGAAACTTAGATTTCCTTTAGTAAAGGCACAACAGCCCCCTCCAGCTGTATACAGTTCAAATTATGCAGCTTGCCAGTACATCACCCCGCCCCTGCTATCTAATAGATATTCTACATTATCCAGATTGGAGGAGTGTGATTGACTACGGGACCCCTCAGAGGCCCCAGTGGAGCCAAAGGCTCCTTGCTTAGATAACAAAAACGTTCTTTCGTGGAACATTGCAGGTTTGGCCGATAAGCTGCAGGATCCTGTCTGGGTGCAGTTTGTGAAGCAATTCTCGGTGATCTGTTTCCAAGAGACGTGGTTGGTGGACTGCAGCCTATTCCTGGAGGGCTACAAGGCTTTCTTTGTTCCAGCTTCCCCGTCGGTATGTGGTAGAGCCAAGGGTGGTTTGGTTATCTATATCACTGGCGGTGGATTGCCGGATTCAGATTCTCCCGTCAAATAGCCCAGGGCTCCAGGCTTTAGTATTAAAACGGGGGTACACTAGCTTGGGCCTGATAAACTTTTATAATGCGGCGTTTTGCACGCAGGGATTGTGTAACATCACCCTGCTGGGTTCATTTATAAGGCAGTCCTGTAAATCTATATCACATAACCTGATGGTGCTGGGTGATTTCAACATCCATCCATGCAGAGACCCCAGGTCCACATGTATGGTTAATATGGGCTGCCCCCAGATGAGGGGGTTCCATTTTGAGCACCTCACCCAGGGGGAACTACTGAATAATATATTAAATGAACATGACTTGATGTCACTTATGTCTCTTTCTGAACCGCACAGCAAAGCCCTTATCCCCTCCTTTAAAGGGAGAGGAAGTGGCTCCTTTATAGACTATATTTTAGTCTCATCCATATTACAGTCTTTATTTTGTGGGTTTACCATCATGGAAAGCGCTTATAGCAATCACAATCCGCTCTGTGTGCAACTCAGTAGCCCTCTATTATCTAGAAATCCAAGGGTGGCGATAATGGGTACGCTGAGACCAATGGATGGTAGGCGACGGCTCAAGTGGTCCCAGGTTTCACCTGATGTCTTTCACTGTAAAGTAAGAGATTCTTGTGCTGCAAAAATAGCGCTTTGTACCTCATCAGGTTCTTCTGCGGGGGACGTTCTTAGCGCTTTTAATTTCATTTCCATCAAAGTGGGTGAACTCCTAAGTGCTCCGACACGTAAAGTAGCTAGTCCAACTCCTAGATGGTTTGATTCATCTTGTTCCCAGGCGGCAAGGAAGCTGAAGGAGGTTTTAAAAATTATCCCGAGAAACCAATCACTGATACGTGCTCATCGTAATGAGTACAACCAGTCACTGGCTAAACGCAAGGGTGACTTGAAGGAGGAGGCATGGAGGGAGCTGTTAGAGCCAAGCACTCAGAGGGATAGTGCAAGGTTCTGGAACATTGTTAATAGACCGCCTTTTGAGCAAGAAGCAGGGGGTCATTTGAGTTCCCATATTACCGAGGAGGAATGGGTGACCCATTTTAAAACAATGTTTCAAAGTCTTATGGGGCAAACTCAGCAAATTGGGTCGGTTACAGATGCCCCAGCTGTGGTTTTCGAGCAGAATGAGGTGGAGGTAGGAATTGCTGGATTAACCGGCAATAAAGCTCCAGGCCCGGATGGTATTTCACCGGATCTTTTTAAATCGGATACATGCTTCTGGGCGCCGGTTCTTTTGGCTGTGTTTAATGCAGCTGCTAGGGACGGTTGTCCTGAGTCCTGGGCCACCTCAACTATTGTGCCCGGTTCAAGAAGGGGGATCGCAATAGCACTTTTTGCTATAGACCGATCTCCCTTCTTGACTCAGTGGTAAAGGTTGTGGGCAAGGTGTTACTAGAAAGATTATCTACCTGGGCAGAGGAGCATAAGATAATTTCTGATATCCAATTCGGATTCCGCCCTGGGCGGTCAACAGTGGCCCAATGTCTCAATCTATACATGATACTTAGTAAGTACACGATTGCCCGCCCTGGAACTATCTACCTGGCCTTCATGGACTTATCATCCGCCTTTGATTGTGTCAACCGGGCCAAATTGTGGCAGTCCATGAGGGCTGTAGGGGTTGAGAGCAATATTGTTAACTTTCTTGAGGATCTGCATAGGGCCACGAAGGCCAATGTCAGATTTTCTGAGGATCTTGTTGTTTCTAAGGATTTTGACATTGGGAGGGGTGTACGGCAGGGCTGTATTCTGACCCTGTTTTTGTTTAATCTCTATATAAATGATCTGGATGGGGCTTTGATAGATACGGGGGCTGATTTTCCATATGTAGGGCGATGGGGGCTTCCCGTCCTACTGTATGCGGACGTCGCCGTTCTTATAGCCAGAACTGCCAGGGGTCTTCAATCCCTGTTAGACGCATTCTTAAGTTTTATGACGGAGCGAGATCTAGCAATTAATAACTCAAAATCATATATACTGCAGGTAGGGCTGAGGCCTAAGAAAAGTTTTTTATTCACAGTTGGCTCCGAGAAAGTTCCTCTGACGACTGTTTTTTAGTACTTGGGGGTGCTACTGGATGACCGCTTGAACTGGGGGCCACTTATTCAGAAGAAAAAGGGGGACCTGGTGAGGGTAAATGCTGCTATTTTTAACTTTGCTGCTAAGATAGGCAAGCGCCCAACTGCAGCAATGCTGAAAGTCTATCAGGCAAAAAGTGTAGCTATAGCCTGCTATGGTAGTGAAATTTGGGGGCATATTGCCACTGATGCCTTGTAGGTAGTTGAGAATAATTTCTTGAAGCGACTGTTGGGAGCGCCAAGTGGTTTGTCGAACCTGGTGGCTCACGAGGAATTGGGGGTGCCTTACCTCAGTGATATCTTGGCTTTGCGTCCCCTGGTGTTCTGGCTCAAGTGCTGGCTGAATAAAGACCTAGCACTCAGTCATATGATCCTAAACGACTGTATGAGCCTTGATCATGCGTCTCGCATACCATGGCTTAAATACATTAAACGTAGATTTGATGAGTTGGGGCGCCCTGACATATTTTTGAAGCCTGAATCTATCGTAAAAAAGGATGTGGAGTTAGTTAAGAAATCCTTCAGTAGTTTAAGGAAACTAGAAAGAGATGAGAGAGAAGTGAGGAAACCTAGTGTCCGGACATTTTTGATGTTAAAAACAAATCCATCTACTGAGCCTTATCTCCTGGGGCCTCTGTCTATACACGAGCAGTTTTTATTGTCCAGATTTCGTCTGGACCTTTTTCACCTCCTGCTTGCTGTCCCCAAAGGGTGCAGTAGAGGTCAGGTGTTAGCACCCTGTGGCTGCGACGGAGAGTCTTCACAGGATTTGCTACACTTTATGTTTTTTTGTAATTTTTATGAGGTGCCCCGGAGATATTTTCTAGTCCCTTTATTAAAGAAGCTGAATTTTAATCAGGCTCGCCCTGCGCTTTTGTTCCTTCAACTGCTGAAGGCTGACTGTATCTTTTTTATCGTGGGTTATTTGAAATCCACGGTGAGAACCAGGGCCTGTCTGGACATTTAGCGACCCATCTGGGGAGTATATGTGGTGAAGAGGCTTATGATGTTCAGGGCACTAGTGTCAGCTCAGTGTAAATTTACCTATTGTGCGTATCACAGTTTTTTTTAGACGGCGTACCTCACTGCCATCTTTTTTAGCTGGGGTAATTCACCGTGTTCCTCCTTGTCTTTATGTGCCATGATTGTTTATTACATGCAATTTTATCGTATCATGTTTTTAATGAAATTCGGATGTGTTGGAACTTTTATGGTTTTCTGTATGCAAAACGAATAAATTTTATTTGATTTGATTTGACTGATTGTCTCATCTTCTTTTTTTGCAAATGCAGCTGTCTACTACTGATACCACCACCCACCATGGCACCTTAGGAAACCAAACCATCACCATGCAGCCATTGCTTCGCCTAAACATCAATCACAGGTAAGAGAAGAAGTGTGGGGGAGTCAATAATGTATATACTATGGAAATGAATTAATTCACACACCCACATCCTTCCAAGTACATACTACAAAGGGGTTTTAGTTGCAGAATGCATAGACTAGGAGGAGAGACTGACAGTAGTAGGACAAGTGAGGGTACTGCATCTATCTGTCGGTGTGTTACACTATTGTCAGATTTCAAAAACTGGCTGCAGCCCTGCAGCAAAAGGAGGAAACAAACAAGGTGACGCAAAAGAGTAACCCCCCCTGAAAAGATTTGCTACATATGTATTGGAAAACTATAAATAATCTATTACCCTAACAAATATAAACTAGAAGAAAAACCCACAACACCTGACCCACCCCTCTCCCTAACCCCAACCAATTTCCAGTAAATTAAATAAATGTCCGTACACGTCGAAGTTGAAGAAAAAAAGTAAACCCCAAGGTTCCCCAACTCCCAACATCCCACCCACCAAAAAAAAGAATAAAAAAGGGGCAAGAGTCAAAGACTGAGGTGATGTCTAGCGGCAGGGGTGCCGGCTAGTTCGCTCCAGGACCTCCTCCAGCTTGGCCTCCAGGCACGCCATCCTGAGGAGCATGCAGTGCTGAAAGTTCCTGCAGGAACAACAGGGGTGGGCAGCAGTAGATGATGATGAAGTTGATGGGTGGCGGGCGGTTGCCAGAACACGGCGCCATACCACCGGAGGCACGGGGAGGAGCTGACTTGGCCCCGGGGCATTGGAGGAAGAAGCTGCAGCTGCCGCCTCCTCCTCCTCCTCCGCCAGGGCAACCAGCCGGTGATATTCATCCCGGATGGCCTCCAGCTTCCTTTGCCGTGCCCTGGCCGCCAACTCCTGCCTATTGGGTTGGGAAGGAGTAGCTATATCAAGAAAGAAAAAAAAGACAATTGTAACCAATACTCTTAGCAAAACAGTAACACAAAATTAAATTACACACATAAAAATTATAGTGGCACAGTAGCACTAGCAGTTGTGGTATCCTCCTCACATCCTCTGCCCCTAAGATTTGGATGTGATGATTAGACTTTTAGGCACTATGGAGTAGAGTAGAAGTATTCTTCTTCTCTCTCTTGTTTAGCACAATTAATCTTGTAGGCATGCCAGCTCAGTCAGATTGTGCCCTAGACAGACATACTCGTGTCGCAGACTCATGTTACTTTACTACTGTCTGCATGTGGGGCAGCTGTACTACACAATTATATATTTTTTCTTTACGGCCCTACTCTGTTAAATCAATGGCAAATGCTCAGACCATTTCACTTTCAACCCTGACTACTGCAATAAGGCACATGATGATGGTTAATGATGACATGCTTATCAATGATGATATACGGCGGCATGACATCATGTCACTCACATGATGATGATGACATACTGAGTGATTTGTAAGTACTAGTTACCATGCAGCCGATAGGCCACCCATAGCTGACACAGTCAAAAATTACATGGGTAGGGCGGGAGCGGAAGTGGGCCTCGGAGTCGGAGGGAGGCGACTAATGATGGGTGGGTAGGGTAAATAATAGTCATGCACAATATATATGCTGTGCTTGCAAACTACTGTGAGTCAAGGGAGTATTCCATTCTGAAATACAAGCACAACCTCAAACCTTTGAATCAAAAACCTTGCAAAAAACCAGTCCTTGTTCTTCCCAGGGCTTTTTTCATTTATAAGTGCATTGCTCTTCTAGCATTATTATTATTTTATTCCTAATCTTCACCCTTGGCTTTGGTACTCTGGCACAGTTTAATTTTCTTTTACATTCTCTTCATCCAGTCTGACTCTGTTTTCACCTACTTTCTATGATACCATCCAGGCATCATAAACCGGCTTTCACCGACAACATACATTTGTTATAGATATAACCAACCACCACTCATGCGCCCTTGCTTGCCTTAGAGTTTGACCCCTCAAACCCCCAGGAGGATTTCTTTCACCCATACAGTTTCACCCACCCAGACAGGCATCCTTTCTGCTTTCTCTTTCACATTTCACCCATCCTTCAACTACCCATGCATCCTATCATCTTCATCCGCCACCTATATGCATCCCGGGGCCCCTTCCTTCACCCATGCATCCTTCCCTGCCAGGCATACATGTCATCTGACTCTTTGTCTTCGTCATAAAACTGTCTTTGCTGAGTTGAAGATAGAATAGAATAGGCCATTAGTCACTCAACCCCCGCCGCTTATGCTAATGTTAAGTAAAGGGTTCACAACAACTTAGTCTCAGCAGAAGTACAGTGTACTGAGTGAGTGTACACCCTTGCAGCGAATGTATTCATCATTCTCAATAAGTAAGGAATATGACTTACCACCGCCCGCCACTGCTGCTGGCTCACCCCCTGTGGCTGCTGCATCCGCTCCCTCCAGAGTGGCATGGCCCCGGCACTGGTGGTCGATACGCCTTGAAAAAACATTTCACATTTTTTTAGATGCCATATACACCTCCCCTATTTATTTTTTTCATTAGCAAGATTGAAAATATATAATTAATAATACATACACCACACACATCACTATCTACAATTCAGATACTAGAGTAGAGTAGACAGTATGTCCTATCAAAAATGACAAAATAATATCCGGTTGGGCATTTTGTTGGTGGTAATTTTTGAAAAGCCTCTCAAGAAGAGGACAACCTAAAGGACTGGACTCAGTGACTAGAGCTATTGGTGCATCTCATTTTTTTAAAAGAAGAAAGAGTGGCCAACTGGGTGGACATGAGGTCTCTCTTAGTTGGAAAATAATGGTGCCGTCCTCCTATTCCTCATACTTCCTTCCAGCCATGGGCATGGTAATCAGTTGTTCAGTGTTCACCATCAATTGCTGCTACTAAAAAAAGTACTAGGCCTGGATTAGAAAAAGTAAAATACACCACTTTGGGGTGTCCTGTCCAACATGAGTGACCACCATTACTGATTGAGCATGATGAGACAGTAAAAGAAAATAAAGCCTTCCCATCTCACAAACCTGCGGAGAATACCTTACTTGGGCATGCAATCTGCACAGCAGATTAGTGCTACTAGTACTAGTAGTAGTAAGGAGTCCTTACTAGTACTAGTACTAGTAGTAGCCTAGGACCAATGGGTTCTCTGAGTCTTACAGTACCACTACTAGGCAATCCACATATAAGGGGAGAGGAAAGCTGAGTGAAACCCAGAAGAAAGCAAGCTACAGACAGACTAATACAGAGTCATAGAAGAGGTTAGTCAGATGCAGTTTGATTTGATGTAAAAAAAAAAACAGACACTAGAAACAATGTTAGTAGCAGTACTAGTACTTAGTAGTAGGTAATGGAGCAAAAACAAGAATTTAGAAACAGATAGATTGAAGAGGATTTTGGAAAAATTAAAATTAGGGAATGGAAATATTAGAGCGGTAAAGGTAAGGGAAATATTAATATATAACAACACCAGGAGGACTTACTGGGGCCAGCAGCAGAGCCATACGCGCCTGAGGCCGCTTCCTGCTGCTCCTGGGAGGCCCATCCAGCTCCAGTACCCGCCAGCTGACCCAGTCTTCTTCTTGCCCCTGGATGCTGATCATGTAAGACATAATTAAAGAACTAACAAAGAAAACCTCTAGTCTGACCTATATTTCTTTTAGTGTGGCCATGCTACCACAAACCCACCATCACTATTGTGCAGAACAATCAATCACAAAAATAATTTTATTTATTATTTTATTGAATTTCTTAAATATTTCTTTAAGCACAAAAAAAATGTTGTTATTTTTTCATTATACAAATGATTTAAAAGATAGCAAAAAGTGAAAAAACAAGATGGCCGTGCCCATTGGCGACCGTGTGGTGAAGTTTGCGCGATATTTCCCCCCAAGCACGCAAAAAGCGTCCCCGAACACGCAATACGCGTTCCCGAACAGGAATTACGCACGAACGGGCGGAACAAGCAACTCCGCGTGTTTGCGGAAATCCGCGTAGCTCGTGGAGTTTTTTTGCGACTTTGCGGAATTCCGCATAGCGCGACTACGCGAACTCCGCCCAGGGTTAGCCCTCAGGGCAGGATGCAGTTGGTATCCAATGGGCTACCAGGTTCCCTCCTACCTGATCACCACTTCCTGTGAAGTATGGCATCTGGGCATCCCAGGATGCACAATTCTGCCCACTTCCAACATTGCAGGACACCTCTTTTGGTGTGTGGCGCTCCCAAGTCCACCCAGAGGTGTAGTTACCAAGGGGGCTACACGCCCATGGAAGACCAGTTTGACAACTGGCTTCCCCTCTCTATCCCTAGAGCAAGCCTGTCTGCCTGAACAATGGAGCAGTCCCTCTCCCAAGAGCTACCCATTTGCCATTATAAGGTGGCTTCTCCTTTGAAGCTCGTCTTTTGCTTTCTGCAGGAGGGAGATAACAAGTCCTTACCTGAGCAGGCCCCTATTGTATCCTTTTCTGGGAGTCATTAGCACATCTTCCCGGGAGGGCAGAAAGCTGTCTCAAGTCCAGGGGATTAAGAGCACAGAGGACTAAAGGCAACAAAGTGGCAACTTTGTACAAGTTGCACACTGCAACCTGTTACTTTTGACTTGAGAATCAAGTCATGCCTAATGTAACAAGCTGTTTGATACTTTGGATGCCCCACTTAGGTCGCACTGTTCTAGAGTCAGCACAGCTGAGGGGTCAGAATGTAACTCTGTACTCAGGACTTGGGCGACCAAGTCCTTTGGAAGTAAATTTGACAGTTTCACGTTTTTACTATCAGAACATATAAAATACATGTTTTGCCCATGGAATATGTTGCACCCTGCCTTAGGACTCAATAGGCCTGTCTTAGGGGTTGCTTACACATATACCAGGGGGAAGTATGGCTTTGCCATTGCCATAAATAGCAAATTCAGGCTAGCAGTTAAACTGCTCTCCCAGCCTGCAAATGGCGGGCTGGGAGTCGTGTTTTACTTATGTCCCACCAAGTGTGGCATGCCATTGCTGCAATCCCTAGAGGGACCCTCTAGTTTACGGGAAACAGCGTTTACAACGCTGGTAATACCACGCGGGTAGGTTACAACGCGGATGTTACATCGTCCGCGTTGTTACCACGCATGGCTTTACATCGCAAGTCGTTTCTACGACTTGCGCTAGATGGCGCGCAACACCAGGGAATGTGTTGGATTTTAAATCCAACACATTCCCTGCTGTTGTGCTAACAGTTATACTATTCCTAAGTCCAGTGCGCCATCTAGCGCAAGTCATAGAAACGACTTGCGATGTAAAGCCATGCTTGGTAACAACGCGGACGATGTAACGTCTGCGTTGTAACCTACTGCGGGGTAATGGATGGCGCAGTAACGTCATACATTCCTAGTTTACATACCCTGGCTTCCATCTACTAGGAACTTACAGGTAAGCTAGCTCAGCCAATTGGGTAAAAGCCAATTGAACATACCTGTTTAAGGGTCAAGGGCACTTGCACTGAGGGTATGGTTAGTAGGCCTCAGTGCACTCTCAGAGTCAAAAAACCAGCAGCATCCGTCCAAAAACTTGGAGATGATCATACACAAAGATGCATTTCCGTACACTTACTGTCTGCAATTTATGTAAAATGTGGTCCCAGTAAGGTTGTAGTGCCGGGCACATCCACAAGATGTGACCTATATCACCAGTAGAATAAATGCATCTCCAGCATTGAGCATTGGGTGCCATTTGTGCCCTATGGAGTTGACGTGAGAACCAGTGCCAATCATGAAGTATCTTAAAGAAGCTGAATTTCAGCCTGTCCTCATGTAGGCCCCTATTGTGGTCATGCATTAGTTCTGCCCATTCAACCTTGGTGTAAGGCTTTTGAAGGAAGGGTTGTCATTTGTTGTGTAAAAGTCTCAGAGTTGGTTCGGAGTATGGATCATCTATAAGCGTTTCACACAGGCCAGAAACCAACTTTCAGTATGCACCCCAAAGCTCCAAGTACACATGCCTAGTTGACGTGTCAAGTTCACGGCAGGGGTTATTTAGTTTGGTAGAGAGGCATGCTTATAATTGTAAGTATTAGAAAAATTGGTTGGGGCTCAGACAATATTCTGTATGGAGGTCTTCAAAGAGCTTAAACGTTCCCTCAACAAAGACTTAATCTAGTAGGAGGTTTCCTTTGTTTTCCTATTGCAGCCATTAATCAACCTGATCTGATATTATGATCTCCGAGTTGCGCCAGATAGGGGAGTGAGTATGTAGGAAGGCATGTTGTTTCAGGAGTTTATGACTGGATATCCGTATCCGTAGGGATTCTGCCATGATGGGATTAGATTCTACGTCCTTAGCGACATTGTTTTTGGCACAGAGATTGGTAATAAGTCAAAAACATAATTAAATCAGGGTACAACCACCATTTTTATTGTTTGAGTTCACCCCCACATGGAAAGTTTTCTCCAAATTACAAAGTCTCATGTGGTCCTTGACTATCATTTGTAGGTTTTTGCTCATTAGTATACCTTGGTATTTCAACTTCGCATGTACCCATTGGAATGGGAGATCATGCAAGGAACACTCTGTTGTTTGTGGTGACACAAGCAGAGCCTCGCTCTTGGTCCAGTTGATTTTCTAACTGGAGAATCTGGAGAAACTCAAAATCACTATCATGAGTGCAGGGAAGGATGTGTCAAGGGAGGCTAATCCCAGGAGGATATCATCTGCATATAGCATCATCTTTAAGTCACCAGCAGCAGTGTCGATACCTACTATGCCCTGTGATTGCCGGCTATCAATGACCCACAGCTCCAAAGCTACTACAAATAGCAGGGGACATGGGGGGCGACCATGTCTAGCTCCTCTGTGTATGGGATGTTCATCCGAGAAGAATCCACTGCAGTTGACTATTGCAGTGAGGGTGTGATATAACTACTGCACCATAGCAACAAAGGCTGGGCCAAAGGCCATATTGGTGACCATTTACAAATAGATAACCCTAGTCTACCCGATCGAAATCCTCCTCTGTGTCGAAGGAGATGCCCACCTGGTCATGCTCAGTGTACCTCAGAATTCATAGAAGGTGCAGTAGTATACGCATATGATTGTGTAATGTGCACCCGGGGATAAACCCACTTGGTTCTTGTGTATAAGTGCCATGATTACTTTTTGCAGTCTTGCTACCAGGATCTTGACCAGGATTTTGAGATTTCAATTAATTAAGGATATCGATCAGTAGTTCTATTGTCTCTACCTGGTTTTGGAGCTTTATTAATGTCTGCAGTTAGGCATCCTGTTTGCTTAGCATCCCTAAATACCCCTCCAAGGAAGGGGACTGTTAGAGCTACAGTGATCTTGTAGAATGCCATGGGTGATCCAACTTCACCCGGAGCATTCTCCATGGGCATCTATTTTATTGCCTCTGCTATGTCCTCCTCAGAAGTTTCCTTGTCCAGATCATGTTGCGATTCCAGCATCAAATTACATATTCATAGGCCGTAGAGGAATTGTTGTTCAGCAGATTGGTCAGTGGGAGCCTCCGTTTAGTACCGGGATTCATAGAAGGATGCAAATGCTTTGGTAATGCTCCTTGGGTTAGTCAAAAGTATTGTTGTGGCAGTAAATAGCTGGGATAATAGATCTTGCCTCTCTTTGCTTTAGCTGAAGAGCTAGAAGCCTACTTGCTTTTGTCGATGCTCATCATTTCTGCTTTTCATGCAGTGAAGGGCTTTCTCCACCTGGGTTGTGAGGATGTTGTTGAGGGCATATTTTTCAATGTGATTAAATGCAGAAGAATGTCCATGGGCCGTTTACGGTATATTTGGAGATCACCAATTTCCTTTTCCAACTTCTGCTTTTCCATTTAGGCGGACTTATGGCCCCTGGCTAAATTGTATATCATCAAGCCTCTCATATAAGTTTTTCCAGCACTCCATGGAGTCTGTGTGGAAGTTACGGAGTGTTTGTTGGGAACGATATGGTCTCAAAAATATTTCCGAAGCTTCTTCTTTACATCCAGTAGCTGATATCTGAGAGTGTCCATCCTCCAGGTTCTGTCTTTGGGAATTTGTAAGTGAAGATCAATTTCCAGTAGCACTGGAGCATGGTATGAAATGCATTGAATTCCAATTTTACATTGTTTAATTTGGGTAACACTTCTGCAGATGTCAGGACAAAGTTGATTCAAGAATCAGTCCCATGGGGGGGTAAAAAGAAAGTGTGGTCTCTTTCTACTGGGTGTTAAAGTCTCCATGGGTCAGCAAGAAGATGGTCAGCCATTACGTCTCGGAGGATGCCTCTGTCATTGTTATGGTGGCGGTGGTCAGGATGGGCAGGATAGTGGTTAAGAAATGGATCAAGTGAAACATTCCAGTCTCCACCAATGATTAGTTTTATACAACCGATTTCAGTTAGTATTCTATGTACACCCTTTAGGAAGTCCCTATTCTCCATGTTGGGAGCATATACTGATCCCACCACATACGTGCAGCCTTAACTGTTTAGTTTAGCAAAAAATGTAATGAGCAAGTGGGTCACAACGGGTCCTAATATCTTTGCTGAGAGGTGTTGGAAATGGCCTTCTCTGCAGGGCCACCCCCAAACATTTTGTTGTTTTTCCTCCAACAGTTGCTGAATTCATTTTTGTTGGCCTTAGTATTCTACCATTGCTAACCAGTGCTAAAGTGCTTGTGCTCCTCCCCTAAACCATGGTACAATTGGCTTATACCCAATAGGCATAATTTATTTACTTGTACGACCCTTGTAGAGTGGTATACCATATACGCAGGACCTGTTTCTTTAATGCTACCAGTGGGTCTGCAGCACTTATAGTGCCACCCACTTAAGTAGCCCTCTAAAACATGTTCCAGGCCTGCCATTGCAGCCTGAATGCAGTGTCCCACTGTTATGTCGACTTGGCATTTAAAACCCCTTACAAAGCCTTAAACTCCTCTTTTATTACATATGTCACCCCTAAGGTAGGCCCTAAGTAGCTCATAGGGCAGGGTGCTGTGTAATTAAAAGGTAGGGCATGTACTTTTAGGTTCTGCATGTCCTGGTAGTGAAAAACTCCCAAATTCAGTTTTTCACTACTGTGAGGCGAACCCCTTCCATAGGATAACATTGGGGATTTCTCATTAGATTGAATTGGATGTAATTCCTATTTGAGAGGAGGTAGATATGTCATGTTTGGTACGTCTGGAATTGTAGTGATAAAAGCTCTTTAATGGTAAAGTCAGACTTTTCATAACAATTTTGAAAATTACACTTTTAGAAAGTTGCCATTTTCCTGCCCTTAGCCCTTTGTGCCTGCAGCCTGTCTTGGGTCACATTGTTATATTCCCAAGTTAAGCCCATGAAGCGAAGCTGCTTATTTCTTACATTGTCCTCACAAATAACATTTTCATCTGTGACCTTTTGCACATATTTGCATGCACAACAATGCTGGATTACTTTCCCTGAAACTAAACTTGTTTTCACATCTAGCTTCGCATAGCATTATCACAAAGCCCTGAGCATCATGTACAAGTTTACGTTTCGTACTATGTACAAATGTCATCACTATCTTCATCCACGGGGCGACAGGGCTATCTACATATCCATAACATCGCTAATCTATATGCACATCGCAAGGCTGATTTCTATTATAAAAGATGAGCATCCCTGATAGATTGGCAGAGGAGGCACTTCCGCTGACACCGAGGTCCTTGCATGCTGAGAAATCACCATGAAGCGGTCTGACATCTCGTGAGGGGTGTCCGGTTCAGGACCAAGACGGGGTCCTTCACTCTATCCCGTCAGGTAATGGGGTTGGTTCGTCCCTCGGGGGGGATTCTTGGCTTTACACCTACACACACTGTAGGTACACTTAGAGTAGTTGCATTGTGCGCTAGATTGCTGCCTTGTTTTATATGCCTGCATATATACATTGGTTCAGCACTATGGTAGAACTATATCTATTATTTACGCTTTTGGTGCTTGTATTCACGTTTATCTGCTTCTGTCTACTAATCATTGCAGCACATGTATTTTATGCAAGAATAACGTTGGTTCAATAAATATTATTGAAAACGGCCCACTGTATATTCTCTGTATATTTCTCTGAGAATAAGTAGGCACGAGTGACTGCGCGAAAGGTTCTGTACTGTTTCCATGATCCCTGAGGGGTCAGGGTAGTCATGTTCAGTGGTTGCTAGAAAACCTTTGCTCCCTGATAAGTTAGGGGGGCTTACGGTGGCACTGTGAGCTAGGTGGTCTATAGGCCAACATATTCTGCGGGGGTGTCCGGAATCAGTCTTGGCACCAAGCCCCTAGTTTATATTGTCCAAACAATTCTCAGATTCTACGGATTGGTAGGAACTACACCACATGGCGCTGCCAACGTTGGTTAGGCTCTTATTTAACAGTCAAATCTGAGTAGTTCAGTCATGCTTTCTCAGAGACCCCTACTCACATTTTAACCGGAGACGTCCCTAATGGGAAAGGAAAGAAATCCGCCTCAGCTGAGTAGGTATAGCCTATGTACTGGCTGTAGGTTAATCAAGCTTGAAGGATTAGAAGTTCCCACATTGTGCAAACCATATCTCTAAAATTTTTTAGCTAAATACTACTCTTCTGACAATGACCGAACAAGCTGAGGACGTTCAAGAACAGGTAGTTGCACTAAATATTTCAGAAAATTGCAGACAGGCAGTTAACATGAAATTATTACAACATGGCCTCCCGGCAACGGGTGGAGATGTTACCTTCGTGGTTGACGCACACAAAGCATTCAGAACAGAGGTATTCTATTCTTGGGTTAAATACCCGCCCGCAGATGCACACACACTGTTATTTCATGAATACATTGAACTTGAACCACCTGATGAGTATTTCCAATACGTGGACTTAGAAGTCCCGTTAACTTGCCAAGAGCACATTAATTGGTTTAAAAGTGCCCTACCCCATACCACAGAACACATGAGACTCGGTCTGCTCAGCAGAAAAGGAGCGACCTAGCCGGTCTTAGCTTCATATACACCGCATCCAGACATTGTTGCTTTATCAGCAGCAGGAATCCGTACACTCTACAGAGAATTAGTAAACATTTACAGAAATCTTACACAATACATAATGAGAACATTAACAGTTCAACCTGCAAGGGCTGTTCAGGCTACACAACCACATATGGCTACTACAGGTATTAACCCACAAACACGGAATGCCGTTAAGTTAAGGGAAAGATTCCCACCAGCCAGGAGCAAATCCTGTTCTGGATAGCACAAAAAACAGCACAGCTTGAAGCAGTTTTTCCCTATACAGGTCTGCAGAAAAAACACAGAATACTGACAATTTGCCTGCCAATGGGGATGGCTCCCCCGATAGAAGATTGTGTCACTTGGGGTAAAATCTTCGCTGCTGTATATACCAGAATGCATGGTACCCCTTCAATAGCAGTCATGCCAGATGTACTGAAACAGATTCAGAATGAGTACTGGGCAGAGCCTGCCTTAGATCTGGGTATGAAACTGATGGGCAATTTTGCCCAGGTATTGGCCATTATGTTGAGCAACATAAAAGGGGAGGCAGCAGCGGTGGCTATACGCCAACACCTGAGGGAATTCTCTCCTGCACAGCAGGAGCAAGAATTGCCTCAGATTATCAAAGATATATATGCTTCGTTTGGTAGAGATAATCTGGGAGCCAGACCTGGGAAACCAATAGTTAAGAACAATTCTGAAAAGGATAACTCTAAGATAGCATCCGATTCTTCAAAGAAAAAATGGTATAATAAACAAAACAGAACACAGTCACAGGGTGGGTCTCCTCAACAGGAGCACACCGAGAGAAAATACAATTTGAGAAACCGTGACAATATTAGAAAACCTGACAGGTATCAGGATACTGATACACGTTACTCTCATTCCTTTCAGGAGTCATCCGAAAAACGTTCGGATAGAAACGGACGGTCAGAGCACAGATCAGAAGAGCTGAAGAGGGAGACACATCGCACTTCGGACTACATCATTAAACAAGAAAATAAACAAAAGACTTCTAAACTTCAATTTAAAAAGAAAAAGGTAGACAGGATTAAAATTTGAAATGCCCAGGCTACTGAGGACTCTGATTCTGAATGGGGAATGGGCAGGGACAGTGCTGGACAGCGTGGCAGAAGTCACAATAGCTTGCCAGAATATGATGGATTATCTGGCGGTAGCAGCGCTGAGTGAGCATATCACGGTGGAAACACCTGATACAAGGGTAAGTGTCCCACATTGTTTATACAAAATAACGCTCCAAATGGAGGGGGACATATCTAGGGAGGTAAAAGGTCATTTTGGGAGAAACTGTGTAGAGCCAGAGACACTCCCATATATTGGGACCACGTGATGACCTTGGACTACCATTGTTTTAATTGACTTTTGGTGTTTTACTTTATCCTATCATGAATGTACGACATTTTTCCTGCATGTGCACTTTTCCTTGAAGATTTCTTTTGTGTAACTTTATAATTTTAGAGTGGGAGTGCTTTCACAGAGTAGAACAGCCTTGCCAAGAACAGAACATGTGGGATGTGCTTTTGAAAGCATGAGAGAGAGAGAGGTGTGGAATGTACTTCTTGTCCTCGGAGTACAGTGTTATATGCAGTGGTGCCCAAATGTACATTATGTTGTACATTGGGAGATGAAGTATGTGATGTTATATGCAGTAGTGCACAAATGTGCATTGTGTTGTACATTGGGAAGTATTATGATGTTCTTACTATTGGCTTTGACATGCCCTCATGCCATCTTGAATTCTGACTCTGTCTAGCTTGAGCTTTTGCACACACAGGCAGGCCGGTGAGGTCTTTTATTTTTGATTATTGACATTGTGATGTGTTAGTGTGTCTGGGTGCACATTCAAGTCTCCAGTGGCTATAATCATCATTGTGATGTGTGAGTGTGTCTGTGTGCACATTCAAGTCTCCAGTGGTTATAATCATCTGAGGTGTTTTCATTGTGATGTGTGAGCGTGTCTGTGTACCCATTCAAGTCTCCAATGGTTATGATCATCTGATGTATTTAGTGTATATATCTTTCTGATTTCTAGCAGTGGATGTCCATATTATTATCTGCTTGTATTTCATTCCATGTATTTTATTCCATGCATTTAACAGTTGCATTTGCTTACTTATAAGTGTGTTATTATTGTTTGCACATATATATATCTCTATATACATTTGAATGTTGTTCATTTGACATCTGGGAAAGCCTTTTTGTTAGAGAGTGTTGCACAAATAAAACCCGATGCCTTATTCTGAAGACAGCCTTTGATGTGTCTCATTTTATAAAAGTGAAATCCTTTTCCAGGTGGTGTTTTTATTGCTTAGCCGTGTTTGTGCCTCCATGTGGGAGGGCGGTATTTTCTATTTTTTGGGAGGGCGAAGCAATACATTTTGGCATCACTCTGCAGGATACGAAATTAAAAAAAAGGGGGGAAATGTTTTCTAAAATGTCAATGTTTTCAGTTGCAGATTCCCAGATGCCAACTGAGGTATTGGGGTGGGAAGTTGCCTCTAATGCATGTTTAACAGATGAGGGGCAAGCACATATACTTAAATGTGTAGAAAATGTTTCTTTTGAAGAGGGAAAACAACTTGGTATTTCTGAGAGAAAAAGTTGTCTCATTTTGAATGCATTGCGCAGCATGTATGAAAAATGTGCACAGTTAGAAAGAGAACACAATGAAGTACAAAAGCAGTTAATTGAAGTTAAAGAAAGTTCTGATCGGTTACTGTTTGAAAATAAATCTGAAAGAAGCCCTGCCACAGGCTCATGTTATTCATACATTGAGTCATCAACGTGTTGGCGTTCACATTAAAGGGAATTCGATGGCAGATGAAGCCACCAAGGCAACAGTTCGTACAGCTACAGTTGCTGCAATAACTTGCTCCAGTATGAGAATAGGCGGAAAAACTATGATAGCTGCCAATGCCACGCGCAACAGCTCAGCCCTGCCGAAAGGCTTTCCACTCAAGTACTCTTACAAGTTAGATGCACAAAACATCCCGTATGCTCAGATTCCAGGAGTGTGGGATAGAGTAATACCAAACACAGATTGCAGATTGAGATTGATACTAGCTGCACACGAGGGTCTGGGTTCTGCTCACGCAGGTATTACTGCTACAGTTTCACTACTAAAGCAGCTATATTGGTGGACAGGTCTTACTAAACAAACCAGGGACTTTGTCCTCAAATGCAACATCTGCCAGCAGATGAAGGACTCCATCATAGTACATCCACCACAAACACATTATTGATCTCAGACAAACCTCTCGCGTGTGTATATTTGGATCACTGTGGCCCCTTACACTCAGATTGTTGTGGGTTTGGCCCCAGCGCTCGGCTGTGCTCGAACTGTTATAAAGGATTTGCGAGTCTTTATTGGCACATATGCAATTGGCACACTACATTCCGATCAGGATCCAGCGTTTAGCTCTCCGGCTTACAAAAAAGCCATGGGAAGTTTGGGTGTGGCCTTGCGGTACTCCTTCCCATACCATCCCGAGGGAAATTTGGTCATTGAGAGCAAAAAACATGACTTAAAGCAATCCTTGACAGTGAGAGTATTAGGCTCGAGTGGCAGTTGGGTCAATCATCTATATGGGGTCCAGAGGGCACTTAACAAGACGCCAAGAAAATCCCTGGGGGATCGTACACCTTATGAACTCCTATTTGGGGTGAGGATGTGGGTACCTGTCCTCGATAGTGTCAGTACAGTAGCGGCTGAAACCCCATTTGACATCAATGATCGTTTGGATGTTTTACAGGACCTTAAAGAATACCGAGCTTTAGAAAGCAACATCCAAGTAAAACGCACCGCCACTGGGGAAGTGAAAAAAGTACTGGCAAGACCTGCCTGGGTCCCGAAGATTGGGGATCTGGTCAGAGAGAAAATTGTGGACAAAAAATAATATGGGCCATCCTGGCTGTCAAAGGTACCAGAACTGAACTTCTTCCACCACTTGTCGGTCGCTGAGACAAGAGGTTTGTCTCAATTGATCTGATCAAACCACACTATGTAGCCGATTCTCAACAGTAGGCCACGTGGGCTCCTGGGTAGCTGCCGCACTGCTCTCGCTACCGGGCAGGAAGTTCAGATGGAAGCTTTAATAATGAATCAAGACTCCACTTTCCAAAGAGAAGCTGTAAACAACAAAGAAATAATACTTTTGCCTGTTGAAACAACTACAACTGTACAATCAACAAGTACAGAAATGTCAATTCCAAAAATTGACGACATCGTTGTAAACATGCCACAGATCGAGTCTGCTACCAGTTCTACAAAACCTGCTGAGCTGCCAAGAATAGACCGGACGGCGTCTGGCTACTTCATGCATTATGGTAATTTTTCATCAGATCCAAGTGAACCTGAACTGTCAATACCACCTCTCCCTTTCAAGCTACAAGTGTATGCTTTCTATCTTTGGCTGAAAAATACTTACTTCGTTGTTCTCTGGATACATCTCTGGATTACAATTGGATTACTTTTCCTGGTACTTTGGATTGGTATAGTGACTGTCTTTTTCCTACTTCTGAATGGATACTTTTTCCCGGAACGCTCTGCAGTACAACTCGCAAACTTGGTTTTTAGACCACATGCATCATCACACCGTGAACTAATGGACCTGTTCCTGGTGAACATTACAGTAGTTCCAGTTCGTGAAGGAATTGTATGGGACAGGGTATCGTATGATGTGTATGGTCCTACAGAATTTTTGCAAATTCCTTATTTGTTTAAAATTTCTTTAAATGACATCATCACCTCTGGTACCTTCTCTGATGATTGGGACATTGAAACTGTGCATAATTTGCTTTCAGATTTAGAGCAATCAGCTGCATTTTCTAATAATAAATTGTATGATGGCACAAGTAATTTTGGAGACATGTTCTATTACCAGCATTATGGTCGCCATATTTTACATAAAGCTAGTATCCCACACGCTGTTTATAATTACACACAATGGGAACACTGCCCAACACTGCTGAAAGGTAGTTCAAAGACATTTGCACAGAAGTTTGCTTATTTTTCAGGTTTTGAAATATCAGATCCAGCCTCGTATTACTATAGGCTTGCACCTATACCTGCAAAGAAAAATATGCTAACAAACACCAAGCTGATATACTCTGCTTCCTTTATTTTCCAACTGTCTATACAGGGGGTTTCGACTTTTGGAAAGACACCATAGACATAAACTCTATCTGGGGCACAAAAGATTGGCAGGTTCAGGGAACGGAGGCCTTATTTAGAGCATGCCTCATACTGTCAAGTACCACGCACCTTAAGCTTGATCTTCCACAGGAGCAGATGTCTATTCCCGAAATCCCCATACCCCACTGAAAACGGATGAAAAATCCACTGCCAGTAGAGAGGGGGAAAGGTGGATGGGATAAAAGAGAGACTCCACTGCTATACCTCTTCCGCTCTAGTTAGGAGTTCTTCCCTACTCAGCGAGGCATCTGTAACACAAAGCACAACATTAATACTTTCCCAAACCACCACCACGCCACTAATGCTCACCTTCTACCCTGTCGTATCTCCTACCTTAAACTCCGCAGTGAATAACTTCTCTCTAGTGATAGATTGAGTTTTGATAGAAACGGTCTGTATAATATTTTCCTTGTAAATCTCTGACTCTCTTAGCTGTGGCAGAAGTCAATGCTGATGGTAAGTAAAATATATATATATATATATTATTACATACACTGTTGTGATGAATAGATAGACAACTGCCAAAAATTCTCCTTTAGTACTGTCTTGAAGTAGAGTCTTTTCTTTGTGCTGATACTTAAAGAAAACTGCGCTAGTTACTTGAATTCCAAGTGCATCTCTTTCTAAGTTCAAACTGAGGACTAGCGCTTGAAGGTGAGACGAAGAAACTAATGCTGGTACAGCCTGTAAAAAATGTACTGACTCGGATAGGCTGCAAATTATTGTAAATGTCCCACAAAGAACGAAAAATTAATCTCATAAAAAGGACTGAGCCAAAACTAGAAGTGCGCTTAACAATACCTGCTGAAGAGACTCCTAAGCAGGTAGAAAACAGGAGCGTGCTGATATCTAGGCGAGCTCACTTACTTGAGAGGACTGAAGGAAACTCTCTCTCTCTCTCGAAGACTCACAACAGCACAGCGACTCGAGAAAGACTCACTGAACTTGGAAATGCTGCTGCTATTGCTTCAAACAAAGACGCTGCTGAAGAATTCCGTCGGAGATACGAATTCTAGCCTTCCCAGACGAAAATACTGTGGTAATTGAAGCACGGACAAAGAAACGTACGAATGCTTCAAAACGACCGTTGAAGTGCGCTGTGCTAATAGTGCACGAACACGAACACCTGTCCTCCACTACCGGTGGTCCAAAACACTAGAACGCTAACTCCCAAAGGAAAGATGAACCAAAAAGGCAACCATACTGACAACGGGAGGAAGGGGAAACTGGAAACCCTTAAAAAGAGAATCGGCGCAGCCGATTCCAGGGATAGTTTAATACTCTCTTCCTAGGCAAATAACCAGACAGATAGGAACTTAGGGGTCCCGATTGGCCAATCCTGACAGTACCCCCCACCAAAACCCCTCCTCCTCCCTCCTTGGGTCGGTGAGGGTGAGTCTTATGGAATTCTCGTACCAATCTAGGAGCGTGAACATTGGAAGCAGGTTCCCAAGATCTATCCTCTGGCCCAAACCCTTTCCAATCCACTAAATAGAAAATCTTTCCTTTCTTCAACTTGGAATCAATTATGCGTTTTACCTCAAACTCCTCTCCTGAGTGACACTGAATGGGAGCAGGTGGGTGTGTCTTCCTCAAATTTTGCGGATTTCTCTTGACTAAAGAAACATGGAAAACTGGATGTATCCTAGAATTAGTAGGGAGCCTGATCTTGACACTAACAGGATTCAGCATCTTATCCACTAAATAGGGACCTACAAATCTAGGTTGGAATTTCCGATTCCCTTTTAACCTCTTGTTCCTAGTGGACATCCAAACCTCTTCTCCGGAGTCAAACACAGGATTACCTCTTCTTTTCTTATCTGCTTGTTTCTTGTGTGCCTCTTTCGCTTTCACTAAATTTTGTGTAGCAGTCTGAAAAGCCTCTTGTAACTCACCCACTACCTCCTCTACAGCTGGAACTTCACTCTCAGATTTACCCATTAGCGTGTTTGGATGCCTGCCAGAATTTAAAAAGAATGGGGAATAACCTGTAGACGAGTGAACTGCGTTATTATACGCAAATTTAGCCGCCCAAATCAAATCAGGCCAATCCCCTTCATGATCCATCAAATATAGGCGTAAGTACTGTTCCAGATCCTGATTGACTCTTTCAGTCTGGCCATCGGTTTCAGGATGGAAGCTGGAAGACAATCGAGAGTCCACTCCTAACCTCCCCAAAAAGGCCCTCCAAAAACGAGAGATGAATTGAAGGCCCCGATCAGAGATAACTACCTTGGGAATTCCGTGAACTTTGACTATGTGTTGGGTGAAGAGTGTTGCCAGTTGAGCAGCATTGGGAAGAGACTTTAAGGGAATAAAGTGACTCATTTTCGAGAAATGATCTACCACTACCCAAATGGTGGAATAACCCTGACTGGAAGGAAGGTCTACAATAAAGTCCATTGAAACTGTATGCCAAGGATAGGGGGCAATTGGCAAGGGCAAAAGTAAACCTTGTGGGGCCTGTCTAGAAGCCTTCCCCTTAACATACTGTTCACAGGAAGCCACATATTGTCTCACCTGAGTGTCTAAATCAGGCCACCAAAATTCACGTTTAATCAGTTCAGAGGTTTTCTTAACTCCCTTATGACCTGCCAACAAATCATCATGAAAATGTTCCATAATTTTCTTTTGTAGCTCTTCTTTAGGAACAAACAAGTGGCCTTGATGGTATGGTTTGCCATTCTTGATATCTCTCCCTGTCTCTTCCTGACTCCAAGCAAGCATTTCTTCTTCTGACATCGACTCTCTTACCTTGTCTTCTAGTTCTGGAAACCAAATGGAGGCAACAATCATCTCCACTAGAATGATGCGTCCTACTTCTTGGACTTCCTCTTGATCCCCAACATTCAAGCGAGATAAGGCATCAGCCTTTCCATTGGTTGAGCCAGGTTTGTATGTCAAAACAAAATTGTAATCAGCAAAGAATAGTGACCACCTCAATTGTCGAGGGGTCAGGGTGCGAGCAGATTTCAAAAATTGCAAATTACGATGGTCGGTAAAAACTGTAACCTCATGTCTAGCACCAAGCAAATAATGCCTCCATTCCTGAAAGGCGTCTTTCACTGCGAGCAACTCCTTGTTGGCAATGGAGTAGTTGATTTCTGCTGCAGACAACTTCCGGGACCTATAGGCAACAGGATGCAACTGCCCGGTGGTCTTATGCCTTTGCGACAATATGCCTCCAATCGCTAAATTGGAAGCATCAGCTTCAACAAAGAAGGGTTCTTCTGGATTCGGATGCTGTAAGATAGGAGCTGAAGTGAACAAATCCTTTAAATCTTGAAATGCCTCCTCAGTTTCAGGACTCCAAACAAATGTCACCTTTTTCTTTAGGAGCTGTGTAATTGGAGCTACCTTTTCAGAGAAGTTGATGATGAATCGTCGATAGAAATTTGCGAACCCAAGGAAGCTTTGGATTTCTTTCACACTACGGGGGGGCAACCAATCTTTGATTGCCTTCACCTTGGACTCATCCATCGACACTCCTTCAGGGGATAAAACAAAACCCAAAAATTCCACCTGAGGGGAGTGAAAAACACATTTTCAAGCTTCACAAACAGCTGGTGGTCAAGCAGTTTCTGTAAAATAGCTCGCACATAAGGGAAATTGTTTTCCTGGTTAGGTGAAAAAATAAGGATGTCGTCAATGTAGACCACTGCACAGTGATCTAGGAATTCTCGAAGCACATCATTTACAAAATGCTGAAAAGCAGCAGGGGCATTACACAGGCCGAAGGGCATGACCTGATACTCAAAGAGGCCAAACCGTGTTCTAAAGGCCATTTTCCATTCTTCCCCTTCAGCCATTCTAACAAGATGATAGGCCCCTCTGAGATCCAATTTCGAGTACACCCGAGCATCCTTCACTTGATCCAATAACTCCAAAATCAAAGGTAACGGGTATCGATTCTTCTTCGTGACTGCATTCAAGGCACGATAGTCGATGCAGGTTCTAAGAGTTCCATCCTTCTTCGGAATAAAAAAAAGTGGAGAGGAGACCGGGGACTGCGAGGGTCTGATAAACCCGTTAGCCAAAAATCGATCTAAATACTCTTTTAAATGACAATTCTCGTTTTCAGAAAGAGCATAAATTCGGCTGCAGGGTAGAGAAGCTCCCGGCTCCAACTCAATTTTACAATCATACTCCCGATGAGGGGGTAGCTTTTCAGCCTCTAGTTCATCGAATACCGCCTTCAGGTCTTGATATTCCACAGGAACCTCTGGAGCTTCAACTGCACAAATCACCAAAGGCGTCTCAGCCAGAAGAGACGGTTGCGAAGGATGATGATGATGGGATACCTGGGGATGGAAGCAATGCTCTTTGCAATAGTCTGAATCCAAATCTATTGTTCTCTTTGCCCAATCAATGCGAGGATTATGTTCAGTCAACCAAGGGAGCCCCAAGATAAACTGAAACTGTGGGGCATCGATGAGACTAAATCTCAAATAGCTTTGATGAGAACCTGGGCCTTCCACAATTACTTCTTCCGTTTCATAAATGATGGGACCAGAAGACAAATTGGTACCATCAACTGCTCGCACCGCTTCAGGTTTGGCCTTCTTCAAAAATTGGATACCCAAGGACTGAGCAAACTTAATATCGCAGAAATTCCCAGTTGCCCCTGAGTCGATCATTACTGAGATTTCATCTACATCTATGTTTCCAAACTTAATCCGACTGGGAATTATCAAATGAGGGACTGCCGATTGTAAAGTGTTTGCTATCAACTGCGAATCAGGAGTTGTTTTGTCAGACGCACCCACCAGAGCAACTCCCTTTACTGGTGGGGCCTGTCTTTTACCCATGCGCTGACCTTTGGTTTCTTCGGGCATTCTTTGACGAAATGCCCTGAATTTCCACAATACATGCACAACTTCCCACTTCTGCGCCTCTCTCTCTCCTCCTTAGTGAGTGGACCCCTCACGGATCCAATTTTCATGGGTTCCTCCGCAGTCACCGCCTCATTGGGTTTAACTGGTTCTGGTTTCACCCTATCAAAACGAGGCGGAAATGATCTGATATCCTTACGACGTTCGCTCTTCCTTTCATTTAGTCGTTGATCTATCTGCAATACCAGATCAATTAGCTTCGACACCTCCGTAGGTCTTTTCGGAATCTGTACCAAACCATCCTTCAGTTCATCTTTAAGGCCCCTGTAAAATATTGCTGATCTCTTGGCTTCTGGCCATTGGGTCTCCACAATTAATTTATTAAATTGCGCTAAGTAGGCTATCAACTCTCGGTTGCCCTGTCTTAAGTCTAAAAGTTCATTATCGGTGGTCTGTGATATGTTTCTTCGATCAAAAATCCGCAGAAACTCAGCCTTGAAATATTCGAAGTTATAAAGAAAGGGGTCATTGCAATTCACAAACGGCATGGACCAAGCCGCAGCATCGCCACTCAGGTAAGACAATAAAAAGGCCACCTTAGATTGATCCTCTTTAAAAATGATTGGTTTACACAAAAAATGTAAGGAGCATTGAGTGATAAACACTTGGGCCTTATTGGGATCACCATTAAATCTCTCTGGGGCAGCCAAGGGAATGGTGGGTGACATGGCATGGATAACTTGAGTGGTCAATTCTGTGGCTGTAGGAGAAGGGGAAAACATTTGTGATTTTTGCTCTATGGACTTAGCGTTTTGATGATTTCATTTCTAGGACAAATCCTGTCTAAAGAAACTAGCCTCCTGACTTGTCCTTCTAACCTCCTCTCTAAGACTCTTGTTATCTTCCATAGTTTCACTAAGCTGTTTTTGTATTCCTTCCAATACTGTCTTAACATCAAATCCCTCAGCCATCCTGCCCAGGTGGAAGTTGGAGTATGGCACTTCAATCTGTCAAGTACCACGCACCTTAAGCTTGATCTTCCACAGGAGCAGATGTCTATTCCCGAAATCCCCGCACCCCACTGAAAACGGATGAAAAATCCACTGCCAGTAGAGAGGGGGAAATGGGGATGGGATAAAAGAGAGACTCCACTGCTATACCTCTTCCGCTCTAGTTAGGAGTTCTTCCCTACTCAGCGAGGCATCTGTAACACAAAGCACAACATTAATACTTTCCCAAACCACCACCACGCCACTAATGCTCACCTTCTACCCTGTCGTATCTCCTACCTTAAACTCCGCAGTGAATAACTTCTCTCTAGTGATAGATTGAGTTTTGATAGAAACGGTCTGTATAATATTGTCCTTGTAAATCTCTTAGCTGTGGCAGAAGTCAATGCTGATGGTAAGTAAAATATATATATATTATTACATACACTGTTGTGATGAATAGATAGACAACAGCCAAAAATTCTCCTTTAGTACTGTCTTGAAGTAGAGTCTTTTCTTTGTGCTGATACTTAACGAAAACTGCGCTAGTTACTTGAATTCCAAGTGCATCTCTTTCTAAGTTCAAACTGAGGACTAGCGCTTGAAGGTGAGACGAAGAAACTAATGCTGGTACAGCCTGTAAAAAATGTACTGACTCGGATAGGCTGCAAATTATTGTAAATGTCCCACAAAGAACGAAAAATTAAGCTCATAAAAAGGACTGAGCCAAAACTAGAAGTGCGCTTAACAATACCTGCTGAAGAGACTCCTAAGCAGGTAGAAAACAGGAGCGCGCTGATATCTAGGCGAGCTCACTTACTTGAGAGGACTGAAGGAAACTCTCTCTCTCTCGAAGACTCACAATAGCACAGCAACTCGAGAAAGACTCACTGAACTTGGAAATGCTGCTGCTATTGCTTCAAACAAAGACGCTGCTGAAGAATTCCGTCGGAGATACGAATTCTAGCCTTCCCAGACGAAAATACTGTGGTAATTGAAGCACGGACAAAGAAACGTACGAATGCTTCAAAACGACTGTTGAAGTGCGCTGTGCTAATAGTGCACAAACGCGAACACCTGTCCTCCACTACCGGTGGTCCAAAACACTAGAACGCTAACTCCCAAAGGAAAGATGAACCAAAAAGGCAACCATACTGACAACGGGAGGAAGGGGAAACTGGAAACCCTTAAAAAGAGAATCGGCGCAGCCGATTCCAGGGATAGTTTAATACTCTCTTCCTAGGCCAATAACCAGACAGATAGGAACTTAGGGGTCCCGATTGGCCAATCCTGACACATACCACATCAAATGATTTTCATGAACAAGACAGTGCGACAAACTTCATGTTTTGGTATAGCAAAAATAAAGGATTTGAACACACTGCTAATTCCCGCATTCTCACTCTTCGAGAATTGGCAGCACTTTACACACTTCAGTGAGGATACACTGGATACCATGATACGTAATGGTTCTTTCAATTCGTCAGATCCCAATTGGAAGAGATGGTTGGTTTGGCCTGTGGACACAAACGGGTGTCAATCTAGATTCCTGGGTAACACCAAAGGGTTTTGGATCAATTGGCCTGATCAGCGATATGTACAAACGGAACACTCGGGGTGATGATCTCATATAGTGTTGGGAAGTTATGCCTAGATTGGCTGCAAACATCAACACTCTCCCAGGTGAAACAACACTTGTCCCTTCTTTCTGATGACATGGATCTCAGGGATTTATTTTTTAGGGCCCGGAATCCACGTCAAAAGAGCCTTTTGTACGGAATATACAACGAGCTGTGGAAGATTTCTCAAAAGGAATCTGCTGAGAGATTGCGCGAGATTTATAGGGTTAATTTAGAAAAGGCATTTAGAAAAGGCTTTGGCTGTGGTTGACAACGGTATGACCACTTTATCATCCAGGATTTATTCACTGGACAACATAGTGTCTTCCGCTAGTGACATAATACAGCAAGATATGTCTATATTTCAACATGGACAGTCACAATTACGATCAATAGTAATACTGAGCTGGACGTTACAAATGTTATGTTCTGGCCACGTGCCATGGCATTACATCAACAGTACAAATCTGCTTTCAGCATTTGATCTAACGGAAAGACAGATAGTAATGGCACTTAGAGATGCAAAATATACCATGTTGCACATTGGAAAATTAGACCAATTACCTTTCACCGTGGCTGAGACACCATCCACTGTCTGGATAATCCATGGTTTCATCACCCTACCGTCATGACTTTCCAATTCCAATATTGTCTCCAATACCAACAGGTAGGCAGATATGAAACGCTAGGAGAAGGATATGTGCACAAGTATTGGAATTACGGTTCAGGTTTAGATGCAGGAATGGGGACACAGACGTTTTTCTTAGTGGCTCTGACTGTGAAGGCCCTTTAAGCGGCTCCTTGGTTTGCAAGGACATTTCTCTCCACGGGGCATGCAATGCTTCAGTAGCGAACTTGTCTTGTTATCTGAAGGGTTCCCCAGCTGCTGTGATTCATCCTGTGTTCAGGCTGCTCTCAAATGGGAGCTATTTGATGCTGAATGATCAAGGCTGCTGTGGAATGGAACCTGGCATTGCTTATCTAGTGATGGATAATTCCATAGTCACTTGTTGTACACAAGTACTGTTTCCACCTGCCCGCACAGTTAGGGAGGCAGCGCCATGGCCTTCAATAAATATTTCCACCATAAAATTTGATTCCCTAAGCAAACTGAAAGCCATGCTCTTGCAAAAAGATGTGGCCTTAACTTCAGCTAAAGAGACGTTTGAACTCCAGGTTGCAAGGTCCTCGTCTGAAATACAGATACATCTCCACAGTAACTTCCCACTGCATTTTGGGGAGCTGATCCATTGTATCTTTAACATGTCTGATATGAAAGGAATAGTGCACTTTTTTAAATGTATCAGATCTGGTTTAGTTTGTATCCTTTCCGACGATTTTCTGAGTTATATCATCTTTCATACATTCTGTGTTGGGAAGCGCTTTTGGAGGGCTCCCGCTTGTCCTGCTACTTGTGGCGGGAACCCAGATTTTATTTTATCTGCTCCGCAATGAACATCCCAGTTTAATTCGGAATGGAGACAGCACTGCTAGTGCTGCATTGCTGTGAGCGCATGATACACTGCTTCGGCACTCCTCGGCTTCAAGAACTAAATGAGCATTGCTTTGTATCGTTCAGGCCGGTCTGGCTTGACTGCATACAACCTGTCTTCTGCTGTCTGCTTTGCAGCTACAAATGCATCCTGGATATATGTCTTGGATCAGAATTAGTTGCATCACCGGACACTGAAGTACTGATGGACCCCTTAAAGGCCCATGCATATTGCTGTCCCCAGCGTATTTCATTGATGATGAATGCATTCTTAGAGCCACCATGGGATGCTTCAGCTTCTAGTGATGTGAACAATGGCTCTGTGGAAAACTTATGGGATACAACGCCTCCCTCAGCGGCTGCTGTGGGAACTGGATGAAATCACCTTTGCTCCATAAATATGCTACGAGGTGCGCCTCTGGGAATGTCTGCGGTTGTGGTCAACAGTAATGTTGCATCTACCACTCAGAACACATAAACAATTGACCTTTTCCGCATGGGAACAATTTGGCCTCTCCTTTAAACAAAATGAACCAAAACAGATTTTACTTTTTCTAGGCACCATGGCTTTCTGAGAGCTGGGATCTCAAATGATATAATGACTTAAAGACTTTTAAATAAATATTTTAAAGGGAAGCCCGCTTTTAGATGCTTTTAAGAGTAGTTTTTAACGCTTTCAAAATTGTCTGCTGGCTTTTTAGACAGCTTTTTAGATATCAACCCTTAGTATGAGGAGTGGGTGTTATATTCCCAAGTTAGGCCCATGTAGAGAAGCAGCTTATTTCTTACATTGTCCTCGCAAATAACATTTTCAGTTGTGACCTTTTTCACATATTAGCATGCATGACAATGTTGGATTAGTTTCCCTGAAACTAAACTTGTTTTCACATCTAGCTTCGCACAACATTATCACACCGCTCTGAACATCATGTACAAGGTCTTGTTTCATACTATGTACAAATGTCATCACTATCTTCATCCACAGGGCGAAAGGGCTATCTACATATCCATAACATCGCTAATCTATACACACATCGCAAGGCTGTTTTCTATTATAAAAGATGAGCATCCCTGATAGATTGGCAGAGGAGGCACTTTTGCTAACACCAAGGTCATTGAATGCTGAGAAATCACCACGCAGCGGTCTGACATGTCATGAGGGGTGTCCGGTTCGTGACCAAGACGGGGTCCTTCACTCTATCCCATCAGGTAATGGGGTTGGTTCTTTCCTTGGGGGGATTCTTAGCTGTACACCTACACACACTCTAGGTTCACTTAGAGTAGGATTCGCATTGTGGGAGTACACTAGATTACTGCCTTGTTTTATTTGCCGGCATATATACATTGGTTCAGCACCATGGTAGAACTATATCTACTATTTACGCTTTTGGTGCTTGTAATCATGTTTATCTGCTTCTGTCTACTAATCATTGCAGCACACGTATTTTATGCAAGAATAACGTTGGTTCCATAAATATTATTGAAAATGTCCCACTGTGTATTTCTCTGTATATTTCTCTGAGAATAAGTGAGCATGAGTGACTGAGCGAAAGGTTCTGTACTGTTTCCACGATCCCTGAGGGGTCAGGGTAGTCATGTTCAGTGGTTGCTAGAAAACCATTCGCTCCCTGATAGCTTAGGGGGGCTTACGGTGGCACTGTGAGCTAGCTGGTCTATAGTCCAACATATTCTGCAGGGTGTCCGGAATCAGTCTTGGCACCAAGCCCCTAGTTTATGTTGTCCAAACAATGCGCAGATCCTACGTTTTGGTGGGAACTGCACAACAATATGACTGGGTGTAGCTGACAATTAGACTTTGTGAATTCTTCCCAGACAGTCACACAATAGTTGGATTTGCTGAGCCTCAATGGCCCATCACTGGCAGGGGCGGGGGCGGAGCTGAGCACAGCCCCACTTGCACCTGAATAGGCTGTGTCCTGTCTCCTCATAATAGGCCTAAAGACCCTGTATTGTCACTGCACCCAGATTGGAACAAGGACAGGGGAGTCAGCAAATTCAAAAAGAACTTCAAAGAACCTTTCTAGAAGCTTCTCTCACCTTTCAAGAGAACGGCACCAAGGTATAAAAATCAGACCCACTCTTCAGTTAACTACTGAACCTACAAAACGACTTCTAGAGGACTGCCTGCTGCTGTGACCTGCTGTGCATTCTGCCAGACTGCTGCTGTACGTGGAAGGACTGCTTTGCTGCCTGGAGCCAGCCTTGAACCCTCAGAGGCCAGCCCTGCAATGGAGCCCTGCCTCTTCACCTGTACCCAGGATTGCTAGAAGTGACTCCAAGGGCTAGTTTGCTGGCCTCCTGTTCAGAGCCACAGGGACATAACAGGCTCCCAGTTTCTTCAACCTGCACCTCGACCCAGCCTGAGTGGGTCCTGAACCCTCAAGAGGTCTCCAATAGGGGTGGGCAGAACTTGCGGAGTGGAATTCTGTGGAGATACATGAAAACTCAACAAGATTCCGCTAACTATTTTGGAATAGGCTCGTCTTGCTGCTCGTGCTGATATTTAGCACCAGGAGCTTGTTCCGTGCTGAAAAAACAGCACAAACTGTACCACGCAGCGCACCAGAGGGCACCGCTTCTCAAATAGGTTTTGCTGCCGCTCGAGTAGATTTTCAGCTCAAGTGGCAGCTTTCCCACTGTGAACAGTTGCGCCCGCCCGCTATAGACTGCATGGAGAAAATATCACCAGATTCCCTCCTGGCACCCGAAAATTGCACTAGGGGATGCCAATTCTCGCTCGCCAACTTACAGTTGGTGAGCTGAACTCTGCCATGTGGCAGTCTGCGGATTTTGGCTGGAACTCTGCATTAAATATGTAGCACGGAGTGGCCAAAACTCCACCAACTCCACTGGCAGAGCGGAATTTATCACCCACCTCTACTCTCCAACAACTCCTGAACCCTTGGTTGTGGTGCTAAAGGTACCCAGATGGCCTATTTCCAAAACTGAGAACTTAGACAAAATGTGGCCAAAACGTGCTCTGAGAACCAGGAGGTTCTCCACAGCAGCAAATCCTTTCCACCGGTCTTTCGCCAAAGGGGTATTGGACCTCGTGGAACTGTCTTCAGCTACAGCCTTCTGCCTCGTCCTGCTGAAACTTTTCGACTTCCATTTCGGCGACTAAGTCCGAAGGTAAAAATCTTCACGACACCTTCCCTCTATCTGACGACGGCGTCCCCTCCTCGGACACACCTGCAGCCTTGTCCCACTTAACTTTTACCTTCTCAGACATTTAACTATCAACATTTTTTTAAGTCCAAAGGTAAGTGCTGACCGGGCCCAATCCACTCATTGTATCTGAGCCACGCTCCATCACCTTCTGCCTTACCTTTTGACTTTGACCTGGTCTAGTGTGACCAGATGTCAGCCGTTAGCACTTTGATCTTTTAGGTGCTATTTTGATCCCTGAACTTTAAAAATTCATAAGATTTTGTAGAAGTTTCTGGTGTTTTTGGCTTTGCCTATCAAGGTCCTTGTCTATATTATAGAAAGCCACGGGGAGTGAGCTATCCAGGATGCGTTAATGATACACACTGTGATAATTATTACATGGAGGAACAAAATATCACTTTGGTAGGCTGGCATTATAAGGATGTGATAGTTACTCGAAAGGCTGGTTACTATCCTGCTTGCTGTCCAATTGTAAATAGCACGGATACAGATCTATATGTGAACTGTTCAGGCACAGTGCTATATAAAAGCACAATCTCTTTAGTGAATGACAGAGATCCTGATACTCTTGGTATGAATTCCAGATATTCTGCTGTAGATTATGAAGGACCAATTTATGCACACCCTGGATTTTATTTTCTGTCCAATGGTACCTACTCTAATGTCCACAATGGTACAGGCGATGTTGCCTTGGGAATGGTATTGCCTCTAGGAGTGCCTTGCAAACATGCCGACCCCAAGCCTAATGTCCGTTGGGTGAAAAGGACGCTGGCGAAGGAATTTTGCGAAGGAGTCACTGACATAGAGATTAATAATTATAGTAATGGGGCCACGTTTGGGTATATTTTGTCTTCCCTTTTTACTTTGGGAATGACTTCCATGGCTAGGGGTGAGAAGGCCCGGGAATATTTCGGATGTAAGTTACAAATATTGTCCAACTCTACAGTAGCCGCCTTACGCAATATCACCACCCAGTTAGAAAGTATGCGAATATATTCCGAACAGACTAGATATGCAGTTGACTTCATCTTAACTAAGAGTGGAGAAGTGTGCGCTGTAGTAGTCGATCAGTGCGTAGTAGGCATTAAGAATATGGAAAAGAATATTACCCCACATATTCTGGATATTATTGAGAATGTCAAGGGAATGGAAAGTGGAAATTGGAATTGGTCTCTTTTTGGTAGCTTGGGCTGGATCCTCAAGAAGGTGATCTATCTAATTGTGATTCTGGTGTTCTGCTGTGCCCTTAATCAGTGCCTTCCCTTTTGTTGCTCCTACTGTACCAATATTCTCACCCCTAAACAGAAGATATCAGTTCATGATACTAATGCTGCCATCATGGTCCAAAAGGAGATAGAGGATTTAATGAACATAGATGAAGGGATTTTTGAGACTTCTTCTCTCCTCACAATGTCCCCTCCTTAAGCTGATGCTATGGAATGCACATGAACATGATGATATTGTTGTTTATGCTTTCCTGCTTGTTTTATTAGTACACATAAATCGGAAAATATTTAGCTCATGCTAAGAGGGGGGTCTGATAGAATGAAACGAAAATTCGTGCTTATGTATCGCTCTATGTAAGTTAGCATTCGTGGCACCATTTTCTAATTGGATGCCATTTTAGATGCATGAGTGAAACTGACCTTTGTTCGATTCTGAGAAAAGGCCCCCGTTAGGTTTCGTTTCCCAATGTGGTGAAATTGTCCTTGTTAATGAATACACTGTTCATGAGCTGCATACCTTCCCACTAGATAAAGGTCCTCTCCCACTTGTCTCGTGGTGGGTGCAGGGAGAAACAACCTTGAGTGTCTGAGGTAATGTGTGATATGAGGATCGAAACTTAAACTTTTGTATTACACTGTTTAGCTGCATCTGCTTGGAAAATTCCACTATGGGCGTGTTTTAATCCAGCTACGAATGGTATAATATGTTTCTCTATGCTTCTGATTTCCAGTCCCTCTGCAGCAATCTTAGGAGGCTGGTCAGACCGGACTCCGCTCGAGCGAAATATTAATAAATACTTTGGTTTGTATTCTCTACTGTCTGACCGACTCTTCATTTGTGTGGCAGGCTGAGAGGTGGTCACAAGTGACCCGGGTGACCCTAATCGGGTCACTTCCTTCAACTCCATGGAAAGGCTACAATAGGGGCATGCACTGGTAGGAGGTATTATGTCCTTCCTGCAGAAAGCTAAACTTGTGTTGACCCAAAAGGCGAGCTTCAAAGAAAAAGGCCACCTTTTTAGGGCAAATGGGTAACACTTGGGAGAGGAGCTCCTCTATTTTTTAGGCAGACAGGCCAGGTAAAGTTACACTGCTTTCTTGCACAAATCCTTGAACAGGGAACTGATGGTTGTGAGGTAAACAAGGAATGTTAAAAGAAACAGCTATGTGCTGTATCTGCTAAATACTTTCTCTGGGCTCCCTGCGTGTCAGATAAAGTGTAATGTAAGTGTAATGTGATTGTTCTCCTGTTTCTATTCTGTAAAAATGCAAACACAGACCAGGCACATATATGATCAGACAGTGTTGTGTCAAGGAACAGGCGGGTTCTCTTCCATCATCAAACTACCATCTGACATTGTTCTGTTATGTCTGAGCGTTGACCATGGTACATAGAGGTCTGTGATATGTCTGGGCTTGTTACTGTCACCGACAAGCATCAGCGTCCTCTCACCAGTCATATATTCACTACATCTGCTAGAGTTATTGGATATCTTTGGAACACAAGCAGTGCCCTTGAGTCCCTATCTATGCATTAATAGTTTGTAGTCTTCTTTGTATCCGGATACGGACAAGTACATGGGTTCTTTGTGTACATTATGAATGCAACACTTATTTGCAGCACTGTGATTTCAATAGAAAATGTCACAAAATCAGTTTAGATAAGATTCAAATGATTTTGCCACAATACTCTGAGCTTTAATATTTCTGAGGAACGTGCGGAATATATTTGAGAAAAACAGACATTAAGTGCCTCATAGATGCCCCTACCTGATGGTGGCTGAACCAATACTGGTCCAACGCTGCCACCTGAATTCAGCGCTGCAGCGTGGCGACCTGGTTCAGCTCTGTGGGGTTCCAAGGTGGCACCACAGGAAACAAGAGCTGAAGCACCACAGGAACAAAGAGGAGAACTGACACAGAAGCTTCCTGTACACTAAGCATAGAGTTTGCATCCTTTGATTGTCATATTCAATCTTCTATGGCTTTACATAAAGTTGATTGTCATATTCAATCTTGATTGTCATATTCAATCTTCTATGGCTTTACATAAAGTTGATTGTCATATTCAATCTTGATTGTCATATTCAATCTTCTATGGCTTTACATAAAGTTGATTGTCATATTCAATCTTGATTGTCATATTCAATCTTCTATGGCTTTACATAAAGTTGATTGTCATATTCAATCTTGATTGTCATATTCAATCTTGATTGTCATATTCAATTTTCTATGGCTTTACATAAAGTCTGTCCAGGCCTCATATTCCTTCAGACATTTAAAAAATAGATTTGAAGCGTGTCTGTCAGCGGTGTTCCAGTGGATGTGCTGGAATAATCTCCAGTGCAACTCAAGTAAGACGGAGGTGCTGGTTTTTGGATCTCCACCCTGACGTGGGGTGGTGAAGTTTGGCCTAGTTCTGCTCCATCTCCTCCGACCCCTGCCACAGTGGTTCAGAAATTCGGAGTGAAGTTTAACAACAACCTGTCCCTCAAACCACAGGTGGAGATTGTAGTTGGGACCTGTTTTGGCCTTCTCCGGTTTCTGAGGAAGTTCTTGTTCCTGCTCTTGGCTCCTTGTCAGAATGTGGTTGTCCATGCCCTCATAACATCCCAGCTGGACTATGCCAATGCATTATACTGGGGTCTCCCTGTGTACCAACTTAAGAGACTCCAGTTGGTAGAGAACACTGCAGCCCATCTACTGCGTAACATCCTGAGGAACATCTCTGTTCAGGTCCATCTCAAGAAGTTGCTTTGTGAAGAGTGAAGTTCAAGGTACTTGTGCTTGCCCACAGAACGTTCTATGGCCTAGTCAAAAAATATCTAAGAGACTTCCCACTATCATCCATCCAGAACTTTACGTTCTGCTGATGCATTGCTGACAGTGGCACCTAAGACAAAGAGGAAGAGATGGGGAGCCACCTCTTTCTCTGTTTTGGATGCTGCGGACCGTAATACTCTTCCCCTGCACATTCGTGCCATTAAAGATGCTGGTTCCTTTAAACGCGGCTTGAAAATTGGCTATTTAACTGTGCCTTTTAGCTTTTGCTCCTCTCTTAATGAACCTGTAGTACCCGGACACTCTCTAGAGTAGCCATGCGCTTTATAAATTTCATTTGATTTGATTTGATTTGAACTACATACAGATGAGAATTGTCATGGAAGCTAGGATAAGAGATGGGCATACTTCTAACCATACACTTCCTGGGTAAGACTTAGCTGCCACGGTTCCTCTCACCTAATGCGCCTCAAACCTCTTCACATTAATGCTTGACTCAGACATAATCTATTTATCCACCTTCCCAGAGAGGCAGATGAAACTTAAAATGGATTGACAGAATTCAGACATCTAACCACACACAGAGCAGGATTGTCAGGGAAGATAAGATGTAGTAGATGTGTTGGTTCTCCTTGCTAATGCAAATGCCAATCCATATGGTGTGAACAACCCAGCGTTCTTATATCTGAAACCTTACAACAAGACAAAACAAGAGGCAGAGAAGTGTCATCACTTTAGCTGACAATTGCTTGTCTGAAAGATCTCTAAACATTTGAGGATAGTATTAACTTCCAGGAGAGAAGAGTTCTTGACTTCCAGGGAAACCGAAAGGCTGATTCCTTCAAGAGTTTCTACACTGATGGGTGTTCTCCAATGTTATGCTCATCAACCGGGGAATGTCCAGTGGAAATGACTGACCTGAAAGAGTTTATAGTTCTGTACACTAAGCCCAGTTGCGCCAGTTCTGCTAGAAAGTTAACCACATTCATCACACTTGTCCACACTGGATCCAGTTGTTGTGACAAATACCAACAAACCCATCTTGCCCAAACTAATAAATTATGCTGTTGAGTTTCTGGAGCCTGAATTCTGCAAACTGACAGGAAAGAAAAAACAGCTCTTACAGCTATGGGCGACATCAGACAAAACGTTTTCTTTGTTACATACAAAACTGAAAACAGATAAGATTTAAGATAAACTCATATAGCTTTCTAGCCAAGTTTTGATTTGTTATGACCCAGCCCATATAGCCCCTTAGCTTCCCCAAAGCGACAGAGCTTTCATTAGACCTGTTTTGCAAGATGGCCGGATGGACGTGATCCGTGCCGGCTCCGTCGCTATGTAGCGATCGGAGGTGCATCGAGAGCCCCAACGTAGCTAAAATCTGCGGTATTCTGCTCCGGGTACTGCAGAGAACCAGCGGAGCCCGGCAGCTGTAGCCTAGCGACAGGAAAACCGAGGGGAAAGGTCCCGGAGTTGCGGGAGCGGACGCAGTGTGCAGAATGGCGCTGCCTGACTCCGGCTGCCGATCCTGAGTCCTGGCAGAAAAGAAAAGGCTTGAGCGTTCACAGAGGTGGGGCTGGAAACGAGGTCAGACTAGCGGGAGGCAGAGATGAATGGAAGTTCGCTCCGCATTATAACCGGCACCGCGGGAAGAAGACCAGCGGCCCCGCAAAGACAACGCCCGCCATTTTAATAGTCGCGGTCGGCGGCAGAGGGGGTGCCAGCGGGGGTCTCGTCCCTTATAAATCCCAAAGAAAGTGGGGAACAGCAAAGAGAGTACACCGAGTGAGAGTGAGGCGAGGTGTTCCCCCCCCCCCATGGCGCCTGACCTTAAGATGGCGGCCAGAATGCATCCGCGGGGAGTACCGGCACTAAGTTTCCAGGGATGTGAATTTTAAGGCGGTGGGGAGACCCTGAAACCCCCGACGACAATACCGAGGGAGAGACAAGTAAACCTACAGTGCGGATAAGCTGGAGTAATGAGGCATGCCTGACCACAAGATGGCCGCCACCGGTTACATCTAGTTCGGGGAGTTACACCTTGGCTGGTCCCTGAGGAGTTCTCAAGGTATTTAATAGCGGACATCACAAGTGATCATTTTAAAGCGCCGGCTCTAACCTGTTGAGTGCGGAATCCCTTTCTGCCCAGCTGAACTTGGCATTTACCCTGAGAACATTCCCTTGACAGCGGAGACTTAGCCATTTTGACTGATGCCCAGTGGATCTACCTCGCGAGATATAGGGGAGATGGGCTATGGATACCCTCCTTGACCATCACCTACCCAGCCGGTCTTTGGGCAAACCTTCCTGCGTCTCTCTGGACCTTTATTTTCCCTCCTCCCCTTCACCCTACCCCCTACCCCTCTCCGCTCTACTCTTTCTCCTCTTTCTAGCTACTGACCCTTACCCTCACCCGTCCTTGCTCATAGATCCCACCCTGCCTTATCCACTTGACTTTCTTTTGTGAACCTTCCCTCGTCAGCTGAGACCTAGCTATTTTGACTGATGCACGATGGAGCTACCTTGTTTAGCTATAGGGGAGACGGGCTGTGGATTCCCTCCTCGGTCGTCACCTACCCAGTCGGTCTTTGGGCAGACTTCCTCTCGTCTCTCCTGCCTTCTTTTCACCCATCCTCCCCCTTCACATTTCCCCCCTCCCCCCCTCCGCTCTATCTGTCACCTTTCCTTCCTCTTTCAATATGTTGCTTATTTTCTGATGTAAAGTGTAACTTGTTTATTGTGTTCTGTAACATTGTGTAACCCAATGTAAAGCGCTCTGATACCTCCAGGTCTAGCCAGCGCTATATAAAATTCTCAAAATAAATAAATAAAATAAATAAAGAGGCTTAGGTAAAAAGAAAGTCACCTAAATAAAACCGAATGTTATACAACGTTGGATTCCAAAGAGGTGCACACACAGTTTAATTTACTCTCCTTTGTCCTTAAACAGCATGTGCAAATGAGAAGAATGCCTTTCAGTGGATAGACCAAAAGATTGGTGCCATTGTCTTTACTCTGGCTGTTGCCAGCCACTCAGTGTGAAGGAGTGTTTCAGAATTTTGGAAGTGTCTTTGTATGATGCCTAAGGGGTGATGGATGATGGATGAAAAGTACAGATGTTAGCTAAGAAATCGGAAATATGGATGCGAAATTGGAATTTGAATTAGGGATGACTGATGATAAGCAGGGATGAAAAGTAGCAAAGATGCATGAGAAGTAAGGATGATGGATGAGACATGAGAACAAGGAATGATGGATGAGAAGTAGGGATGAGAAATAGTAATGATGGATCAGAAGTAGGAATGAAAAGTAGGAATGGAGGATGAAAAGTAGAGATGATGGATGACAAATAGTGTTAAGAAGTAAGCATGATGGAAGAGAATTCCTTTGCTTCTCCTTTTTTATTATAATATTTCTTAAGAGGATACTACAGCTCTCCAGGCAGTGCTAACAGGTTACTTGTTCGCCGCTCGTTTCATCTAGAGTGTGCCGTAACCCACATGGCCACTTCCTCTAAACCAGGAGATCATTATGGAATGCTGTATCATTGCTTTATGATTCCAAGGTGGCCAACTCATTGTGACTAAATGTGGCAGCCATGTTGGAACTTTAAAACAAGAACAGACTATTTACAATACCTCTGCAAGATGCATACCTGCTGCTATGTTAAGTTTCTTTACTGCAAGTACATGCCTGCCGTGTTTAGATGGAATTGTTTTCTCTTTTTTATTTGTATTCTTTTAATTTATCTTACACTTGTTGCTGAGATTGTGTTTGTTTTATTGTGCTTGTGTCATAGGATGAATGCAGGAATGAGTCAGTGGATTGATGGATGAATGGCTGCATGAATGCTGTGTGAATGACAGAGTACTTGTACGATGACTTATTGAAAGCCTAAACCCACCAATGACTCAAAAGGCACATGCATTCATAAGCCAAACCTATTGATATTGCCAGTGCTTGTCTTTGCTTGCATTAGGACCCAGGGCACCCTTGATACGTCATTAGTATAGAAGCTTTTCTGGAGTGTGTGGGAAGAGTGTGTATGTTCAAGCACACCATTTCTGACACCTGACAGTGTTTGTGAATCAGCCAGCTAACAGGGTTTATGGGCTCTCCATCACCAGGTAACCCCATGCCTGGGGTCACTGTTCCCTCTCTGTGGTTACCTGTTTGCCCCCACACCCCAGTTCTGCTGCCTGTGCTACCCCTGTATGAGGTAAGATTGTCCCGTTGTTGCTTGTGTTGCACCTGTTCTCAGTATACAAGCAAATCTTACACTTCTGCTGCCCCTACTGTTCCTGCCACTACTGCTTGTAGTGCAGCTGTTCTCAGAGTACAAAAGAATCTTACACTGCTGCTGCCCCTACTGTACCTGACACTACTGCTTGTAGTGCAGCTGTTCTCAGAGTACAAAAGAATCTTACACTGCTGCTGCTCCTACTCTACCCGACACAACTGCCTGCAGAGCAGCGGCTCCCAGTGTACAAGAGAATCTTACACTGCTGCAGCCCTTACTATACCTGACACTACTGCCTGAAGTGCACCAGTAACGTCATTTGGAGGTAGTCAGCGGTCGCATCTGCGACCTCTAGCTTGCTCCCTGCTATTCATGGCACTTCCTTTGTGACCCCTGACCTCAGAGGAGGTAACCTTTTGCCTCCTCTGAGGCCAGGGGTCGCAAGGAAAGTGCCAGGAGTAGCAGGGAGCAAGCTAGAGGTCGCAACTGCGACCTCTGACTTCCTCCAAATGACGTTATTGAAGTGCACCTGTTCTCAGTTTACAAGAGAATCTTTTTACTGCTGCTGCCCCTACTGTATCTGATCTGTGTCCATGATGAAAACCTGTACACCTGTCCATGCTGTACCTGTGAGTCTGGAAGGGAGCTTGAACTACTGATTCCTGAACTCTACCTGAGAATCTTGCACTGCTGCTGCCCCTACTGTACCTAACACTGCTGCCTGTAGTGCAGCTGTTCTGAGTGTAACAGAGAATCGTACACTGCTGCTACCCCTACTCTACCTGACACTACTACCTGTAGAGCAGCAGTTCTCAGTGTACAAGAAAATCTTACACTGCTGCTGCCCCTACTGTGCCCGACACTACTGTCTGTAGTCTAGCTGTTCTCAGTGTACCAGAGAATCTCGCACTGCTGTACCTGACACTACTGCCTGTAGTGCAGCTATTCTCAGTGTACAAGTGTTGGAAACTGGATTATTAGTGGTGGTAAATATATGCATCTACTACTGGCAATAAGGCCACTAACACAGTCTAGTACTCAGTACAGTTCTCAGTAAATTATTCCCATGCTCAACCCTGGGTAGCTTGGCTGCGAGCAGGCAGGCTTAACTTAGGAGACAGGTATGTAAAGCATTTAAAAAACACCAATTCAGTAAATAATTGAGACACAACACACAATACAAATCCAACACCAATTTATAAAAATAGGAAATATTTTATCTTTAAAATGTCACTAAACCAGAAAAATCCAATGTAGGGATCCGGAGATATGAATTTTGAAAGATAATACACTTTCTGGCATTTAGAAACCTATAGCGCGAATTTGAGACATCTGCTCACACTTGACCAGGACAAAGTCAAAGTTTCAGGCCAACCGCAATGGAGCCCTGCTCGAATACCCCTCGCAGTAGGCCTCGTCAAAATGTTACCTTCGGACTTAGAAACTTTTCTGGGGCTTTTTCTGCTGTGGTCCCTCGATGCTCTTCACCAGGCCGGATTCTGTGAGGGTTTGCTGGCATGCTTTTCAGGGAGCTACTGGTCAAACTCTGGAAGTCAGACCTACGGAGCTTTTCAGTTGGACAAACCTGGAGTCCTGGCCGGGTCACGGTTAAATGTGGACAGCTTGGCTCTCGGGTTGAGTTGGTCCCCTTATGGAGCTTTTTTCCAAAGTTGTTCCAAACTTCTGGAACTTCTTCCTGAAGTTTCTCTTGAGGGTTCAAAGTGTCCAAAACACAATCCAATGGTCTGGAAGCTCCAAGATGGTACATGCAAGTTTGAGACTACAATTCCCACAATGCACCTGGACAAAACCCTTACAAATCCACTGGACGCACTTCAGGCAGGGGATTCTTGGTAGTGATGGTCCAGTTGAGCGCTGTTAACCTGTAGCCTGCAGGGAGTCCACTCTTTAATCCTTTTTAAGAAAAGTACATCCACAGGGCTGTAGTTCTAGATTATGCAGCAGGCACAGTCAGTCAAAATGCAGGGGAAGGGGGTGCAAATCAAGTTTCCAGCTTGGCAAACCTTCTTCTTCTCTTAGTTTCAAGCAGCAGATCTAAGAGGCTCTGCTTGTCAACACGATTCACCCCACCAACCAAAAGTTGCAGTATCCAAGGTTTGTTGGCCACCAGACTGGAAACCAACTCTGACAACACATCCACCAGCCTAAGGGACACTCACAGTACCTGCGACCAATGCTGGAAACAGCCTCACTCCTGTGAGCTTGTACCCACTCCCTGGTGGCTTCGACTGCGTGAAAGCAGAAACTTGGGCACAACTGCCCGACCGCGACTGACTGTCCTCACTGCACCTGTTGCTGAACGCCTTCCAGTGAAGAACCAACTCTGCATCCCAAGACCTCCGGGACCTCCAATCCAGGTAACCCAGAACTGCCTGCTTTGCCCGAGCCCTGGGACTTCCAAAACTCGGACCCCCCTGGAGTAGAACTTCCCCTGAACTCTGGGCGACCGTTGTCCCCCAAAACACTATGGGTACTCCACTAGTTAACCCTATGCTTTCTTCCCAGCGACGGTCTCTGCCTGACAGTATTGGCTGCTGTTGCTTAAAACCTACAAGCATTGTGTCTTGAACTGCATTTGGTTAAAAATAGACATACAAAGCATTTTCGAACCGTTGTTCTAAAAATATGCATAAAGATAAAAGTTTATTTTTCCTAATTGGTCTCGAATTTATTCTTGAGTGTGTGTCTCATTTATTGCCTCTGTGTGTGACAACAAATGCTTAGCACTACCCTCTGATAAGCCTAACTGCTCGCCGACACTACCACAAAAAGAACATTAGATTTATCTGCTTTTGCATTTGCACACCTATTGGGGATCCACTGGACTCTCTGCACAGTGTACTTCATTTTAGTGCACTATATAGAGAGCCAGCTTCCTACAAGGAGTAATTTGGAATAAGAGTAGGACAAAGAGGGAGAGTAGGAGTAATAAGGAGTAAGAGTAGAACTAAGAGTGAGAGTAGGAGTAATAAGAAGTAAGAGTAGGAATAAGTATTAGAGTAGGAGCAATAAGGAATAAGAGTAGGACTAAGAGTGGGTGTAGGAGTAATAAGAGTAGGACTTAGAGTGGGAGCAGGAGTAATACGGAATAAGAATAGGACAGATAGGGAGAGTAGCAGTAATAAGTAATAAGAGTAGGACTAAGAGTGAGAGCTGGAGTAATAAAGAGTATGACTAAGGGTGAGAGTGGGAGTAATCAGGAATAAGAGTAGGACTAAGAGTGAGAGCAGGAGAAATAAGCAGTATGAGTAGGACTGAGGGTGAGACTAGGAGTAATAAGGAGTAAGAGTTGGACTAAGTGAGTATAGGAGTAACAAGGAATAATAGTAGGACTAGAGTGAGAGTAGCATTAATAAGGAATAAGAGTAGGACTGAGAGAGAGTAGTAGTAATAAAGTAGAGTAATAAAGAAAGACAGTGGGACTAAGAGTGAGAGTCGCAGTAATAAGGAATAAGAGCTGGACTAAGAGTGAGAGCAGGAGTAATAAGGAATAAGAGCAGGACTAAGAGTGACAGTAGGAGTAATAAGGAATAGGAGTAGGACTAATAATGAGAGCAGGAGTAATAAGGAATAAGAGCTGGACTAAGAGTGAGAGTAGGAGTAATAAGGAATATATGTAGGACTAAGAGTGAGAGTAGGAGTAATATGGAATAAGAGTAGGGCTAAGAGTGAGAATAGGTGGAATAAGGAATAAGGAATACGAGTAGGACTAAGAATTAGAGTAGGAGTAATAATGAATAAGAACATGAGAAAGAGGGAGAGCAGGAGTAATGTGGAATAAGAGTAGGACTAAGATTGAGAGTAGGAGCAATAAGGAATAAGAGTAGGACTAATAGTGAGAGAAGAAGTAATAAGGAATAAGAGTAGGAATAAGAGGGAGAGTAGGAGTAATATGGAATAAGAGTAGGACTAATTGGGAGAGTAGCAGTATTAAGGAATAAGAGTAGGACTAAGAGTGAAAGCAGGAGTAATAATAAAATTAGAGTAGGACTAAGAGTGAGAGTAGGAGTAATAAGTAATAAGAGTTGGACTAAGACTGACAGTAGGAGTAATAAGGCATAAGAGTAGGACGAGAGTGAGAGGAGGAGTAATAAGGAATAGGAGCAGGACTGAGGGTGAGAGTAGTAGTAATACGGAACAAGAGTAGTCCTAAGAGTGAGAGTAGTGGTAATAAGGAATAATAGAAGGACTAAGAAAGAAATCAGGAGTAAGAAAGAATAAGAGTAGGACTAAGAGTGAGAATAGGAGTAATAATGAATGAGTAGGACAAAGAGGGGGAGCAAGAGTAATTTGAATAAGAGTAAGACAGAGTAAGAGCAGGAGTAATAACATTCGAGTAGAAATAAGAGTGAGAGCAGAGTAATAAGAAATAAGAGTAGGACTAAGGGTGATAGCAGGAGTAATTAGGAATAGGACTAGGATTAAGAGTGAGAGCAGGAGTAATAAGGAGTATGAGTAGGACTAACAGTGAGAGCAGCAGTAATAAGGAATAACAGCAGGACTAAGAGTGAGAGCAGGAGGACAAGGAATAAGAGCAGGACTAAGAGTGAGAGTAGCAGTAATATAGAATAAGAGTAGTGCTAAGAGGGAGAGCAGTAATAAGGAATCAGAGAAGGACAAGGAGGGAGAGTACCAAGAATAAGGATTAAGAGAAGGACAAAGAGGGAGAGCAGGAGGAATAAGGGTAGAACTAAGAGGGAGAGCAGTAGTGATAAGGAATAAGAGTAGGACTAAGAGTGAGAGTAGTTGTAATAAGGAATAAGAGTAGGACTAAGAGGGAGAGCAGGACAATTAAGGAATACATGTATAGTTAATATTGAGAGTAGCAGTGATAAGGAATAGGTTTAGGACTAAGATTGAAAGCAGAAGTAATATGGAATAAGAGTAGGACTATGAGTGAAAGTAGGAGTAATAAGGAATTAGAGTAGGACTAGCTTGAGAGTAGCAGTAATAAGGAATAAGAGTAGGACTAAGAGTGAGAGTAGTAGTAATAAGGAATAAGAATAGGACTACGAGTGAGAGTTGTGGTAACAAGGAATAATAATAGGACTAAGAGGGAGAGCAGTAGTAAGGAATAAGAGCAGCACTAAGGGTGAGAGGATAAGTAATAAAGAATAAGAGTAGGACTAAGAGTGAGAGTAGAAATAATAAGGAATATGAGGAGGACTAAGGCTGAGAGTAGGAGTAATAAGGAATAGGAGTAGGGCTAAGAGTGAGAATAGGAGTAAGAAGGATTAAGAGTAGTACTAAGAATGAGAGTAGCAGTAATAAAGAATACATGTAGGACAAGAGTGAGAGTAGCAGTAATAAGGAATAAGAGTAGGGCTAAGAATGAGAGTAGCACTAATAAGGAATACGAGCTGGACTAAGAGTGAGAGCATGAGTAATAAGAGCAGGACTAAAAGTGAGAATTGGAGTAATAAGGAATAAAGGTAGGACTAAGAGTGAGAGTAGGAATAGGAGTAAAAATGAATATAAGTAGGACTAAGGTTGAGACTAATAGTTGTATAAAATAAGAGAAGGGCTAAGAGTGAGAGTAATAAGGAATATGAGCAGGAGTAAGGGTGAGAGTAGAAGTAATAAGGAATAAGAGTAGGGCTAAGAGTGAGAGTAGTAGTAAGAAGGAATACGAGTAGGACAAGGAGAGAGAGCAGGAATAATTAGGAATAAGGATGGCACTAAGAGTGAGAGTAGGAGTAATAAGGAATATGTTTAGGAGTAAGAGTTAAAGCAAGAGTAATAAGGATTAAGAGTAGGACTAAGAGTGAAAGTAGGAGTAATAAGGAATAAGAGTAGGACTAAGGGTGAGAGTAGTAGTAATAAGGAATACAAATAGGACTAAGAGTGAGAGTAGTAGTAATAAGAAATAATAGTAGGACAAAGAGGGAGAGCAGTAGAAAGGAATAAGAGCAGGACAAAGAGTGAGAGCATAAGTAATAAGGAATAGGAGTAAGACTAACAGTGAGAGTAGGAATAATATGGTATATGAGTAGGACTAAGGGTGAGAGTAGGAGTAAGAAGGAATAGTAGTAGGGCTAAGAGTGAGAATAGGAGCAATAAGGAATAAGAGTAGGACTAAGAATGAGAGTAGCAGTAATAAGGAATACGATTACAACTAAGAGTGAGAGCAGTAGTACTAAAGAGTAGGACTAAGAATGAGAGTAGCACTGATAAGTAATAAGGGCCGGACTAAGATTGAGAGCAGGAGTAATAAGGAATATGGGTAGGACTAAGAGTGAGAGTAGGAGGAATAAGGATTAAGAGTAGGACTAAGAGTGAGAGTAGGAGCAATAAGAAATTTGGGTAGGACTAAGAGTGAGAGTAGGAGTAGTAAGGAATAACAGTAGGTCTAAGAGTGAGAGTAGGAGTAAAAAGGAATATGAGTAGGACTAAGGGTGAGACTAATAGCAGTATAGAATAAGAGTAGGGCTAAGAGTGAGAGTAGGAGTAATAAGGAATAAGAGTAGGACTAAGAGTGGGAGTAGGAGTATTAAGGAATATGATCAGGACTAAGTATGAGAGTAGAAGTAATTATGCATAGGAGTAGGGCTATGAGTGAAAGTAGAGGTAATAAGGAATAAGAGTAGGACTAAGAGTGAGAGTAGTAGTAGTAATAAGGAATAAGAATAGGACTAAGAGTGAGAGTTGTGGTAACATGGAATAATAATAGGACTAAGAGTAAGGAATAAGAGCAGCACTAAGGATTAGAGCATTAGTAATAAAGAATAAGAGTAGGACTAAGAGTGAGAGTAGGAATAATAAGGAATATGAGGAGGACTAAGGGTGAGAGTAGGAGTAAGAAGGAATAAGAGTAGGACTAAGAATGAGAGTAGCAGTAATAAAGAATAAAAGTAGGACAAGAGTGAGAGTAGCAGTAATAAGGAATAAGAGTAGGGCTAAGAATGAGAGTAGCACTAATAAGGAATAAGAGCTGGACTAAGAGTGAGAGCATGAGTAATATAGAATAAGAACAGCACTAAGGGTTAGAGCATAAGTAATAAAGAATAAGAGTAGGGCTAAGAGTGAGAGTAGGAGTAATAAGGAATAACAGTAGGACTGCAGTGAAAATAGGAGCAATAAGGAATAGGAGTAGGACTAAGAGGGAGAGTAGTAGTAATAAGGAATAAGAGTAAGACTAAGAGGGAGAGCAGGACTAATTAGGAATAAGGGTGGCACTAAGAGTGAGAGTAGGAGTAATAAGGCATACGTTTAGGAGTAAGAGTTAAAGCAAGAGTATTAAGGATTAAGAGAAGGACTAAGAGTGAAAGTAGGAGTAATAAGGAATAAGAGTAGGACTAGAGTGAGAGTAAGAGTAATAAGGAATAACAGTAGGACTGCAGTGAAAATAGGAGCAATAAGGAATAGGAGTAGGACTAAGAGGGAGAGTAGTAGTAATAAGGAATAAGAGTAAGACTAAGAGGGAGAGCAGGACTAATTAGGAATAAGGGTGGCACTAAGAGTGAGAGTAGGAGTAATAAGGCATACGTTTAGGAGTAAGAGTTAAAGCAAGAGTATTAAGGATTAAGAGAAGGACTAAGAGTGAAAGTAGGAGTAATAAGGAATAAGAGTAGGACTAGAGTGAGAGTAGGAGTAATAAGGAATAACAGTAGGACTGCAGTGAAAATAGGAGCAATAAGGAATAGGAGTAGGACTAAGAGGGAGAGTAGTAGTAATAAGGAATAAGAGTAAGACTAAGAGGGAGAACAGGACTAATTAGGAATAAGGGTGGCACTAAGAGTGAGAGTAAGAGTAATAAGGCATACGTTTAGGAGTAAGAATTAAAGCAAGAGTAATAAGGATTAAGAGAAGGACTAAGAGTGAAAGTAGGAGTAATAAGGAATAAGAGTAGGACTAGAGTGAGAGGAGGAGTAATAAGGAATAAGAGTAGGACTAAGAGTGAGAGTAGTAGTAATAAGGAATACGAATAGGACTAAGAGTGAGAGTAGTAGTAATAAGGAATAATAGTAGGACTAAGAGGGAGAGCAGTAGTAAGGAATTATTGCGGGGATTCTGCTCATACACAGAACTATGCACAAGAAAACAGGACCTCAGTAAATAGGGGTGTACCTCCTATCACCTTAGTACCCAAAATCCCAACCGACTAGCAATAGTGTGTCATTCGGTCTCCTACAAATATCAAGAAGCTACGAATGTTTAGACAACCCAGAACACGAGCACTCCCGACTCACCTCAGAGTTGCGGGAACAAGACAATCTTTCACTCTCACGTACTTGTCCACAATAAGAATAATCAGAGTCACTAAATAAGTTCAAAATGTTTATTTTGACTATAGTGATCCATGAAACAGTATGCGAACCACGACCAGCAGCAAAATGCATAAAGCTAGCATCATTAGCATTGTTACAATACCATAGAATACAAAAGGAGTCGTCATTTTATAAAGACTGTGAAAGAGGCAAAATAACTGGGCCTATTCACACTCCCCTTGGTAGTAAGAAGTTATTTTATATAACAGAAGATCTCTAGGCGTTATTAGCAGACCCCCTACCTGAAAGCCTAAACGCAAAGGTTTACATCATAGGAACAGCAGAGCTCAGCTCCATGGAACGGCTTTCTTCAAGTGTGTTTCAAAAACATGCAACAACGCTATATCAAAGCTCGATTCTTCCATACTGCAGCTGTTGGTAACATGTTTTGTCTAGGTAATAGGGACTGACCAGAACAGAATAACAAGAGACATTGTTGATCAACCTTGCACATTATGTTCAGACAGAATTGAAGGGAAAGCTGAGAACGTGAAAAACAATCTGTTATCATGTACAGGGCCGAGGCAAAGTGTCACGAAAACAAACTCTTAGCAGAGGAGTGTGCAAAAGCAGCAGCATAGGGCAAGCAAACCTCATGCTAACTTAGCAATGTCGACAATCTATCTAAGGGCCACTTAACCCCATATAACACCCTCCCCCTGGTAAGTCAGTAGGACATAGACAGAAGAACAAAAACAGAGTTCAAAAGTCAGGCAGTGTTTAGAATATTGGTGAGGGACTTTCTAAAAAAAAAATCAAATCGGAGAAAAAAGGGAAAGTTCGAAGAAAAAGCAAAAGGCACTTTGAGCTGGAAAAAAGAGTCTGTATTCCAGACAGCGGAGTAGGGATGACCCAAGTAGTCAATCCATGAAGGTTTGGGTGCAAAGGAATGCAATTCCCTCCAATAGTTCAACCTTGCCATTGGTAGAAAAAAGCGATGACATCCAATTTAGTAAGTCGAAGGAACAATCATGTTCCTCACAAGCAGGAGCATCGAAAAGTAGAAATGGGAAACTTGCGTGATATTCAATGAAACTTCGTTGTAGGAAAGTCTGCGCAGCCGCACACATATCCCATTGATCCAAGATTCCAAGTAAAGCTGCACGCGTCATTTGACCATCCACAGAACAAGCCTCGTCATGCGCCTCTAAGGGACCCATCAACCGGCTGCTGAAATCAGGGATTGGACACCATGTGTTCGATAAGCAAAGTTCCCCCGCCCAGGAGAAATTACATCTTTTACACTGAAGCACTGGCTGCACGCAAGTAAAATAGGCAAAGCGGAATGTCAAGTCGTAACTTACGCCAAGTGTTGCTAAAGGCAAGCATCCAAAAGCCTCATATAGGCGATTACGGTACAGTTGTAGCTGGGCCGGCTTGTGCAGAGCCACAAAGTGAGCATCCATTATGAAGCACAAGGAGGAGAAGCAGGACACCAGCTGTCAGCGCCAATATTAAGGGGAACCCTCCGAAAACGCTGGAAAATATAGAATGAATAAAAGCCGGTATTACCCCGAATATTGTTTGAAAGGAGGAGACCAGGCCAGATCCCACACATTTAAAAAAAATGTGCAAGGCCTGTCGTCTCAGATGCATTAAATATTTGGTGAATTAGTTCCCCAAAATGAAGTGGGAGGTTAGTGTTAAGAAGGGACTGTATCTCACTCGAGGTCCGAGCCACCTGCAATCTGAACGTTTCTCGGGCTGAAGTGAGGGCCACCTCTTGTTGGAATAAAAGGGCTTTGAGCCTGCTCAACTTGTTGAACTCTGTTTTCAAAGTCAGAATGGAAGGCCAAAGCGAAAAATCTAAACTCCCCTGCGGGGGTGGGAAAAGGACATTGCTACATCAAGTTACTCGCTGAGAAACTGTTACTAAGTATGGGACTCCCGCCCGCAAACCACAGCAGTCTTGATTGTTTAAAATGAGATAGCTGCCGTTAGTAAGCAATGTAAAGACAGGCGTGATGGATGGTACTGGGGTCCCCTTTAAAAAGCAAGCTAGATTCGGCGCTGACACGTTACACTCGCCGTGCAGTTTAACGTGTTTGCACACAAGAGAGTGACCTACTGTTGAATCACACTCCTCCCCTGAAGGAAAACCTCTTTATCCTCCCTCAGACACCGATAAGCAAAGTGCAGGGCCCATAATTCATGCAGAAAAGCACTACCAAGCGGTTCAAAGCAGCCAACAGGAAAGTGTTGCATGCATGATTTAAATTGAAAAAGCGAAAAGGGCAAAGTGATAACCCCATGAATTAACCACACAGCAGAGTCCGTTTCCGCTACGGAAAACGGTAAAGGTTCCAATTGTTCAATATGTAACAGCGTGTATACAGCATCTTTCAAGGACATAAACCTCTGTTTATCAGTCAGGTTAAAAGGCAAAAATAAAGCAGTGGCATTCAAATAATCCCAAGGCACTTTACCCATTTTCAGTGTCTGCAACGTCCAAGCAAATTGCATGACCGACCTTAACTGATTCTGACCATGATATAACACAGAAACATCACTTTGCACAATATCTATTACAGAAGAAACAATATTGTCTAAGCTATAAATGCGTGAAGAAAGTGTGTTAATGCTATTGTCCACTACAGCAGGGACTTTTTCAAAATTTGCCTGATCAATTTGACGCAGACGGAAGGCTGCTTCCATCTGTGAGAGTTTCCAAATTTCATTATAAGCGGCATAAATAAATTGCTTGGCCCTTGGATTACGTGGGCCCAGGAGAAAATCAGCCAAATTTATATCGCTGGATAGGAGGGAAAGGTGATGTTTCACAGATGCCAGGGTAGAGTGTTGTAACCACTGCTGGCACAATTTACCTACCGAATATGTAGTCACAGAATGATGAGGTGGATAACGAGGGTCAGGCTTAGTCTGAATAAAACCAGGTGTAATATTATAGAAACGCAACTGGCATGCATTTGCATTAGTTTGCCACACCAACTATCCTGATGAGTCAACCTCAGTAACATTAAAGGAGGCATTTTGAAGCAGAGCTCGCAAAGCCTCAATGGTGTAGTTATTATGTAACCGCCAATTGTCATATTCAGCTAAGGAAGGAATGGAAGGGGTATTCAAATTTTTGACAGTGGCAAGGCCATAACAGGATGTTTGGTAAATGGTATCATTAAAAAATAACAATTGAGTCGGGATCAGACAGGCACGATGTAATGCCTCGGTGCCTTGAACCTGCCATGGTTTAGTGCCCCATATTGATTTTAAATCTATAGTCTGTTTCCAATGGTCATAACCGTGTGTGGCCAACTGTGTTCTAAACAAGTTGGTATAAATACATTTTGTGTGGGATAACAGGTATTTAGATGCAGGGGATTTCTGAAGCCAAAAAAAATAGTATTCAGGATTTGTCAAATCATAATCTGAAAAATAGGTGAACTTATTTCTAAGAGTTTTAGAACTCCCCTCTAAGGGAGTTGGACAATGTTCCCATTGGGTAAAATTAAAAACAGGTCTCATCGTGTTGGTTTTGTGTAAAAAATGATGCCCATAATGTTGATAGCAAAAGAGATCACCATATTTGGCAGAATTTAAATACAAATCTTCAGCATCAAAGGCAGCATAATATTTTAAATATGAAAACAATGCATGAACTGCCTGCACATCGCAATCATCCGAATGTATGTCCCGTGTCACCACATCTCCTAATGAGACGCAAAACACGTATGGAACTCGAAGGACCTCAGTCGGCCCATGGAGTTCATAAGCTACTTTGTCCCAAACGATGCCATCAGGAACTGGGAAAGCTGAAATGTTCACAAGAGACTGGTCACGTTTCATGATATGGGACGATGTGTGAGGAGCCAAAGTTCCATCGACCATTTGTACTGCAGAGCATTCAGGGAGATAATGGCCATTTATGAGCAAAAAGAACACTGTCACAAATCCAATTGACATGAAGAGGAAAATTAGGATCAGCAGCAACCAAATGTAGGTCCATGGGGGAACGAAGTATGTCTTTTTGAACCAGGAGTAGAAAATACGCAATTTAGATGGGGGTGCATCAGACAAACTGGATGATGTGGAGGACGAGCCAGAAGAACGGTTTGCCAGTTCCCCAACGCAGGCATTTCCCTGGGTTGCAAGCAGAAGTGAAAGCGTCGAATCGTCCATTCGTACTCGTGGGCTAGATGGCATCTCACTCATGGAATCAATAGCTGGAATAGGGCACACAATATCCATCGCAGAAGAAGATTGTCGCAAAGGTTGAAGATCAATTACAGTGTCCATCATATGAGCAGACATCCGTGTGGCAGCAGATGATGTCAAAGTCAATGGCGCTAAGGAAATTGCGTTGCACGAAACTGCAGGTGTCACACTATTCAGAATCGGCCACATGGTGTAACTTGACATTGTCAAAATGTGATGTACCTGTTGTCTTTGTGACCTGGCAACGGTGGTAGAATGACTGTACGAGTACCCTTCAGTCCAAGTACTGAAACTGGAGCCCGGTAAGAGGGACCAAATTCTTTTTTGTTTTCAATCTTCTCTCTCACCAGATCCCCAATTTTAGGAAGCCAACCAGTAACAGGATTCATTAGTGCATCAGCAGGCAAAGATGGTAAATGCTCAGTTGCCAGAGTATCACGTACCTTTTGTAGATCCTGTAACATAGCAGAATGATTATCTACGTCAAACTTAGAGGCAGCCACCACAATATCCAGACCATCAAGGTCAGGAACAAACATGTGAAAGCCAAAGACCATTTCGTAAGGGGTCCGCCACCCAGAGATCTTCTAGGGAAATTATTTAGTGCACTTTGGACCCCATACAAGTGGGACAGCCAGTCCCTGCCAGTACCTAAGACTCTAGCTGTCAAGGATTGCTTTAAGTCACGGTTCATTCGCCCCACAACTGAATTGCCCTCAGGCCTGTATGGAGACGAAAACTGCACCTGTACCCCCAACGACTTCATCGCATCCTTGTAAGCCTTAGAGACAAACGCTGGACCTTGGTCAGAATGGAAGGTACCACAGGCAAACATCCCGATAAAGACACGCAAATCCCTGATGACATTTCGAGCGTCAGCACTACGTTGTGGCCAGACCCACAGGAATCTAGTGCACGAATCAACCGCAACAAAGATATACTTGTATGCAGTATCAGAAGAAAGACGACCGCAGTGATCAAAATAGACACAGCCAAAAGGTCTATTAGAAATAAATAGCTGTGTTTGTTGCGGACGTGTGACCGTAGAAGGCTTGATTTGTTGGCAAACATCACAGCAAAGAACATAGTTACGAGTCTGTTTATATAAACCACGCCACCAGTAATGTTGCTGAAGAATAGAGACTGTTGCCGACACACCAGCATGGCCGAAGCAATGCCTTCGTGTGCGGCCTTGATCAAAGCTTGTCTGCGGTCAGAGTTGGGAATCTGCCGATCCCCAACCGAAGGAATGGTAACATAAGGAACCTGTTCGGGAGTTACATGATAAGAGTACTTAGAAGGGAAACCCACAGGATAATTACCTCCCTCTCTATTTGCAGCGACCGCTGCCAGAATCTCATTATCAATCTTAGTCATAGATCTTGTAACTGCTGCTACGGAACATGTGGCTACTGCAGACTTGGCTGCTTCATCAGCCAAAGAATTACCAAGAGAGTGCTTTCCGACACGCTGGTGGCCAAGAGTGTGAATAACATGTGTGAGAGGCAGATGTTGTTTAAGATCTGCCACTTGAACCCAAAGCGTTTTATGCTTAAATGCGCTGCCTATAGAATCGCTGTAATCATTTTGAGACTAAAACAATAAGTTGTCATTGAACGACTGGACACAGTAGTAAGAATCGCAAACAATAAGAGTGGAACTGATGATATGTTTCACACATATACTCCCACTGCCGTTACTCAGCAGTATCAGCCTTATAGAGCTCTTGAGATTCCGCTTACAGCTTGGCAACACCATATTTGGTTTAATGGCGCCCTTCCTCACCCATTAACGGCAGTCCGTTTAGGCACTTTATCTATAGATGGGGCCACATGGCCCATTTTGGCTGCGTTTACCCCACACACATGTGCTTTTACAACTGCAACTTTGGCAGAGCTCCGCGTCTTACATACATCGTTAGTACACGTATATAGAGCGGTAATATAGTACATAACCCGCACTGTCTAGGTGGGACCACCTGGCACTGCTGTACAACCTGCGGGTCCTGGTGGCGTGACCATCAGTCCCCTTATGGTTAATGCTGTCATGGGCAAGCGCCCACAGAATAAGGATGAATTTCCTTATTGGCTTGCCGAGAAATTTGGACAGATAGAAGCTGTCTTTCCTAATACCACTCCTGTGGAGAAACACAGGATCTTAACTATTAGTTTACCCAAAGACTTAATTCCCGAATTGGCTGATTGTAACACCTGGGGCAGGGTGTTTGCAGCGGTACATTCTATGTGTTTCGGCACTCCCTCCATTACCATACTCCCCTCTGTGATTAAACACGTTCAAGATGAACACGGAGCAGAAGCAGCTGTCGAGCTGGGGATGAGACTGGTAGGAGTGTTCGACGTGGTTGCTGATATGATCCTTGCGAATGTCAAGGGCGATGCCATTAGCTTTCAAGTAGCAAACCGGTTAGAAGCGGTCGCGGAGGCTGAAAGACCACGGGAATTACCAAAGATTATTGCGAAGGCTTATAAAACCATAGGCTGCAATAGTCTGGGAAATAAGCCTACGACTCAAACACAAACGCAGTCTCTAAATCAACAGAAAGCCCAGCCTGATAAGGAGGGGCGCCCTTTCATTCCTAAAAAGAATTGGCAAAGGAATAAGAAATAGGGTTCCCAACAGCAGAAGCAGGGTTCGCGTGCCAGCTCACCGACCCCTGAAGCTTCTGAACGTACTTATGACTTGCGCGATCGCGCTAAAATTAAGTCTCCTGATAGATTTCAGGTTCCTGATCAGCATTCTCCTCGTTCTTTACAGGAAACATCAGGCTCACAAGCCGGTGGAGGTGATCGCCAGGAACGAGGTACAAGTCAACCTGCGCCACAGCCTCGTGAACAGCCTCAACAGTTTGAAGTCAAGGACAAGCAGGGTGATTTCCCTCGTACCCGACCTCCTTTTCAAAAGAAAAAGGTTGCCGCATTAACAGCGAGATATGCCACAGACGGAGAGGACGCGACTCCTGGATTGGACATGGGCAGTGACTCTGCTCGACAGCGCGGCAGAAGTTACCATAGTCAGGGAGGCTCTACGTCCCCGTCTGGATGTGACAACAACTGACACATTTGTTACAATTGAGACTGCAGATACCCGGGTTGCCCCCCAATAGACTCTACGAAGTCATTTTCCAAATTGAAGGTGATATACTACCTCCCATTAAGGTGGTTTTCTGGGAGAATTTAACCGCTACATATGACATTTTTTTGACGGAGAGGGATTGGCCTCCACCCTTTGTGTTGGCATCTTCTAGAGGGGAAGATGTGATACTTCCGAGTTTTTCACGTTGTGTCCCTGAGGACGGTAAGGTGTCCCAAGAGTAAAACTGGTGAGCCGGATCGGCTTCCACCACGAAAAAAAGCGCGGCCCCAGCATCAGGGACTGCATAACGAGTCAAGTGCGCCCTCAGCGCGGCTCTGCTATGAGCCGGAATATCAACTACAGCCATTATAGAGAAGACAGTAGAACAACTTAAAGAGTGTACAAGGCAGAGGCAAAGTGTCGCGAAAACAAACTCTTAGCAGAGGCATGCGCAAAGGCAGCAGCATAGGGCAAGCAAAACTCATGCTAACTTAGCAATGTCGACAATGTATCTAAGGGCCACATAACCCCATATAACAGAATAAGAGCAGGGCAAAGGGTGAGAGCATAAGTAATAAGGAATAGGAGTAAGACTAACAATGAGAGTAGCAGTAATAAGGATTAAGAGTAGGACTAAAAGTGAGAGTAGGAGTAATAAGGAATAAGAGTAGGACTAAGAGTGAGAGTGAGAGTAAGTGTAAAAAGGAATATGAGTAGGACTAAGGGTGAGAGTAATAGTAGTATAGAATAAGAGTAGGGCTAAGAGTGAGAGTAGGAACAATAAGGAATATGAGAAGGACTAAGGGTGAGAGTATGAGTAATAAGGAATAGGAGTAGGGCTAAGAGTGAGAATAGGAGTAAGAAGGAATAAGAGAAGGACTAAGAATGAGAGTGGCAGTAATAAGGAATAAGAGTAGGGCTAAGAATGAGAGTAGCACTAATAAGGAATAAGAGCTGGACTAAGAGTAAGAGCATGAGTAATAAGAGCAGGACTAAAAGTGAGAGTAGGAGTAATAAGGAATAAAAGTAGGACTAAGAGTGAGAGTAGGAGTAAAAATAAATATGAGTAGGACTAAGGTTGAGACTAATAGTAGTATAGAATAAGAGAAGGGCTAAGAGTGAGAGTAATAAGGAATATGAGCAGGAGTAAGGGTGAGAGTAGAAGTAATAAGGAATAAGCGTAGGGATAAGACTGAGAGTAGGAGTAATAAGGAATAAGAGTAGGACTGCAGTGAAGGTAGGAGCAATAAGGAATAGGAGTAGGACTAAGAGGGAGAGTAGTAGTAATAAGGAATAAGAGTAAGACTAAGAGGGAGAGCAGGACTAATTAGAAATAAGGGTGGCATAAGAGTGAGAGTAGGAGTAATAAGGAATACGTTTAGGAGTAAGAGTTAAAGAAAGAGCAATAAGGATTAAGAGTAGGACTAAGAGTGGAAGTAGGAGTAATAAGGAATAAGAGTAGGACTAAGAGTGGGAGTAGGAGTAATAAGGAATAAGAGTAGGACTAAGAGTGGGAGTAGGAGTGTTAAGGAATATGATCAGGACTAAGGGCCATATGTAGGTAATTTCTATTTACTGATTCCTAAATACCGAATTTTACCGATTCGGTATTTAAGAATCAGTAAATAGAATGTAGGTAAACATTCGGTAAATTTTACCGATTCGGTAATATTCGTTATTACCGATTCGGTATTTACCGAATCGGTAATAAGGAATACCTTCCCATTCATTCCTATGGGCCTGGAGGCCCATAGGAATGAATGGGAAACCATTCACTATTACCGATTCGGTAAATACCGGAATCGGTAATAGAGGGAGCATATTCAAGGTTGGCAGGGTGTCAAATTGACACCCTGTTGCACCCTGAATCGTGCATGTGTGCACATGTGGCGCACATACATGCCCTAAGGGCATGTATGTCTGCCACATGGCACCTTTAAAAAAGCACAAAATTGCTTTTTAAAAGGTATTCTGTATTTACCACCAACCTGTAGTTGGTGGTAAATAACTAATCCTTAAACCAATAATGCACTCACTTGAGTGCTCCCTACATAGGATTTAAGGAATACCTTCCCATTCATTCCTATGGGCCTGGAGGCCCATAGGAATGAATGGGAAGCCATTCACTATTACCGATTCGGTAAATACCGAATCGGTAATAGGGGGAGCATATTCAAGGGTGGCAGGGTGTCAAATTGACACCCTGTTGCACCCCTGAATCGTGCATGTGTGCACATGTGGCGCACATACATGCCCTAAGGGCATGTATGTCTGCCACATGGCACCTTTAAAAAAGCACAAAATTGCTTTTTAAAAGGTATTCTGTATTTACCACCAACCTGTAGTTGGTGGTAAATAACTAATCCTTAAACCAATAATGCACTCACTTGAGTGCTCCCTACATAGGATTTAAGGAATCAGTAATTTACCGATTCCTTAAAATAACGAATCAGTAAATTACCGATTCCTTAAATCCGGCCACCTACATCGCAAAGGGCTAAATACCGGTCGGTAACGGGAAATTTACCGATTTTCGGCCGTTACCGACCGGTATTAGCCCACCTACATATGGCCCTAAGTGTGAGAGTAGAAGTAATAATGCATAAGAGTAGGGCTATGAGTGAGAGTAGGAGGAATAAGGAATAAGAACAGGACTAAGAGTAGCAGTAATAAGAAATAAGAACAGGACTAAGATTGAGAGCAGGAGTAATAAGGAATATGAGTAGGAGTACAAGTGAGAGTAGGAGGAATAAGGAATAAAATTAGGGCTAAGAGTGAAATTAGGAGTTATAAGGAATTAGAGTAGAACTACGAGTGTGAGCAGGAGGAATAGGGGTATGACTAAGAGTGAGAGTAGCATTGAAAAAGGTGTAGTAGAAGGAGTGTAAGTAAGAAGATAGGAGTATTTTTAATCAATAGCAAGTGGTAGGTGTTCTACCGCAGCACAACCCCCTACGTACGCATTGCTGCCTAATCGTTATACTTCAAAATACAGTGTTCAGGGGCAATTAAAGGTATTCAATTGAAGCATATTGAAATGATCAAAGAGTTGTCTTATTGCAATGTCTTCATCTGCCCCTTATATTGAAAAATTCCATCGGCAACAAGTGTTTTGCTGCACATTCTAATTGCTTTCTCAGGGCCACACGTCGATAAAATAATGCAGGTACTAAGAGGCTTTACCTACTTAGGGGCATATTAACAACGAGGTGATAGACAATTATCGCCGCTTTAGCGTCCGTTTTCGGACGGAAAGCGGCGATAATTCTATCGCCTAATCAGCAAGGTCACGCTATCGCGTGAATCCTTGCACTATCGCTCCTTTCCCCAACGCCCATCCTTGCATCTCTAATGAGATGCAAAGTGGGCGTTACTGGCGTACCCCAGATAGGCTACGTTGTAAATATCGCCGATGTGCACATCGCGATATTTACAAGGCAGCCCACAGGATTATAGCAGACGTTAGATTTTGGCGAAAACGGCCGTTTTCGCCAAAATCTAACGTCTGCTATAATCCTGACTTACCTATGTTAGACATAGGAGGTGGATTCTGCTGATACGACCCTGTGGGTCGTATCAGCAAGGTTACTCGCCCTTTTGCAGGGAACATCGCTGGAAAACCAGCGATGTTCCCTGCAAAAGGCGATAACATCGCTATCTCTGGAATTTTTATCGCCCTGGAGTAACGCGTTGTTAATAACGCGCTACCAGGGCGATAAATGCCAGAGATAGCCTGCGATAATATAATTATCGCTAAGCACGGCCAGCGATAATTATCGCTGGCCGTTGTTAATATGCCCCTGAGTAGCATCCCGGCATGATACATGTTTGTGCCTGTTTCTATGCCGGAATGTAATTAAGTGGGTAAAGCCACTGATTATGTTACTATCTGAGTTATCCTGCTTCTTACAGAGTTCTCTGTAAAGTGCTTTGATGCTGTTGGGCTTTGTACACTTTACATAAAACTCTAAATAAATCAATAGTACATACAATTGTGATGGGTCTATTAAACCTTCATGAATATATGATATACAAACAGACATTTACTAAATATTAAATACCATTGTCAGCATCATAATTAGCATATATTATATTGATTATGTGACAGTCACTTAAACCACCAGGAGAGGAAGATAATTGTGTTTAAAAGTGGGGTTGAAATCTGAAAGGATGCAGCTCATCTGAGTCTTCACTTGATGCTGAAAAAGAAACAAGTTACAATTACTGGGAGGGAGACCAAGAGCTAAAGACACAACTGATATTCACAGCATTATACATTGTATTTTCACTATTTTAAAAATATTTCTGTCTCTGAATTCACCCGAACAATTCTCTACATACTTCAACTATTGCTGATTTTGAGAATTTGTAATTTTCTCTAGCACCAAGATGTTTTTGCGTGACCACAAGTGCTTTAAAAAAGCACCAGAATAGAAATGCAATTCCTACCCCTTGCTGTGAGCCACTTTACTTTTTACACTGTAGTAATCTTACAGTACACTAAGTACTTCAGTAATTTTACTACATACAAAAACTCATATCAAACAATTACACTGGTGTACACTTAGGGGCATATTTACGAGTCGATATGCGTCGTGCTTGCACCACGCAATGGGGTGCATGCGCAACACAAACTTAAATGTGATTTATGAAGCCACGCAAGGCCACTTTGCATGGCCCAGAGTGGCTCCATAAATCTGGAGTAAAGAAATACAGCGCAAATCGCTGCGTTGCCTTACTCTGTGCTAGGGAGGCATTCCATGGGCCTTGCGTGGGTGTTCCCATGCAACTCCCATGGTTTTTGACGCATTCCCATATTTACAAGGACTGGTAAACTGGGGAATGCGCCAAAAGATACGCCTTCACCAGAGAGGCATAATGAGGGGAAATATCTTTATTGCTCCTCGTTACTTTCTCTTCCTATATGTTCTGCATTCTGCAGCACACATAGAAAGAGGAATTTGCCTTTCAGGATTGTTTTTGTGCAGGAAGACGCCCCATCCTGCACAAAAACAATCCTGCATGCAACATAGGTTCAAGGGTGCCTTTCTTTGGTGCTAGGCAGCCAAAAGGGACCAGCAGCAGTAATACTCCATATTGCCTTAAATACAGTTAATTCCTGACCTTTCCCTGTCTCGCAGTGCAGCGCAGCAAGGTGACTTGCTGTGCTGCATTCCGGGACAATCTTGTAAAACTGCTCCCTATTGTGCACTAAGAATAGTGAAACAGTCACACTGCAGGTGTTACTGGGCACTAGGTACTCATGGGAGACAGTTACACTGCTGCAGTTTTAGAGCGCACTGAGTACTTGTTTGAAACACGGTCATTGCAAAAACAGTATAGAAGTGTCATTGTGCAGTAAGCACTCTTGTGAAACTGGGACACTGCAGCACTGTTACAGTGCAGTGAGGGACATATTTATGAAAAAATCACCCAGTGCAGCAAGTCACCTGTGTGAAATGGAAAGGGCAGGAATGCACCATATTTAGCATAATAGGGTGCAGTCCTGTCTTTTCCCTGTACTGGTGCACAGTGTGCTGCCTGGCGCCAACCCTGCCACCCTTGCACCATTCCCAGGTCTTTTGCCAAAATGAGAGGGAGGTACCCTAATGCTTAGAAAAGGGACGGGTATATGCAACACAAAATAAAGAAATCCCTTTCCAATAGACTAGAAAGCGAGCGAGGTGAAAGAGTAAGTAAAATGTGCAAGCCAACCAGAAATATGGATTATGCGCTATCGGTACCTTCTTACAGGAAAACCTACAAAAAGTGATTTAAACAAAAAAAAGAATTATCTTAAGAAAACACATTTCCCTTACAAACTGCTGTATTATGTTGAAATGAAACTCAATAGTTACAAATGTAAAACATATACTCTAATATACCATATTTTATTTAAAAACTAGCAGGGTTATAGTTTTTTGCTTACAGGATTTCATCATACGATATTTTTGTTTTCTGCTAATACAAATAAAAGGTAGAAAAGTAGATAACACACAGAATACTGTGGATACAATTATCAGTTTGTCTGCATGTACACTAAACAATGTGTTTTTAAATTGTGTTTATATTTGTAATGATAACATTTTTTCATGCAAAAATAAGTAGATATTTATATTATCAAATTCAAGTAAAAAATAAAATAAAAAAACAATAATAAAAGAATATTGATGTGGTCAGTGTTTATCATATGTAGCTACGTTTATAATTATCTGGTGTTGATGTGTCAGTTATGTGGTTAATGCACCTTGCCTAGGTGCTCACTTCCTCTTTTCCCCTCATTGTGGGGCAGATTTACAAGCCCCTTGCGCCACTGTTGCGCCGCCGTTGCGTCACTTTTGTGACGCAGCGGCGGCATGCACCATGCGCCACGTTGCGCATTATTTACAACGTGACGCATCTAGGGAGATGCGTCACGTTGTAAAGCCCTGCGCCACATGAAACCTGCGTCAGGTTTCATGTGGCACCAGCGTTCACTCCGCAGTGTGAATCAGCGGCGTTACAGCGTCGATACTGTGCACTAAGTGCCTCGTGAAACAATTGCACTGCAGATAGTTTTACAGTATAACAAGTATATCACTGAGTCACAGACACACTGCAACAATGTTGCGGAGCACGATCCATTGGCCAGCCTGCTACATTACAATGCACGGCGTACTCATGTGAAACAGATACACTACGTTTGATATGGTGCGGCTCACATCGAGCTATTGCTGGCAGCTTTGCCGACGCGCTTCCGACACGAGTCCATCCAGCAATCCAGCCACCTTAGCTGCTGCAGTGAGAGTGTTTCTGAACTGACCGCATCTGAAGGAGTCGTGTTGCTTGCGCCAGGGCAGGTGCGAGCCGCAGTTGTAAGACGCGGCGCTTTTTCACAGTGGTGGTCGCAAGGAAGGATCGCTGTGTCCGTCACACTAGTCTGTGCCGCTATCCACTGCTTGATTCTGCAGGGATGCGTCCAATGATAAACTAGTGCCCCTGTCAGTTATCCCTGCATACAAGGCATGGTGGTATCATTGTCACTTCTAGGGCGCCCATTGTGGAATCTTGTTCCAACAACATACGGGCAGCACAACATTGCCACTTCTTTCATAAAAAGCGAAAGACTTGGCTCTTCCCTCAGTATTGATCGATGTGTGATCTGCTGGTCGTGCCATGTCTTACAGCGCCTGGACACCCATTGAGGAGCTCTTTCATGCTTTATAAATGCACTTCATTCAATCACTGCACCTATGATACAGTGCACTCAGTAATCATGTGAAACAGTCACTCTGCAGCAATATTTCAGTGCACTTGATACAGCGATGCAGTAGTTTTGTTACAGTGCACTAAGTACTCATGTCAAACAGTTACACTGCAGTAATATAACAGGGCACTAAATGCAAATCTCTAACAGTAACTGTAGCGATGTTACTGTGTGCTCGATACAGTGACACAATGTAATGTTACAGTGCTCTGAATACACATTTCTAACAGTAACTCTGTACCGATATTACTGCATGCTTGATACAGTGACACACTGTTATGTTACAGTGCTCTGAATACACATTTCTAACAGTAACTATGTAGTGAGTTACTGTGTGCCCAATGATACAGTGACACAATGTTATATTACAGTGCTCTGAATACACATTTCTAGTAGTAACTCTGTAGAGGTGTTACAGTGTGCATGATACAGTGACACAATGTTATGTTACAGTGCTCTGAATACACATTTCTAACAGTAATTATGTAGCGATGTTACTGTGTGCTCGATACAGTGACACAATGTTATGTTACAGTGCTCTGAATGCACATTTCTAACAGTAACTCTGTACCGATGTTACTGTGTGCTTGATACAGTGACACAATGTTGTGTTACAGTGCTCTGAATACATATTTCTAGCAGTAACTTTGTAGCGATGTTACTATGTGCTCGATAATACAGTGGCACAATGTTATGTTTCAGTGCTCTGAATACACATTTCTAGCAATAACTCTGTAGCAATGTTACTGTGTGCTTGATACAGTGAAACAATGTTATGTTACAGTACTCTGAATACACATTTATAACAGTAACTGTAGCAAAGTTACTGTGTGCTCGATACAGTGACACAATGTTATGTTACAGTGCTCTGAATACACATTTCTAACAGTAACTCTATACCGACGTTACTGTGTGCTTGATACAGTGACACAATGTTATGTTACAGTGTCTCTGAATACAAATTTATAACAGTAACTCTGTAGTGATGTTACTGTGTGCTTGCTGATACAGTGACACAATGTTATGTTACAGTGCTCTGAATACACATTTCTGCCTGTGACACATCACTGAGTTAGACTGCACCTGATAATTACGGGTGACAGTTAACATGCACCAAAATTGCAGTGTGCACAGTACTTGTGTAACAGTGACTTCACGGATACACTGCACTGAATACTCTTGTATAACCATGACTCTGTAGCTGTGTTAAATGCACTGAATATTAATGTGTAACAATGAACCTGTATTATGTAATGTATGTACGTGTGTATGTATGTATGAATGTTGTGGTATTTATATAGTGCGAAACAAGCCAGGAGCTCCAATAGGTCAAAGAAAAAGTGAACATGTGGTCGAGGGGAAGTTGCTTTGTAGACTTTACCTCCTTCATTATGCAGTGGTACACTCTGGAGACCCTAGGGAGGTGGCAGACCAATGGCCGTAAGAGCAGGGGCTTGGCAGCCTAGTTTTTAGCCATCTGACATCAGAGCAATGAAAAAGATCACAGCTTGACAAAGGGGGAAGCCTCAAGATCTTGAATTAGAAATGAGGGGAAAGATCTCCACATTTCTTTGTACATGGCTAAATATTTCTCCAGCGCATGAACCCATGAGATACGATTATCAAACAAGTTGTGCACTTTCATAAGTCTTGTGAGGCATCTATGAAGGATCACGTGAAATGAACTACAGAACAAGGAGCCATATTGCAATTTTGAGAAATTTAAGTTCCACCACAATCCTTTTGTACTCTCCGGTATTCTACAGAGTTTTAAATATCATGAGACAAATTATTGTAGCCAGAATGGTGAATATCAGTACATTGTGAAAGTAAGATAATCTACGTATGAAAATCTATACTTACCTATATACACTTTGTGGTATTCTCCCTCTCAGGTTGTTCATACACCTCAGGGTTTATCAGGTGGAATGTTGTTGTGCTGCCTGGTAACCCGGTTGCTAGGTGCTTCTTTGAAGGAGCTGGGGGCAGTTGATGAGAGTGGTGCGCCCTACCTGATGCTCCTGTCTGCTGTGTAGTTTACTCCTAATAAACTTCCGTTGAACTCATCGATGACTACGAGTTCTACACTACATATTTTGGCGACGATTCTAAAACTACACAGTCACACGTCGAACTTTGCATGCAGCTCGTCTCACCTTTCATGAAGGTCCTGATGATGAAGACTTCTCCACGGTGGTAAGACTATTCCTGTCTCGTAAATCCCACCGATGCCTTCACTCTTTTCTCTTCATGCAACGCTGCCTAAGCCTGCTTCGCCGGCACGCTTTTGAATCTGCTGCTCCGCTCTTTTCATGCTCTCGTAGCTCTGTTTCGCACTCCTGGCGCTGCCCTGTACTGTCTTTGGGGTATTTTAAAATTGGGCAATCGGATGCATCGTAGCGGGGCATTTGTCTCTCTTTCCGGATTAAGAGACGTTGGAGTTTCTTCACGCGCTGTCTAACTTGCGCAAAGGAAGGCCTCAATCAGCCTGACTTGCCTGACCCTTTACGCAAGCTTCTTCCCTGCGCGTTCTTCAGCAGCTACCTAGCAACGTCACGTTCCTATACGGCTTGTCTCTTCTCCTAGCAACCGGGACGTCCGCGCAGTGTTGCCGATCGAAGCATCTTTGCTGCATCTACATTATTATTTTTTTGTATTTACAGTGGGTCATTTTTACGGTGATCCACACACCTTTGCCTTTTCACAGCCTATTCTTGGGAGTTCATTTCGGTGATTTGCACACCTTTCCACACCTTAAGTGCGATTTCATTCATAGTCTCTTGACGGTGTCTCTCTCAACATGTTAGTCAAACTTGTGTGATTTGGACATTCAGGGAACCACACAGTGTTTCACACACCCTCCTGGTGTCTATTGCTCATTGTTTATATACACAGTGATTCTCAGTGTTTTTTTTATTTTTCGTTCTTCTCTCTCTTGTTCTCTTCGATTACATAAAGGTGAGACATTCTTAATTCTTGGTTTACCAACACCTGTATTCCTTCTATTTTTTTTTTCTTTGTGTTCCCCACTTCTATCATCATTTTGTTGTTTTTTTTTTTTCTCAATCTCACATTCTGTTCTGTCATGCAGTCTGTTGCTCCTCCCCCGTCTTTCCTAGAATCCCCAGGAGAACCTCCCGTCCGATGGGAGATATGGTTTGATGCTTTCCAAACCTATTTAGGAGCCATCGGTGCCTCCAGGTTTAATTCTGAGCACAAAAAATGCCTTCTTCTACACTCTCTTGGATTCGAAGGACGTTCAATATTTAAGCATCTTCCAGACATTAACCATCTTCCAGACGACGATGTCGATGTTTACCAAGACACAATATTCAAACTTAAGTCTAGATTCGACAAACAACCAAGTCTGATGGTTCTCCGCCATAAATTTTTTAAAAGACAACAGTGCGAAAGTGAAGACGTGGACTCCTACATCTCTACTCTCCGTAGACTTGCTTCTGTGTGCCAGTTCGATAACTTCACTGATCAACTGATCCGCGATCAGTTTGTATGTCATTGCAGGGATAAACAGATTCGGCAAAAGTTACTTTCTCTTGCCAATCCTTCTCTCGACGAATCAATCAAAATAGCCAAAAGCATCGAGACATCACAAGTATCCCTAAAGGAGCTCGAAGAGAAAACTACAGAACCTGTCAATGTGGTCTCCTCCTATTCCAAGGGAAAAACTATTGTTGCTAAACCTCCTCCTTCTAAAAACAATACTTTCAAGAACTCGAGTTCCAGTAGAAGTGCACTAGAACCTGTCAACTTCAGGCAGTGTTACCGGTGTGGAAATCCTCCCCACCAGAAAGGAGCAAAGTGTCCTGGTGCTAATGTAATTTGCAGCTATTGCAAAAAAATAGGTCACTTTGCAAAAGTTTGCATGAAAAGGAAATATTCGAGAAGATCTGTTGCTTGTGTCCTAGAATCAGACCAAGACTCTGATTCTGAAATTGTTTCTGCTGTTTATGATTCACTAGAAAGCATTTCAAATGTTGGTGATTCTTGTGAATGTGTAGATCCTATTGTTGAAATTGTCATTGGTGTTAAACCACTAAACCTTCTTGTTGATTCTGGTGCCAAGATTACCATGCTAACTCAAGAATTATTTTACAAAACTTGGGGTGATAGACCACTTCAACCTCCCGATCGATCTCCTGTATCGTACGAGGGAAGGAAGATTGATCTCTTAGGTTTCTTTGAAGATGTCCTCAGTTTTAAAATCAGGAAAATTACTAGGAAAGTGTATGTTGCCGTCAAGGGTTTAAACATCTTAGGATGGTACCATCAGGGTTTGTTCAAAATGGTCCTTAGACCTGGTACTTCTGAGCAAGTTATGGTAATTTCGGAAGATCAACATCTGTCCCAATGGAAAGAACGTTTTCCAACTGTTTTTGGGGAAGCTTTGGGAACCCTAAAGGGTTTCAAACATAAAATTGTGGTTAAAGAGGGGGCCTTACCCATCAAGCACAAATTATGGGGTGTACCTTTCAGTGTGAGAGACGACTTAGAGAGAGAACTCAAGTCCCTATGTGATCAGGGGATTATTGAACCTACAGAATCCTCTCTATGGTTGTCACCCCTGGTCGTTGCTCGTAAGAAATGTGGTAAACTGCGCGTTTGTGTGGACTTGAGGTCTCTCAATAAGGAGATCTGGGTCGACTCTCACCCCCTTCCTAAAATATGTGACCTGTTTGCTAGTGTTAAGGGGTCCAGGTTCTTTTCAAAACTGGATCTTGCCAGCGCTTACCACCAGATAGAATTAGAACCTGCATCTCGGCCCCTTACAGCTTTTGTGTCTCCATTAGGAACATTTCAATACAAACGTATGCCTTTCGGACTTGCCTCCGCTGCTTCCGTTTTCCAACGAATCATGCATAACATGTTAGGGGGAATCAGTGGAGTACTTGTTTTTCAAGATGATGTCCTGATTCATTCTAAAGATATCCCTTCACATAATTGTCTACTCGAGAGGGTTCTCAACATTTTCAAAAGTCATGGGGTTGTAGTTAAATCAGAAAAATGTTTGTTCCTCACTGAAGAGATAGAATACCTAGGTCACTTGATCTCTGGTGAGGGTATTAAACCAAGACAAGGTTTACTGGAAGCCATCACTCAAGCTCCTTCTCCATCTGACAAGGGTGGCGTTAAGTCACTGCTTGGACTCCTTGAGTATTATTCGAAATTTATGCCAAATTATGCCACTCTAGTACGTCCCATCAGTTCTCTGCTATGTAAGGGTGTGACATTTCAATGGTCTAAGGAGTGTGAGTCGGCTTTGAACTCTGTGAAATTTTCTCTCACTAACAGTGGTGCACTCAAACCTTTTGACCCTGATCTAGATTCTTGCTTGACTGTTGATGCGAGTCAGGTTGGCCTGGGTGCTGTTTTGACACAAGACACAGCTAATGGTGAAAATACTATCGCTTTCGCTTCCAGAGTTTTGAGAAATAGCGAACTTCAATATTCCGTTATAGAGAAGGAGTTGTTGTCTTGTTTATGGGCACTCGAAAAGTTTCAACCTTATATCTGGGGAAGGCGATTTTTACTAAGGACTGATCATAAACCTCTAATCAATATCCTTGGGGGTAGTACCACCAAATGTTGCTCACCTAGGATCCTTCGCATGGTTTCTCGTTTGATGCAGTACCAATTTGACGTTGTTCATGTTTCTGGGGGCAGGAATGTTAGAGTGGATTACCTATCGCGTTTTCCCCTAGAGGGAAATAACGATTTGCAAGATTTTGCTGATGTTGGAGAAGAAGATTCTGATGATTGTCTTGTAGCATCACTTGATTTACAGGAGCACGGTCTTCACACTGCTGATAGTTGGATCACGGCTCTCGCTGACGATGTAGTTTTGCAACGTGTGTGTGGTTTTGTCAAGTCAGGTTGGCCTGGTGAGCGTACCCTTCCACAATGTATTCAACCTTACTGGAAGGTGGAGTCGGAAATCTCTTTGGAAGACGGTGTGCTTTTACGTGGTGAAAAACTTATTGCTCCTCAAATTCTTAGGAAAGATATCATTGTCAAAGCTCATGAGGGACACTTAGGATCCACACTCACTAAGCGTCGTGTCCGTGAGTTTTTCTGGTGGCCTTCTATGGACAGTGATGTAAATGATGTGGTGGAAGCATGTTCCATTTGCAGGTCAGCTGATAAAGGGCTTAAAGTTGTCACTCCCCCCCTCCTCCCTGTTTAATGTCCCTCTGGACCATGGTCAAAAGTAGGTGTGGATGTCATGGGACCTTTTGAAATTTTACCTGGAGGGTGTCGTTTTGTTCTAGTATTAATTGACTATATGTCAAAATGGCCCGAAATAAGACTGGTTAAGGAGGCTTCCACTAAAAATATCATTCTGTTCCTCCAAGATGTTTTTTTAAGAGAGGGGTTTCCAGATTCCATGGTAACGGATAATGGTACGCAGTTTACAAGTGCTGAGTTTGGGTCATTTTTGAAATCATTCAACATCCAACATGTAAGAAGTTCACTCTATCACCCCCAATCCAACGGACTCGTTGAGCGCATGAACAGGGTGGTGGGGGACTCTATTAAATGGGCTAGATCACGTAATTGTGACATTGTAAATTCACTTAACAGTATGTTGTGGTTCTACAGAACTACTCCCCATTCCTCAACCAAAGTTTCCCCTTTCGACCTGTTGAGGGGTAGAAGGGCAAACACAAGCTTTAAGCCTGGATGGATGAACAGATGGATCAAATCTGTTCCTGACATTAATGGTCTCATGAATTTGGTCAGAGAGAATGTTTTGAACTCGCAAGCCAAACAAAAGTCATGGTTTGACAACAAGAAAGGTGTCAAAACTGTGCCTGTTAGGATTGGAGATTTTGTTCGGGTGAAGTCCCCCGTACATGTTAAGAAAGGCGAGAGCAAGTTTGGTTCTCCAATTTCTGTCACTAAAGTTGGTAGGAATGCCGTGCAAGTTGAAGGGGGAAAGTGGTGGAATACCAGCAAGATTGTGAAAGTAAAGAATTACCCTCCTTCTCCCACCAATGTCCTTCCATCTTCCTCCAATTTTAACAATTGTTTCAATGTTTCTGGACCCTCTGATATGTCCCTCAGGAGAAGCTCGAGATCTAGTAATGTTCCCCTGAGATATCGCAATTGAGTGGTTTTAGAAGTGTTTCCCATTTTCTTTCATGTCAATATGTTTTATTATATCTGATTAAGTTTATCTAGAAATGTTTCCCTCAGACATTGAATTTTAAGTGTTTTGAGTGTTTTACGCATGTTTTCATGTTTATATTTGTTTTTTTTGCTATGTTATTTCGCTCATTTGCTTCATTTACCAAACTGTATTATCTTGTTCTGATTTTATTCATATTCTATTTTATTGTGCTTATCCCTTTTCTTTTTTTTTTTTTTGTTTATTGAGGAAGGAGGATATGTGGTATTCTCCCTCTCAGGTTGTTCTTACACCTAAGGGTTTATCAGGTGGAATGTTGTTGTGCTGCCTGGTAACCCTGTTGCTATGCGCTTCTTTGAAGGAGCTGGGGGCAGTTGATGAGAGTGGTGCGCCCTACCTGATGCTCCTGTCTGCTGTGTAGTTTACTCCTAATAAACTTACGTTGAACTCATCGATGACTACGAGTTCTACACTACACACTTACTGTCACAATATTGTGGTAGTAGATATTCTGGTTATGATGGTTTTCTCGCACAACTTTGCTGACTATTCTGACAAACTATGGTACATTCAGTATTCACGTGTTACAGCGATCCTGTGGCTATGTCACTGTGCACTCAATGTTCATGCATAACAGTGATCCTGTAGCTATGTGACTGTGCACTCAGTATTCATGCGTAACAGCGATCCTGTAGCTATGTTACAGTGCACTCAATATTTATGCGTAACAGCAATCCTGTAGCTATGTCACTGTGCACTCAGCAGACTGGACTATGGAAACGCACTCTACGCCGGCATCAACAAGTCCCTACTCCGCAAACTCCAGACCATACAGAACACCGCAGCCAGACTCTTCCTCAGCATCCCCCGGCAAGAACACATCAGCCAACACCTAGGAAGACCCCACTGGCTCCCCGTGGAGAAAAGAGTCACCTTCAAATTCCTCACCCACGCCTACAAATGCCTACACAACAACGGACCCAAGTACCTCAATGACAGAATCAACTTCCATGTACCCAAAAGAAACCTCCGATCTTCCAACCTCGCACTGGCCGAAACCCCGCGCATCCACAGAGCCAGAGCAGGCGGAAGATCCTTCTCTCACATTGCAGCCAAGACCTGGAACGAGCTACCGGCAGACATCAGACGCGCCCCCTCCCTGAACACCTTCAGGAAGACTCTCAAGACCTGGCTCTTCGGCTAAAACAGACCTGCGGACCCCCCCCTCAGCACCTTGAGACCCTCACGGGTGAGTAGCGCGCTTACAATTCCCCTGATTGATTGATTGAATATTCATGTGTAACAGCGATCCTGTAGCTATGTTACAGTGCACTCAATACTCATGCGTAACAGCGATCCTGTAGCTAAGTTACAGTGCGCTCAATATTCATGTGTAACAGTGATCCTGTAGCTATGTGACTGTGCACTAAATATTCACGTGTAACAGAGACCCTGAAGGCAGGTCTTCGTGCCCTCAATACTCATGTGCACAAGTGACCCTGTTCCTAGGCACACAATACTCATGTGTAACACTGACTCTAGAGCTAGATTATACCATACTTAATCCCTGATTTACAGCTGGGTGGATGGGTTACTCCTTCACAAATGTGATGGATATCCGGTCCACCTTATTACAAGTGCCATAGGGTATAACACATCTGTAATAAGGTGTATGGGATATCTGCCATGCTTGTGATGGAGTAACCTGTCTGCACAACTCTAATTCTAATTCAGGCCCTTAGTACTCATGTGTAACAATGACTCTAGAGTTAGGTCATAGGTGGCCTGTCCAGTTTTTGGATTCAACCGATGATTGCTGGTAAACACCGACCAGATGAAATTCTCCCCTTGAAGGTTGAAACCGAAAAGCACTGGGGTATGCCACTAGAGGGAAGCAGTGACCTCACTGAGCGGCAGCAGCTGCAGATTAGAGGGCCAGCCCAGGGAGAGGAAAGACATGAAGACCCCTCCCTTCTACCACCAGTGCTTCCTGCACTTTTGTTAAGCATAGAAGGTTGCAATGGTGGCGGCAAGTGAGCAGACGGATCAAGGGTTGTCTCCAAGGTTACCTTCCTGTTGTTGCTGCCACCCACTGAGGATCCTGAAGCTAAATACAAGAGCCAGCACAACAGGTAAGATGCACAACCCTGCCTCATACCTTCACTATGTGCCCATAATGCCTGCTGGGCTTGTGCTCCCAGCTGACATGTTATGGCGGGGTGGGTGAAACCTCCCTGCCTGCCGGGGTTGGCATCCCGGCAAACCAGTATTGTTGGGATTGGAGGAGCACTGTATCAAACTCTCCTACCCCCCTGGGGGGGGGTCAATTTGCCTGACAGGCCTGTGGTGCCAGTACATGTCTTACAGTGAGGCAGGACTGGAGCATAACTCCATGCTGGGGTTGGGGTCCCAGCAGGCCTGTATTACACAGTGTGGGGGGAGTACTGTGTCAAGCTGCTTCACTGCTGTGTTATTATACCTGCCAGGCTTGTCGTCCAAGTAGATGTCTTATAGTGTTGGGCGTAGGGCAAGGTGGAGCATCACTGTCTGCAGGTTTGGGATCCCAGCAGGCCAGTACTGTAGGAGGTACCAGAGCACTGTATCAAGCTCCGCCATCCCCAAAGGGGTCATTATGCTTGCCGGGCTTGTGGTGACAGTAGATAACCTTACGGCGGGGCCAGGGGGATCCTCATGACCTGCCACGGTTGGGGTTCCAGCAGACCAGCACTGTAAGGGGTAGGAAGGCACTTAATCAAGCCCCCCCAGGGATGGAAGCAACCTGTCCTTGATTACACCCGAGTGAGGTGGTCACCCTAGACTAGATCAGTGTGGGGACATTGTGAGCTGCTGCTGTGCCTAAATGTATGATATTTAAGTAACAGCATCGAGCAAAATAGTCACTTGTACCACGTCATCAGCTGACATTTAACCTCTCCCAGTGCTGCTACAAGACACGTCTAGGCACTTTGGGGCTTCTAGGCATATGCTTTTTTGGGAAAATTGAAAACAAAAGCCCCAGAATGCTTAGCACTGTTTGGCTATTCAATTGCTTGGTATGTGCTGTAGGGAAGCACAGAATATATTTGTTGGCGGAATGCCTTTGTTATGTTATGCTTATTTGTATAGCACACTGCTCACGCATGAGGGTATCCAGGCCCTTCACAGGTAGGTAAACTGTGTACCCTGATGGGGAGATTACTCACAGAGCCAGGTTTTTAGCTTCTTGTGGAACACAAAAAGTGACGAGGAGGTTCTGATGTGCTGTGGCAGGTTCTTCCAGGCTTTGGGGGAGATGTACAAGAAGGCGCAACATCCAGTTATGTTTTTGTGTATCCGGGTACATGTGCTAGTGAGAGTCCGGCTGATCTGAGGTGTCTAGACGGGTGGTGGAAGTGTATGCGTCTATTGAGTTAGGTGGGACCTATGTTGTGTAATGCTTTGTATGTGAGTAGTTTGAATTGAGTGTGTTGTGTACGGAGAGCTAGTGAGGTTCTTTGAGGTGTGGAGAGATGTGGATGTGGCGGGGTAGGAAGAGGACAAGCCTTGCTGCAACGCTTTGGCCAGTTAGGAGCCTGCCCAGGATCTGTTTTGTGATTCCCGCGTGGAGTGTGTTGCTGTAGTCGACTCTGCTGGTCATCAGGCCCTCTGTGAGAGTTTTTCTGGTGTTCTCTGGTAGTCGTTTGAAGATTTTTCTTACCATCTTTAGTATGTGGAAGCAGGTGAATGTCACCGCGTTTATCTGGGCTGACATGTTGAGCTTGTCATTGAGAATGATTCCTTGGTTTCTGGCATGGGAGGTGGGACTGGTGTGGGGCGAAGGTCTGCTGGCCACCAGGTGGAGCCTTTCAGTTTAACAAATTACTCCATGAGATCCGGCACAACAAATTCCAGTCCAAAGCTCTTCTTTTTGAAATCATAGATTTTAGGCACACAAGCCCAATCGGAAATGAGCCATGACCACTGCCATGGCAATGCATTTGAGGTTAACAGAGATACCCAGGACTTGATACTTATGTCACTGATGGCAGCGACAGTCACCGGGTAGCTTTACCAGGGTGAATGTCTAATGTATCATTGAGAGGGGCCAGACTCTGGAAAGAGACAGCACTAAGCCCGTAGCTGTCCCTTCTGTTACAGCTGATGAGACTTCGGTTCCCCCTGTGCTGATGGAGTGTGACAGTTAGCAGCAGAGATCTGAACTCAATATCAGATGTCCATAAACTTGGGTTAGTACTAGTTGGATGTTCGTATTATAGTGACATACTTGCAAGAAATGCATGGAGAATACTTGTTTTAGCAGTACTTAATTTGCAAAGAATAAGTGCAGAGGACCAATTTTCTTTTCCTAGTAGCCCACTTTAGAATGTCGGGGTTGCCAAATACCAAGGCTGCCTAGTCTTTACACTTTTTGTCTCTATCTCACCAATGGAAGTTCTCTTTCACCCTTGCTTTCTCCCTTTGACACTGTTTTCCAACATGCTTGTCCTTATTACACTCTTTTTTGCTTTTCTCTCACTTGCTTCGGGTCAAGATCTGATGATGAAAAATAAGTTCTCATCCCTAAAAATGAGTGCCGGTGCCCACCACCTACAAACACCAGCACAATTTAAGCACAGCTCTTGAGTGGCATGTTTTTTTAATAATATGTTTCATTTAACACTTCTTACCACACTTCTACCACTTCTACCATTTTAAGTGCTGCAAATACTATTGGTACCCAATTTACTGACATTAGAAGGATGGAAGGCGGCCAGGATTCTGACATAAGGCCTCCAACTCACCCTTTCAGTCACAGACGTGATTCAAACTTACTGACCCATCCTGGCAACAACTGTATCTAACTTGTACTGTCACAAAGCAATGGTCACAAATGTGCCAATCCTAGTTACCACAGCTGAAACCCAGTGAAAAGACAGTGAAGAGTACAGTGATATGATATATATGCAAATGGAGCATTTCGGAAAGATATGGGAGTAAAGGGCTTAAGAAGTGTCACCATTGCCAGAGATGTTTAAAAACTAGTCATCAGTTGTGGTCTGCATGGAAAAAAACCACTATCGGGGCATATTTATCGAGGTATGCGTTGCCCTTGCAAGTGGACGCAAAGGCGACACAAAACCTAAATGAGATTTATCAAGCCACACAAGGCCTCCTTGCGTGGCCCTGAGTGGCTTGATAAATCTACAGTATCTCAAGGCAGTGATTTGCACTGCCTCGCGTTACTCTGCAGCAGGGAGGCGTGCCATGGATGAAGCGTGGGTGCTCCCACGCATCCACCCATGGACTCTGACACATTCCCAGATTTACCAACATTGGTAGACCTGGGAATGCGTCAGAATTGTACACCTCCACACCAGAGTCGCAATGAGGAGAAATATCTTTATTTCTCCTCATTGTTTCCTTTTCTAACTGTACCGCATTCTGCAGCACACTTAGGGGCATATTCTCAAGGACTCATCGCCGAGTTAACGGCACTTTAGCACATTAAAAGTGGCGAAAGAATTATCTCCCCATTCACAAGCTGGTGCAAACTCCCCACATCGCCAGTATACCAGTGATAGCTGCCGCAAAAAACATCACCACGGATGAGAGAGACAACTAACGCTAATGATATGCAGAGTAGGCGTTCCTGTGCAAAAACACACAAAAAAACCACTTCGCGATATTCTCAATGACCAGCCAGAACTGCAATGCGACCCAAAAACAGGCGATAAGGTGCGTTAGCAGCAGGGATTTAACACCTGCCTTCTACTGGTGGTAAGCAGGACGACAACCTGCAGTATAAAGGGAGCCCAGCCCAGAGCCACATCGGCAGACCAACACATGTCATGGAGCTACTGATCATGCAGCTCGGAGCCCCAAGAGGCCCACAACACCCACCAACACCCCCTCCAGGCCCCCCACGCCCCCCCCAGGACCACCCCCCCGGACTACCACTGAGGCAGCGCAGAATGAGACAGCGGTGCTTCCGAAAACGCACCAGCCTCGGAGACTTAACGCCAGAGGAAGTCATTGCCCACTACAGGCTCAAAAGGACGACCATCCTCCGCATCCTGACCCACATTGCCCACAGGCTGATGGTACCAACACAGCGGAGAACCAACATCTCTCCGCAGACAAAACTGCTGGCTGTGCTGCACCTGTTGGCCTCTGGTACCTTCCAACCAACAACTGCCAGAGTCGGAGGAGTCTCACAGGCAGCCCTATCAAAGTTCCTCACACCTGTCTTGGATGCCATCATCAGCTTGGTACCCCAGTACCTTCACTTCCCCCACACTGCGCAGGAACAGCTGGAGACCAAGCAAGGCTTCTACGCCATAGCTGGCTTCCTGCACGTGTTGGGGGCAATTGACTGCACAAATGTCCTACTTGTGCCCCCTGCCGACACTGCACACATTTACCGCAACAGAAAGCACACGCATTCCATCAATGTGCAAGCAATAGTGGACCACCGGGGACTCTTCACCAACGTCGTCGCCAACTACCCAGGCAGTGTGCATGATTCCTACATCTTCCGACAGTCCATCATCAACCAGCGCTTCGAGGATGGCACCTACGGAAATGCACTGCTAGTCGGTAAGTACCAACGGAACACACCACACACCTCCACCCCACAATCATACAACTCACAACTGTGGGAATGCACATGTTACAACATCACATACGACATGCCAAACAACATGCCCACCTACCAGACATGACAACACATGGAAATGTTGTAACAGGGGCCAGACATGCAGACAAGCCATCCACGTAATGGCACCTCTGCCACACAATAGCAGGATGTGGTGAGAGGCGGGAACCAAGTATGTGCGAGGGAGGCACGTGACCCATGAATCAGAATGTACACAATGCCAAGTGTGGAGGGGATGTGCTGGACAGACTTAAGTATGCAGAGCACAGACATGTCCATGTGGACATATACTGCTGGTGTTTGTAGTGTCGTAGACAGTGGGCGCTACCATGTTACCTCAGGCAGTGGGGTAGACCCTGGACATGTAGCCATGTCGTCCCCCCCTGTAAGCGTAAGTGGAGTGGGCTGGGCCAGCGTAGGAGTGGCAATCAATAGCCCGGGGCTCAGGGCATGGTTCACTTCCGGGATGGCCACCAAGGCAACTACTGCGTGTGTCTCTGTTCCCGCCACATCCTGACCATAGGCCTACACACACGTGGCCGACCACCTTCAACGGCCAATATCACAGGGTCGTTGTCAGGCTTGCAGACATGCGCAGACAGTCATGACCAGGGTGTGTTCTAGGAGTGCAAGTGTTGCAACCGTACAGCGCACACAAGTAAATAGGCTCGGGGGGAGTGAGGAGCAGCTGTGAGGCAACGTACTACACATGGATGCCGATCATTTGCCACATGCAAGACATGTCAGACATGTATCCCAAAGTCCCACACATCACACACCAATATACTAATGAGCCTGCCAACACAGAATGCCGAACCACCGATTGACACATCTCTCTCCCCTGTCACAGGTGATCAAGGATATGCACTCTGCCTGTGGATGATGACACCCCTCCGAGCCCCGAACACCCAGGCCCAGAGGCAGTACAATGCGGCCCACATACGCACCAGGGGCATTGTGGAGCGCTCATTTGGCGTGTTGAAGTCACGTTTCAGGTGCCTGGACATCACAGGTGGAAGACTCCTGTACAGCCCGCAAATAGTGTGCAAGATGATCATTGCATGTTGTGTGTTGCACAACATATGTGTACGCACCAATGCCCCATGGATCCAAGTGCCTGATGCACCGGACGATAATGATGAAGATGAGGCAGGTGGACCACACCCCGGTGCAGCAGCAGCTGGAATAGCCCGAAGGGACACTATCATTCACAATTTCTTCACATAGGCATGTCACATGGGGACTGTCCTTAGCAATCATGGGACAGGTCAAAATGACCACAGGCACAGCATGTACAAATAAATTCATTCCTAGACACATTCCCTGTGTGCTTGTCACTCCTCTGCATTGGCACATCGCTCGGACAAGTGTATGTGCAACATTTAGTGCTGTCAATTACACCAATGGCAATTGGATGGTGGGAGTGTCACCTCCGTTATCGGGATCCTGTTTTCCTGCGGACTGAACCGCGTCTTCCTCTTCTTCTTCTCCTTGCCCTTCCCTGGCCCCGAGGTCCCAGGCTGGTCCTCCGTGGGGCTTGTGGGGTTCGGGTTGCCCTCTGTACTTGCTCCAGCTCCCTCCATT
>CAWUFW010001303.1:2600000-2602969 GCA_963921515.1 Calotriton arnoldi | reverse complement strand
GGTGTTCCAAGTCATTCGAGAGCAGGGTCAGTGCTGTGCAGACTGCATGGGCTCCGGGGTAAAGTGGTGTTCCAAGTCATTAGAGAGCAGGGTCAGTGCTGTGCAGACTGCACAGGCTCCGGGGTAAAGTGGTGTTCCAAGTCATTAGAGAGCAGTGTCAGTGCTGTGCAGACTGCACGGGCTCCGGGGTAAAGTGGTGTTCCAAGCCATTAGAGAACAGGGCCAGTGCTGTGCAGACTGCATGGGCTCCGGGATGTAGTGGTGTTCCAAGTCATTAGAGAGCAGAGCCAGTGTTGTGCCAGACTGCACAGGATCCGAGGTGCAGTGCTGTTCCAAGTCATTAGAGAGCAGGGTCAGTGCTGTGCAGACTGCACGGGCTCCGGGGTAAAGTGGTGTTCCAAGTCATTAGAGAGCAGTGTCAGTGCTGTGCAGACTGCACGGGTTCCGGGGTGTAGTGGTGTTCCAAGTCATTAGAGAGCAGGGTCAGTGCTGTGCAGACTGCACGGGCTCCGGGGTAAAGTGGTTTTCCAAGTCATTAGAGAGCAGGGTCAGTGCTGGGCAGACTGCACGGGCTCCGGGGTGTAGTGGTGTTCCAAGTCATTTGAAAACAGGGTCAGTGCTGTGCCAGACTGCACGGGACCCAAGGTGTAGTGGTGTTCCAAGTCATTAGAGAGCAGGGTCAGTGCTGTGCAGACTGCACGGGTTCCGGGGTGTAGTGGTGTTCCAAGTCATAAGAGAGCAGTGTCAGTGCTGTGCAGACTGCACGGGCTCCGGGGTGTAGTGGTGTTCCTAGTCATTAGAGAGCAGAGTCAGTGCTGTGCCAGAGTGCATGGGCTCTGGGGTAAAGTGGTGTTCCAAGTCATTAGAGAGCAGGGTCAGTGCTGTGCAGACTGCACGGGTTTCGGGGTGTAGTGGTGTTCCAAGTCATTAGAGAGCAGGGTCAGTGCTGTGCAGACTGCACGGGCTCCGGGGTAAAGTGGTGTTCCAAGTCATTAGAGAGCAGGGTCAGTGCTGTGACAGAGTGCACGGGACCCGAGGTGTAGTGGTGTTCCAAGTCATTAGAGAGCAGTGTCAGTGCTGTGCAGACTGCACACGCTCCGGGGTTTAGTGGTGTTCCAAGTCATTAGAGAGCAGGGTCAGTGCTGTGCAGGCTGCATGGGCTCTGGGGTGTAGTGGTGTTCCAAGTCATTAGAGAGCAGGATCAGTGCTGTGCAGACTGCACGGGCTCCGGGGTAAAGTGGTGTTCCAAGTCATTAGAGAGCAGTGTCAGTGCTGTGCAGACTGCACGGGACCCGAGGTGTAGTGGTGTTCCAAGTCATTAGAGAGCAGTGTCAGTGCTGTGCAGACTGCACGGGCTCCGGGGTGTAGTGGTGTTCCAAGTCATTAGAGAGCAGGGTCAGTGCTGTGCAGACTGCACGGGCTCCGGGGTGTAGTGGTGTTCCAAGTCATTCGAGAGCAGGGTCAGTGCTGTGCAGACTGCATGGGCTCCGGGGTAAAGTGGTGTTCCAAGTCATTAGAGAGCAGGGTCAGTGCTGTGCAGACTGCACAGGCTCCGGGGTAAAGTGGTGTTCCAAGTCATTAGAGAGCAGTGTCAGTGCTGTGCAGACTGCACGGGCTCCGGGGTAAAGTGGTGTTCCAAGCCATTAGAGAACAGGGCCAGTGCTGTGCAGACTGCATGGGCTCCGGGATGTAGTGGTGTTCCAAGTCATTAGAGAGCAGAGCCAGTGTTGTGCCAGACTGCAAGGGATCCGAGGTGCAGTGCTGTTCCAAGTCATTAGAGAGCAGGGTCAGTGCTGTGCAGACTGCACGGGCTCCGGGGTGAAGTGGTGTTCTAAGTCATTAGAGAGCACGGTCAGTGCTGTGCAGACTGCACGGGCTCCGGGGTGTAGTGGTGTTCCAAGTCATTAGAGAGCAGGGTCAGTGCTGTGCAGACTGCACGGGCTCCTGGGTGTAGTGGTTTTCCAAGACATTAGAGAGCAGTGTCAGTGCTGTGCAGACTGCACAGGCTCCGGGGTAAAGTGGTGTTCCAAGTCATTAGAGAGCAGTGTCAGTGCTGTGCAGACTGCACGGGCTCCGGGGTAAAGTGGTGTTCCAAGCCATTAGAGAGCAGGGCCAGTGCTGTGCAGACTGCATGGGCTCCGGGATGTAGTGGTGTTCCAAGTCATTAGAGAGCAGAGCCAGTGTTGTGCCAGACTGCAAGGGATCTGAGGTGCAGTGCTGTTCTAAGTCATTAGAGAGCAGGGTCAGTGCTGTGCAGACTGCACGGGCTCCGGGGTGAAGTGGTGTTCCAAGTCATTAGAGAGCACGGTCAGTGCTGGGCAGACTGCACGGGCTCCGGGGTGAAGTGGTGTTCCAAGTCATTAGAGAGCACGGTCAGTGCTGTACAGACTGCACGGGCTCCGGGGTGAAGTGGTGTTCCAAGTCATTAGAGAGCAGGGTCAGTGCTGTGCAGACTGCACGGGCTCCGGGGTGTAGTGGTGTTCCAAGTCATTAGAGAGCAGTGTCAGTGCAGTGCAGACTGCACGGGCTCCGAGGTAAAGTGGTGTTCCAAGTCATTAGAGAGCAGTGTCAGTGCTGTGCAGACTGCACGGGTTCCGGGGTGTAGTGGTGTTCCAAGTCTTAAGAGAGCAGTGTCAGTGCTGTGCAGACTGCACGGGCTCCGGGGTGTAGTGGTGTTCCTAGTCATTAGAGAGCAGAGTCAGTGCTGTGCCAGAGTGCATGGGCTCTGGGGTAAAGTGGTGTTCCAAGTCATTAGAGAGCAGGGTCAGTGCTGTGCAGACTGCACGGGCTTCGGGGTGTAGTGGTGTTCCAAGTCATTAGAGAGCAGGGTCAGTGCTGTGCAGACTGCACGGGCTCCGGGGTAAAGTGGTGTTCCAAGTCATTAGAGAGCAGGGTCAGTGCTGTGACAGAGTGCACGGGACCCGAGGTGTAGTGGTGTTCCAAGTCATTAGAGAGCAGTGTCAGTGCTG